>JAWMAG010000004.1:29535000-29920000 GCA_037013455.1 Ceratitis rosa
ATTGTGTTGATAAAGAAAAGTGAAAAGAAAAAAATATTTAAGAAATAAATGAAGAGGAAATTATATAAAAATGCGGAAAAAATAAAGTAAAAGAAAATTTTAAAATCTAATCGGAAAAAATAAGAAATCAAAATATATTTTCCTTCTTAAAATTTTTAAGTCTTTTTAGAAATAAAAACAAAGCAGAAATACATGAAATAAATTAAATTAATTTTTATCTTCTTATAATAAATATAAATATTTCCTAATTACTTTTATTATTTATATAATTAATTTAAGCTAGTTGTATCGTAAATAATGAAATTTTTAAACGAAAACACGCAACGAAACGTTCGAAATCGCGATTAAACTGTCGCTGAGGATCGTTATAGTCGAACGCGATACTCTCGTTTTGTATGTCTGAGCGAGTGGACTAAGCGAGGCTGTAGAGCTTGTCAGTTAGTAAGCTTGTAAGTACGCTATTAGCTGTAGAACGGCGCTTAGTGGCGCTTGTACGAGCACAACGCTGACAGATCGTGCAAAGATCGCGTGTAGAACATAATAGCACGAACGATTGAGCTATCGAACAGAGAAATATAATTTCAGAGCAGTCGATGGTGGCGGTTATATGATGACGACGTTGCCTAGCCATAAGCTACAAACTATGCGCTATATTTAAAGCTGCAACAAAAGCCAGGCGCGTACGTGAACGCAAACGCAAGCGCTTAAACTTAGACTTCGTGCGCTGTGTTAGTGCTAGACATGTGACAGCCAGATGTCGCTTCATCGGCGCGCAACTCAACCACTCGTTGGTTTCACTATATACCTATACATACGTGTGTATAGCTATACGTGTATGTCTCAACGCGTACACGAGAAGCTAACGTGCATTACTCGCGACGCTTGTGTATGCGCGTGTTTGTGTGTATAACGGAAAAACCGCAAAATAACAGAAAATGATATGCGCTTTGAGGCGCCGCGCCTTACTCGCCCTAAACGACAACGGCGCGTAGGGGGATGGTAAAGCTATGATCTTGAGACGTTTTTCTAAAACCGCAGACTAAATATAACCGTTATAATGCATATTGCACAACACAATACTCAATGAAAAAAACTTAATGAAAATTAATAGAAAGGTGTTTAGGGATGAGCTTTACTCTTCAGTTAAACGCACGAGACACGCGCTGACCCCAATTTAGCATAGCCCAAATTTCGGTTATCAGCCATAGCACGCATCGCACAACACGCCGCTGAGTTGAATTGTAGAGCGCGCTTAAGTTTATTTCACTTTACTCATTGGAGCGTTTAATATGGAGAGCAGCACGCTCACATCATGCTTGTTTTTAATCTCTGTTTTCGCTCTCATTTTATTTCTTAATATTACTCTACTATATTTTAGTTACTTATTTTCCTTTTCGATTATAACGTTGTTAATTTTTATCACACTTCTTGCGTTCGCTTCTTTCGTCTGACTCGATGGCTGGCGACAACCAACTACCATAATTAAAACCTTGCACTGGCTTGTAGTCTACCAGCGAATGCTAATCAAGACTTAAACAATAATATATTATTTGTTTTTTTTTTTATTCTTTGTAGTAACAACAATAAAAGCCGAAGAGCGTTTGAGTGTTGGCGAGATGAATTTTTGCTTATATATAAAAAATAAACAAACAAATAATTCTCTGCAAATGAGAACACTTTATTTTTTAGTATTTTTTCTTCAAAGATGTACTTATTATATTGTAAACTTCCTCCTCTTTCTGCTTTAGATGTGAGGCTTGCATTCAGACAGTCCTTAGGGAAGACTTTTCTACTCACAATCCAGGCTCTCCCAGTATTAGGGAGGCGTTTTAGGTCACGATATCTTTAAAAGACAGAGAGAAACGAACTACTCGTATATGAGCAGGGATGAATCTAGCTCGACGGATCATCAGGTACTTGTTTCAAGATCGACGTTCGCCAAATATTCACCATGCGCCAAATTTTGAAAAAAAAAACCTGAAAATATGGTCGACTCATTCCGCATCTTTGCTACAAAAGAGTTGCCTCTACGCTACTATGCCTAAATTTGAATACCCGCAAAACTTATACGGCCGTGTAAACAAACGTTAAATAACACTTGAGGCTCTGGGCGGACTGGAAACGACCCCTCCAAGCCATTCGATACCAAACGAAGTTTCTGACAAGGGGATTCCTTATCGTGTGACTTCACTAATTTTTGGCTTAAGAAACTATAATGAGCTGCAGAGCTGAGTAGAGAAGGTACAATCTTCTATAAAAGTATACAGCTGTTGGTGTACGCCGATGATATGGATTTCATTGACCTAAACAACCGGTGTGGGGTATAATGGGGTGTAGTCAAGCTTATGGGTATGCTGTTACAGTTGCGAGGCTATACTCAATTCCTACTTTTGCGTCTACGTCGCGCACCCTGGGAACGTGAGCACCCTTGTGCAAGATAGGGTAACCAACCCGTGTGGAGCCTTCGATCACGGTCTTGAAACAAGCGGCTCCATATATAAATGTGTAAAAACTTTAAACTTACTCGCCTAGCGAGGTTGTGCGCTGGGTTTGGGACCTGCCACGAACAAACCCGCTCCAATGAAAATGTAACGACGCCTCGGATGAGATACCCCCTTCCTATTGACGACCCCCGCAAACGAATTAAGGATCACGATTTGAGGGCATGCACCTGTCCTTTAATTGGAAAGGTGTCACTACCCAGATAGTTGATGTCCTCGTAAGAACAAAGGCTGACATCACCGCCTTCCAAGAAGTGCGATGGACGAGGCACGGACGAAAGCGAGTAGGGTTTTGCGTACACTCCGAGGTCCCAACATCGACTCGGACCACTGTCTTTTGCAGCGAAGATACGCATGCGCCGTGGTGTATCGAGGAACGCGCGCCTACAAACCCAAGGAAAGTTCGACGTCGAAAAGCTGCAAACACAACCGACTGCCGAACGGTTTTCTACTCGACTTGCACTTTTGCTCTCTTAGACCACTCATCAGCAACTCGGTATAAGGGACTTGTGGGATGGCGTTCCAAGCTCTCTACGTACAGCAGCAAACGAAACTATTAAATTTCGCAAATATCGCAAAAACAGCTGGTACGAAGAGGACTGCCGTGTCGCACTGGAGAGAAAATAGACTGCCTACCATGCCACGTTGCGATCGACCACAATACGTGCGGGATGGGATAGATACCGAGAGCTGAAGAAAGAAGCAAGACGCATCTGCGGACAAAGAAAGAAGAGGACGAGATGCATGAGTGTGATGAGCTGGCCGACAAGGGTGGTGCTCGAAAATTCGACCAAAAGATACGGCGACTTATGGAAGGTTTCAAGACCGGAGCAAACTCTTATAGGACCCAGGGAGGTGAGCTAGTGACAGATGCAACGGCGAATACCGCAAACGATGGATCGATGAGCTGTACGAGCTATGCTGTGATATTGACATAGTTCAGCGAATGAAGAGACAGCGGTTACGCTGGCTAGGTTATGTCGCCCAAACGGATGAAAGCACTCAAATTTTGAAAGTTTTCGGTGCAGTACCTGCTGGTGGAAGCAGAGGAAGAGGTGGACCTCCACTCTGTTGGAAGCATCAGGTGGAGAGCGACCTGAATCCCTTTCCAACTGGCGCCAAATAACGAAAAGAAGAAATGAATGGTGCGCTAATAATGATTCAGCAATAATCGCGTAAGCGATGATAACGCCAATGAATAAGAAGGATCTCTCGTCTTGTCGATATCATCCAATTTGGATGATATATGGTAATATTGCACATACATATAATGCTAAAGTGCAAGTTTTGTAAAATTTTGAATGCTTTTCATAGTAACCCAAATCCGCTGTATCAATTTAGTTAAATTCGGTGTAGCCGTTCTTAAGCTACAAAGTGGCAAATCAACCACTCAGCAATTTGTATGTTTTAGTTAGTATGGGAGGTGCCACGCCCCTTATCAGAATTCAGACAAGCTTCTTATAGCTCAAAAGGATGATATAGTTACGGTTGAAAGGTAACACCAACACGTGCACTTTATTATATATAAAATAATAGTAAACTATATTACTTAAAAAGGGCTGTCAGTTTGAAGCTCTAATGTTGACCTCTGACCCGTAAAGCGTACCACATTTTAAGGTCATGCTAGGATATTTGCTGAGTATATATGTAAGCCTTGCTGGTGCCGTTGAGACGTGTAAGAGTGAACTTCTTTTTTAAAGAGAAACTTATAAACATACGCACATACATATTTCAATAGGAATGCAGTTTGATTTTTGCACTTTTATTCTTCTCCTCTGCCTTCAACTATTTATTCATCAGCAGCGCTCGTTTCTTGCATTTTCTTTGGTATCTCCTACGGCCTTGAACAACATTTGCGCTCTGATTTTGAGTAAAAAATTTTCCACTACTCGAAAAACAACAAAAAGATTGTATAAAAGTAAACCAAAAACAAAAACAGAAACAAAAACAAAAACAGAGTTTTAAGAATTATGTGATTGCAGGTTTTGCATGAACGACTTAGCAACAACACCGCAACAGCAACAGCAATTGCAATAACAACAACCAGGTGCTTATTAAAATTATTGCGTGCCTTGGAATGTGCCACGCACTACAAGCCGCCACTGCCCCAGCTGGCTGGTTGGCTGGCTGACTGACTGGGCAGTGTGGCTGACTCTGTGCTTGGTTGCTCTGGCAGCCGCACGTTCACCTCTAACTGCCAACAGCACCAAAGACAAGCAAAGAAGCAAAAACAAAGCTTAAGAAAAGTAAAAAAAAAAAGAAAAAATTTAACTAAAGAAAACGACAACTCGAACAGCAACAGCAACAACTTATTAGTGTGATCACCTCCTCAATACTCTCGATCGCTAGTCGACAATGTTGCTGCCAACCAAGCGACGTGGTCGCCGGCCGTCTGTCGTTTATTAGAAAATTCCGATGAACGAGTTTTCGATTTTTTACCACAACAATCAACCAAATGCTGTTGCACCTCACCAAGCATCTCAATACTACTATGTTGCACCCGGAGCAGCAGCAGCAGCAGCAAAAAACGGCTCTGGTATTTGCTGTCAGCATTTTTCCAGGTTTGTTGCAACACTCTGACAATGTCGCCACAACTGGGTGCTGTTGGGTGCTGCACTCACGGTTTTTCTTTTTTGTTTTTTGTTTTTGCTTGTTGCGATGATTGAGGATCGGAAAAACAAGTGCAATATTTTAATTACGAGCATAACTTGTTGCAGCAATAGCAAAAACAACAACGGCAACAAGAGTTGTAATAAGTGTAAAAAGAGGTTTGCAAACCAACGCGCTGGGGAATGCCGTCAGAAAAGTGTTAAAATGAGGTGAAAAAAAAATTATTAAAAAAAAATTAAAATTAATAGTGGACATAAATTTCAAGTGAAAAAGTTAGAAAAAATTGCAAATAATGCATTTAATAATAATAATAATAATAATAATAATTGAATAATTAAATGACAACATAAAAAAGAAGGATGCAGTGACTTCCGCTCTAAGACCAAATATACACTGGGTAGCCAACAAACATGCGTTTATAGGCAAGCTACAGTGAAAAGACGAGTAGTGGTTAGGGTTTTCGATACCGCAAATAAAAAATGTGCGCCAAAGACATCCCTATTTTAATGAAGACCCCTGTAAATGGTTTAAGGATCACGATTTGTGAACGTGCACCTGAAATTGCGAAGGTACTGGTAACTACCTAAATAGTTGATGCCCTTGGTAAAATTTAGCCTGATATCACCGCCGTCCAACGCGAGCGAGTGACGGCACTAAGACGCAGGAAGGTGCCTTCTTGCGAAATTTAGTACAGTAACGATATAAAGCAGCTCAATTTTGAGATTTGATTTGTGATGAGGGAGAGACTCCGTTGCCGAGTTCTGCAACATTCCTCGGGCCATGGCTGATCGGGTTCGTAGGAGCCCACGATATTGTTGTCTATGGATCGAAAATCATATAGCCAAATCGATCATACTAAGTAGATAAAAGACACGAAGAGAACACGACACTATCATGTCACAGCGAAGATGCGTACTTGCCTCTTTGCAACCAAAATGGTTCGTCAATAAACACTTAGAAGGTTAGACGTCGAAAAGCTGAATCGATCGACTGCAATGGGTGTCGTTGAAGAAAGAAGCTCATCGCATTTGCAAATATAAAGAAGCCGAAATGTGTGAGTATGAAGAGCTTGAAAAGATGGCCACCAGGAATAATGCCCTAAAAATTCTATGAAAAATGTTGCGACTTTTAGACGGTTGCAAGACCGGAACTTACTCATGTAAAACCCAACTGATTATATTGATTATTGTATGAAAGGAACACTTCTCCGGCCTATTGAATGGCATTAAAAATACAACACTCGGGGATGATGAATGCGAATACACAATCGACGATGATGGAGCAGACGTTTCATGAAGTTCGTATACAAATTGCCCACTTAAAGAACACTAAAACAGCGAGAGCCGATTGCTTCCTGGCTGAGCTATTCAAGCACGGCGACAAGGGACGAAGACATGTTCGACGATTGGAAACTAAGTAAAGAGAGGGACCCCACAATCTGCGCAAGTAATCATGTCATAAACCTCGTCAATGTCTAACCTATTTTGTGAAAATTGTAAGACTATCATTAACGAACTGATTGGACCTTATCAATATGGCTTTGGACCCTTCGTTGTGGGTCAAATCTTGGAAAAAGCCTGTGAGTAAGAGGAAAACCTAACTAACTCTTAGTTGACTCCATTAGCAGACTTTATAGCATGACCAAGAGCTGCCTCCATGTTGCTATGTTCGATTTCGGTATACACGCGAAACTTATTTGGTAGTTTTAACTAACATTTAGCAACACTAACAGTTCTATAATAAACGCGAAGAGCCTCTCCGAGCCGTACGATACTAAATGAACTTTCAGACTCTCTCTCTCACTTGAAGTGATATAATATTCTACATAACCTCGAGCGGTTTTAAAAGCATGATCGGCCTTACAAACCGTGTCGTCATTCCCACAGCCTGGACTGAAAATGCAATTAAAAATTAAAGTCCTCTCTTGACGAACAAAACTCAAGCTCATCCATTCACGACTCAGTTTTGGGCACATAGAGGAAGAAGCAGAGGTTGAAAAAGAGGTTCATTCAATTAGAATGATTAAATGGGGGAAGGCCTGACATCAGTTGGTATCGACCGAGGATAGAAGCGAAGAAACTATTGACATTTATCTTGGAAGCGACGTTTAAACCAAATAAGAAGTGAGGAAAAAGGGAAGACAATATTTTTTATCTTGTGTGCATTATTTAGTATTATTTTTGCTTCTTTGAGGGTCAGACTTGATCAAATTTATGTGAGGTAAGAAAGAGGTAACTATTCTGTATATTAAAACTACATTGGATAAAGGAATAATATGTATGTCAATATAGATTTATAATTTAAAATAATTAAATAAATCAGCAAATTCTCAAAAATTAGAAAATTAATTAATCTACGATCTCTGGTCTCACGAGACCAGCATTTCATTTCATTATTTACGTGACTGTAGGACACATACACAAATAAATAAACATTTTAGAAAGGAAAATTATTAACGAAATTTTCGAAAAGAAATGCTTGGAACAAACGATAGAATTTTTTTTGTTGTTTTTCCAACACAGGACGATAATGTAAAAATTACATAAAAAATCAAGAAGAACAGAAGAGAATAGTTAAAACAGAAAATCAATTTAAAAATATATTTAATATATTTATTGTTATTTATTATTGTTATTGTTTTTGTTTATCAGAAGAAAAAAAAAGTGAATTGTGTTTGCTTTTGTTGTTGCACTTGTTTTCAATATTTTTGTTATTCAAAGTTGTTTTAATTTGTGCGAGTTGATATTTGCAATTCAGTATTTATTTTTTTTTTATATTTTTATTAATTTTTTGCTTTGCACGTCTCGCGATTTCTCAGTTGGTTTGCTGGTCCGTTTGTTTAGTTTTCTTTCAGATAAAAACCTTTTTTATTTCTTTCTTATAAAACTTGACGATTTCTTAAATTATTTTTTTTTGTTTCCACAGCTTTTTGGCGATTCTTTTTCTTCAATACTTAATTTTGATTTCTTGTATATGTACATACATAGATATGTATGTGTGTATTTTCGAACTGCTTTAAGCTTTTTTTTTATATTCTGTTCCACAAGTTGCTTTGATCGGTTTGCCTTGTCGTTCAACGGCACACGCATACATTTTTACAAATATTTCTACACATATACTCGAGCACTATATGTATATCACACATACATATACATATACATACATATTTATATGACACTTGCGCACGATCGTCGCTTGTCTTAACTCGCTTCTTGCTAAGCAAATAAACAAAGCGGAAAAACAACTTTTTTTTAATTAATACCTTAATTTAATTATTGTATTATGCTTTAGTTGCGCATTTTAGCAAAAGATGTGAGCACAATTTTGCATAAATATTTTTGTTTCTCTTCTTCGCTTTAACTTTTTTGGTGATCTAATATATTTTTTGGTTGTTAGATATAATATAATATTTTTAACACATTCTTTGTTGGTAAAAATTAAGAAATTTTGAATTGTTGCGCAATTTCGTATTTTTTTTTTAATTAAAAATTATAATTTAATGAAAAACACAAATTTTGAAAATTTAAAAAAATATAAAAACATTCAAAAATTGGAAACGTCATCTTTCCTGTGGTAAAAACGCCTCAAGAATTTATGAAATTAATAAATATCTCATTTTAGTTTTAAAAATTGCTACAAACAAAATTTCGCTTCACATAAAAAAACTTGCAAAAATTTCAAAAATATAAATTTTCAACCAACTTTGCTATTAACAATTTTTTCGAATTGATTTAAGATATATTGTAATTTTTAGTGTTTTTTATATTTTATTTTAATAAATTAATATGCCATTATATTAATTTACTTAGTTTAAATTAATAGATTTCATTTCTTTTTTTGCTTTATACATTTTTTATATATTCTTTTAGTTAGATTTTTTTTTTTTTGATTTATAATCTTTAATATATTTTTATTATTATTATTATTATTATTTTTAAGTTGTATACACTCACTTTTTGATGCGATTCAGTTGAAAATTTTTTATTGTAGGTATGTATATATTCTTATTATTTCTCTTCTACTTGAACTTCCACTAAAAATCTTCCGCGTTCATAATTTTTATCTCACTTGTCGCGCGATATCAACTATTCAGCCATACTTTCTTTCCAACGAGCCAAGGCTCAGGCCTTACGAGTCCGTATCGTTTAGTATCGAACGCTTGCTCGATCGATTGATCGCTACTTAGGCAATATCAAATCGCTGGGCTTACACACACACACACATATTCGTCTTTTTCGCTGTACCACTTTTAATTGTTGTTGGTAATTTCGTTGTTTTTATATGATTTTTTCTTATCGATTTTGCTTCGTTTAAATATTTACTATTTTACGTTTATCTTTTGTATGGTTTTTTTTTCTTGATTTCCACGTCTTAAGCTTAACTCGAACGCTCAACGGTCTCTCAACACAATATACAATAAAAATACACTACACACACTTCGTGCTTTGTTTTGCTACTAAACTCGGTCCAGCCCCAGTTCGACAGTCGACCAGCGCAACGTTGACTTGACGCCGTTGCTCGGTTACGCTCAACGTTGTTTTGGTATTTGGTTCCAGCTGCTAAGCCAGCTAAAAAGCAATGAGACCAACACGCCAAAGCCGCAAGCCGACCGTGCAGCGTCGCAGCTCATTTGTTTAACAACGACAGCATAGCGATGTTGACGCGCCGTTGCTGCTGCTGCTGCTGCTTATTGGTGGTGGCTGTTTGTAGAGCTCATAGCAACAAGTAAGGCAACATCAGCAACAGCAGCAGACAGCCAGCAGCAACGGCGGCGCGTCAGCAACAGATGATGCAGTCAAATATTAAACAGAAAAACTTGGACGACAGCAGTGAGTAGCTACTGCGTTGACAGCGCCGCATTATCAGCTGGCAGCAGCAAGTTGACAACAGCAACAAGTTCAGCGTGCTATTATTGACGATTTTATTAAAATTATTTTCCCTTCTTACACTGAGAAAAATTCGAGATAATTTCTTTTAATTTTTTTTCATTGCTCTTAGGATTTATGGGTAGATCTCATGGCACATAGGGTGGACTAGGGGCAAGTTAGAGTCCAGCGGTTGGATATGCTTAACTACTTAGCTTTCACGTGCTGAGGGCGTGGCGAAAGGAAGACTTCCGAAAGGTCTACATTAATATTTTTACACCTCTCCAATAATCCTCGATTTAAGCCAACGGGTTCTATGGATGGAACCCTTCGAAAGCCAATAATTGAGCTGCTGATGGTATGACATTAGTCATTTGCAACTGAAGCTCGTGTCGGCTTATCCTTTCTGACCTCTGCCTCACAACTGAGATTTTCAGTCATAATGGTCCCATGTGTTCGAATCCTGTCCCAATCAACATCCAAAATTAGAGAAAATTAAGTAAAAGAATGCATATTTTTTAATAGCGGTCGCCACTTGCCAGAGAATACTCTCTTTCCATATTTTATATATAAATAATCTCCCTCGCTAGCTTCCATATTCCGACTCTCTTTGCTAGCGAATTTTTTGTATTGTAAATTGAATCTTGGGACCAAGTAAAAATAATAACTTTTTCTTGTGTTTATTTTAGTACATAGTATTTATTACCATCGCTTCTGATATTAATATTTATTTAAATTTTTTTGTTGTTTTGTATTTCATACTTACATTCATGGCTTGCCATTTATTAATTACACCATTGTCGTGTTCTTTGTTCTTATTTTTTAATTTTTAATATTCTTTTCATGTTTTTCTTCACGCTTTTTGATTATTTTTTAATCAAGCTTAATTCATGCACACACAAACACACATAAATATAGATATACTCGTATTTAATAATAAATATAATATAGTAATCTTCTTAAAAGCGTGAGTGTCGAGTTATTCGCTGCTTACAACTTGTTTTTTGTGGCTTTAAGTCGATCGGTACCCCCTTTTAGAACATTTAATATTATTTACGTAGTATACAACGTATAGATATATGCATGTACATATTTACACATATGTAAATACTCGTTTGTATGTTACTATAATGATCGGTGGTCGGCTATTAAATATCGACGTTTAACTTACGTCGATATGTATGTAATCGTATATGTACGTGTATACATATGTATGCACATCAGCTGAAAGAAGCCAGCTTGAGAGAACTAGATTTGCATGGCGTATAAAGTAGAGCAAAACTCAGATATAAATACATATGTATGTGCATATATAAGTAAGATCGAATGAACGCATAAATATTGAAAGCAAATGAAAAATAAAAAGAGATGTACCAAATAAACTAAATAAAATATATATAAAATTAGTTAATTAAATAAAAACAAAAATTGTTAATCTAATGAAATGAAAAAACACTAAATTAAACAATTAAATTAAATTAATATATTAAATTTTTATCAATAATAAATAAAATAAAATAAAAAGTAAAATAAAAATTAAAAATAAAAAAATTAAACAAATTTAAATGAAAAAAATAGTGTAATATAAAGTGAAATAAAAAATAAGAATAAAATAAAAAGACATGGAAATAAAACAAACTACAATAATATACAAGCAAATAACATAAATTAAAATAAAACAAAAAAGTTCGCAGAAAAAATAAAAATTAAGTTAAATTTTAAAAAATTAAAATAAAGTAAAAGAAAGAAAAAATAAACAAAACTTTAATAAAATAATATTATATAATATAATATAAAATAAAATAATACAGTAATAAAATTGTGCGAAATAAATTTGAATATTGAATAAAATAAAAAATAATAAAATAAAAAATTTAATTTAACTAAAAAATAAAATAAATAGGAAGAAAACAATAGAAAGAAAAGAAATGAAATTCGATTTAAAAGTTGTAAAATGAACTATTTAATTAAATGTAGTAAATAAAACTAAAGAAGTGATAAAATAAAACAAAAATTAATAAAATCAAAATTTGTTCAAATAAATCCTATAAAAAATTGGCAAAGCAAATTAAAATTTAAAAAGATTAAGTAAAATAAACTAAAACAAAGCAAAAATATTTAGGTAAATTAAATTTAAAAATATTGTAAAATAGAATAAAACAAAATAAAAAACATAAGAAATTAAAAAAAGAATATTAAATTAGTTTAATATAAGAAAACAAATAAAAATTACGAGATAGTTAAAAAAAATGTATACAGAATAATACAAAACTAATTATAATAAAATGAAATAAAAATAAAAATAAATTAAAACAATTTAAAGTAAAACAAAACAAAGCAAAAAAATATAAGATAAAATTAAATAAACTTGAAAACATGGAAAAAATATATAGTAAGTAAAATGGAGCAAGTAAATTCAAATAAGAATAAATTAAAACAAAATGATATAAAATTTAATAAATTAAAGTATAAAATGTTTGTTATAAAAATGTTATTGAATTAAATAAAACAAAATGAATTAAGTGAAATAAATAAAACGAATCGATTTGAAGTGAAATTGCATAAAATAAAATAAAAGAGATGAAAATGGAATAAAATAAATTAAAGTGATATAAAATTAGATTGAATAAAAAAAAAATATTTAAAAAAATTTAAATTAAATCGAATAAAGAAAATTTGAAAATTTAAGTTATAAGAATAATATTAATAAAATAAAATAAAATAAAAAAATAAATATAAATTGAAAAAATTTAAACTAAAAAGTTATTAGTTTTGAAGGATTTAGTATTTTAAAAAGAGTTTTTAGTAAATTTTGGCATTTATTAACGCGATAACACCTTGAATACCTCGAATCGTATTTATTACACTTCTCCTGACAACCTATTGCATACCATAGTACTTTTTCTGTTTATTTTTATTACATTTTTTTTATTAAAATAACTTATGGGTACTAGTACCCATGCATATCCAAGAGAAATCTCACCTTCAATTCAATTAATGAGCCGCTGAATCACCAGAAATTCTAAAGAGTCTCCTCATCTTAGGCTGATTAAAAAACCTTTAAAGTTTAAGATCTGCCTATTCTCTCAACAGTAGCAAATTTTTTTCCAATAAACGTGTTTTTGCGATTATTGATTTGTTACAATTTTTCATTAAGAAAAGAAAAATTTTGTACTCATACTTTGCAAGAACACTTAATTATTACTTTTAAGCATGAAAATTAAATTATAAGCCTTAAGCAAAGTATTATATATACTATTTTACTTTTTTTAATCTAATCGATCAACTTGCTTCTTAAATAAACATATTATTAACACCTTAATCCATTTTTGCATAAAAAACATTGTTTCTAACCCATCCACATACTGAGTACGCCTAAGCGTATGAGTAACATTTTAATTTTTTTTGTTGATTTTTACGGAAAATTGCCACTTGTTAGCGTGAATGACTTCTAAAGTTGCATGTTTTTTATCTCAAAAACATTATCATGAATTAGTGCGCTTTTTACTACAAGCATTTCATTAAGTTTTTCTTTTTTTTGCTTTATTAATTCGCTTTTAATCGCTTTTGCTTTGTTTTTTTTATACTTTCGCGGTAGCTATTTGTGTTGATATTGGTTGTAGGAAATCATATAATTTGCATTTTATCACAAGAAACAAGCAGTTTTACATAATTATACGCCCACGACAATCTAATGCAAGGCGTTCCGATTACTCTTACACTGTTGCTTGTTTGTTAATGAACTTGAAGCTGGGCGATATTAGAGAAATTCCATTCTAAAAATATTTCTTTATATTCTATTTTCAGCTCAACTTGATTAGATTTGCTTTAAATAAATGAAAATCAAAGGAAATACATACATATATAGTTGATAGTGAAAAAACATGTGAATATGTATGTATAAAATGTCACAAATTTCAAATATTTTATGTCAAGAAAAAAAATATTTTGTTAAAGGAGTATGATGTTGCCGCTTTTTAGGTTTTCAAAATGTATTTAAATATTTTTAGAGAAAATAAAATAATTAGTTTTCATAAATTGACTGTAAAATTATACCTACAAAACTAACATTTCCCATTGAGCAAAGCAGAGAGAAAACAAAACTCTGCCATATAAGTTTACAATACTTAAAAATGTCGGTGGATATGCATTGAATAAAATGTCGTTCCATGCAAAGCGCCGTGAACAATTGACATTTCTAAGAAAAATTCATGTATGTATATCTATGCATAAGCATTTTTAAATACACATACATATCTATCTATTAAGATCTCAGCCCTGAACTGTAATAAATAAATGCAAGTTAAAGTGTAGTAATATTCATAATTTAGATGAGCTAATTTGCAAGTGCAAGAATTGTTTTGTTTCAAAGTGAGAATTCGCACTTTGTCAAGTGTCACAAACATGTACATACATACATATGAATCTACATACCTACATAAATATAAATTATTTATTGTCTTCTTTCGTATGATTTATATGCGAGTACATACATCTCTAAGAATATATATACATATTGGTTTACATATACCATAAATACTCGTATTAACATTTTTCTTACAGCTATTGTTGCTGCTGCTGCTGTTGTTGTTTTTGTTCTTGTCTATCGGATAACAACAATAAATCATAATAAATATACGGATTATGAAGAAAGAAAAATTGTAATACAACAAAAATAACAACAACAGTCAAGCATATAGTATGGTAAGACAATACAACAAGTGTAATAATCAAACAGTAGCACATTTGAGGCGGTTAGCAAATACAAAAACAATAACAATATCAGTGTATTATTATATACTTGTATATGCAAATCTGGTGTTGCACGACATTAGCTTAAGTTGTAGTTAATTGCAAAAACAATTTGTTCATTTGAATAAAAAATAAAACAGTGGGTGTGTGTGGAAGTAGTACATAGTTGTGGTGGGCAATGGAAAATAACACCAGACAGTAGGAACAAAGCAAAGCAAAAAATCTAGAGTGGTAGGAAAATGTTCAAACAAAGAAATAACAATTAAATATCCATATACATGTTAGAGATGCTTAAAAATAATAATATAATATAATAATATTCAATAGAAATAAAATAATACGATAAAGATAAGTGGAATAAAATCAGATAAAATTAAAAAATAAAATTAAATAAAAAATAAAAATAAAGTAAAATAATAAAAATAAAACTAAAAGAAAAACGCAAAATAAAATAAAACAATAACCAAATAAAGTAAAACTAAAAAAAATAATACTAAAAAAATTAAATTAAATTAAATTAAATATAATAAAATAAGAGATTAAATAACATAAAATAATATAAAATAAAATTAAAACTAAAACTAAAATTTTATATTTTATATTAAATCTAAATAAAAGTAAAATGAATTTAAAAAATATAATAAATTAGATTAAAAAAGTAATTTATATATATTTAAATTAAATTTTATTAAATAGAAATAATCTAAATATTTAATTTTATCTGAAGCCCAACAGAATAAATTAAACCGAATTTATATATTATAAAACAAAATTAAGTAAAATATAATAAATAACAGTAAAATAAAACGGCAAAACAGATAAATGAATAACAAATTAAATTAAGTTAAAAGAAGATAAAGTAATTCTAATTAAATACAATAATAAAAATTAAATAATGTATAATAAAACAAATTTAAAACAGGTAACTTTATAAACTAAGCAAAAATAAAATAAGTCAAAAAATACTTGTTAATATAAAATAAAGTGAATTAATTTAAATTGCATTAAAACAATTCAAATTAATTTAATCACCAGAAATGAAATTTATTAAATAGATTTAATGTAAAATAAAACAAAAAAATGTAAATTTAAAAAATGCATGAAACATGGAAACCGCACGAATTAATGCATACACCCAATATTAAATAATATATACCAATTAAATTAAAAAAAAAAATTGATTTAAGGAAAAATATATAAATGTTAAATTAAATAATAAATTAAGTTTGACAGTAAAAAATTGGAGTAAGCTGAATTAATAAATGAAATAAAATTACGTAATATAGATTTAACTAATTTAATTTAAAGTGTTTTAAATTAATTATAATTAAATTTGAAACCACCAAAAAAATTATATAAAATTAAATTTAATCCAAAATTTAAAATTTAATTTTAATATTAAAATATAAAAAAATAAAATTAAAATAAAAAAGTGAATAAAATAAAATAAAATATTATTAAAATGAAATCGAAATAAAATTTAATTAAATAGTGGTATATTTCTACTATTTAAAATAATAATCCCGTTGCTTGCGAGATTTACATCCCTAACAAGCACTTGTAAGTGTATACATATACATGTAACGACAGTAAAGTTACATTACACTGATAATTAAATATAATTTTCTAATAGTATATAGACACAAACAACTATTCGCTGCTATTGTTTACAAATTCAAATATGTGAAATTATTTATTTTACTTGCCCTGCTTTTGTTGTTGTCGCTGTCAACGTGGTTGTCGTTTGTTTGTTACTATTTTTATATACTGTAATGTAGTAAAATTTGCAATTATTGTTGTTGTTAATTTATTTTTAGAATTTCTAGCCCACAGCTGTCGCATTGTTTTGCATTTCAATCAAACCTTCAGTTGGGTATATGTACATGCATAGGTATATGCACACAAGTGTATAAGTCGTTAAAATAGCAATATAATTATTTGTTGCATTATTTTGTTTATACTGATTTCGTTAGGCGATGATTGTAGAGACTAAAAGAGTAAGTAATTTTCATTTGTTATTATTATCTTTGTTTTTTTATGCTTCCATTGGTATGGATTAGTCTTCCACAAAGCAGATTCTTCATATCAAAAATATTACGATGCTATAGAGATGCCCATGAAAGACTTTGAATCAGAAAAACTCAAACAGTAAGCGGTTTTTAAGGTTGTTCAATGCATTTCTTGCTTTTTCCTTGGTACTTCCCAGTTGAAGGAAGGAGATCTGAGAAACATATTTCCATTCTCTCTGAGCTAAATATAAATATGATTATACTGTGGGAGGTCAACATGTCCGACCTCATTAATCATTTATGAATTACTAAAAATGTTTACACATACTTACTTATATGCATAGGCATATACATTCGCTAGTTATACATAAATCCACATCTGCTGGCGAGTAAACCATACAAACGTCTAATTAAAGTCGTCTTTATGTCTGGAGGTACAATGTTCTTTTGGAATTAGGCAGTCGAGTTGCTTGCCTCATACGAGTCACTGAAACCCTCTGTTGCAGTAGGTCTTTTTTATCTTTGGTTTGAGTAATTAAGAGATTTTTCTTTTATTTTATTTGTTTTTTTTTTTACTCTTTATAGAGGTTGGGTATCAACGGCCAAGTGAACAAGTCAATTAAAATTTAAAGCTTATGTACTTGGCGCAGAATGCCACGCATCGCCACAAACACCAACATGACACTTCATTAGACGATGCCGGCCAATGTGCTCTGATGTACGAATATTACGACAAATTCTCATACACACACACACACACACACGCGTCCGTACAGTAGTGTCATTTAAGCACTCAACCAGTCCAATCGATTCAGTGAACCATTCATGCAGAGCAACCAACATAATGTCGAATACTCGAATAAATATGTGTGAGTATGTGAGTGCTTTGAACGCGGGAAATTAATAAATCAACGCGACATTTGCACTCTTTTGCCAAATGTACAATACTCGAACATACACACAATTATACTGGTCATTCACTAATAAGTTGGGGTATTCACTTCTTTAATTACGTGTACATACTCAGTGGTACAACAACTCCTCTTTCAAAACAAAACCGAGCTTTTTCTCTTACTTCAGGAGTTCGAGAGAGGTGAGTCTACCATCCATTTACTTATTATATATTTAGATCTTGGTTCAGTAGATGAAGTCACGATGTGGGAAACGAGGATAACACCGGCTCCTCACACACGAGAAACTAACACCTTACAATAAGAGAGACGATTGGTTGAAGTTTTTTGAGAGAGAGAGGGAGTCGGCGGAGAGTTCCCGGGCTTTCAGTTAAACTATTCTGAACCAGTTAAAAAACGGATTGAGCTTGTATCCCTTGAATGATTTTCAACCTCACTTTCTTTTCCGCTTTTCAGTGTGTCTCTTTAAACTTTAGCCATAAATGGGAGAAAATATTAATATGGACAGCCTAAATACAGTAGATACCAACCGAAAATAGAACTTTTTCTAGTAATGACCCAAAGATCTCTTAGATACAATATAAATTAAAGTCTATAAACCCAGCTCATAGTAAATGTAGTCAGGTTTTGGTTCGATCGCACCCAGAGTCCTAGGAAAGATATCCGAGCGTTTTGATGTAGCTGAACCATAAAACCAGGTTGGATCTATTTATAAACACACATTCCCAACAGCGAGTGTCACAGCCGGTTGGTACGAAAATCATTGGTGTAGTCCATCGGCTACACTGATTAACCCATGTCTTTCCGATGGGCAAAAACACTATAGCTTTGAAAGTACAGTGTGATGGAGGTCATAAAAATATGTGTGCCCCTGTGGATTAGGGTCTTCAAGAGATTAACCGCATTAGACTTGCTTGCCGCAAGAGACGGCTAAAGAACAGTAATTCCCGGAAAAGTCGGGCTTTATAGCCGAACGAGATGGATATTTATCGAGCAAAGTAGTGGCAGTCCGACCACATTCCCGGAAAGCCGTTGTGAATAATACTGTTACAGTTACAACAATAAAAACTACTGTAAATACATCCACGTGGTATGAAATATCAAGTCAAGGAGTTGAACCTGACTTTATTATGGTATCTTCAGCTGGCGCCGAACTGTAAAAAAAACAAAAGACGTCCTTACGTCAATTGAGAAGAAGAAGAAGAGCGAGAATTTTCGATGCTCCTACTTGAATACAGATCCCCATAAAAAAAAAATAATAATATAATATAATACATTTTGTAACTTTAGACTATGCTCTTCAAAAGCACTTTTTCAGCATACCTTGTAACTAATTGCGAACTTAGTAGTTATTACGATAGTTATGCTCACACCCACATAGATATATTCCATGCGCCTAACACACGCCAATGAATTGGAAGGAGTGAAAATCTTCGCTGAGGACCATGCAGTAGCTCAACTGTGTTGCTGAGGTCGTGACTTTCTTTCACTGTATGTATGTACATACCGCACGCCCACAATTAAGGCAGTGAGTGCTGTTGCAGACAAATTGACGCTGTTATAATTGGACCATCACCACTCGACGAGTCTCATAATAATTTAAATTTAGACTCGGATCGTAGGCAATGCGCTGTGAGCAAACGCCAGCGAGCAACCGGCGGCTAATCAGCATAATCATTGCTACAAAAACAATAAAAGAAAAACTTCAAATGGCACACGAACAACATTAAAATTATCAAGAACATCAGCGGCAGCGAACATAAACAATTAGCGACACCATTTAAAAATTCTCAATGTAGAGGCGGACGGAATGCTATAAAATTTAAGAAAAAAAGCAATTTGTTGATCGTAAAACTAGTAAGTATAAAAATTTGTATGTGTATAATCTTATAAATAAATATTAATGTTTTATTACTCCTTTTTATATTTAATAACTGTTTTTGAGACATTGTTGCTTCCCTACGTCATGCAGGTCATTCGCTCTCCTACTCTAGCAGTGATTGCTGGAACAGGCAGGCGCACGCGTTTGCAGCGTTACCACATGCGGAAACGGAAATATTTGTTTGCGTGAAAGTGTGAGTGTGTGTGTGAGTATGTAGGCATTTTCAGCCCACGCATTTAGTGCTGAATTTTTTTTTTCTATTTACAATTTTATTTATTTATGGTTTCAATGGCATTGTTGCTTTTTTATGCGATTTTTTCATACTTTAACACTTCCTGCAAGCTGATGCAGGAAATGATAAAAATTTTGCTTAATGTGGCGTGTAAATTAGAATGAAGAATGTCGATAAGCAGAATGTGCAAATATATTTAAGCTGAAAACTATTTCAAAACTTCTTCAGCAGGCCCATTGCTAAGCCTTCATACCTTTCACGGAGTACCAGGTGTGTTAGTTGAAATTTGCTGGTTTTTTCGATACACTTAATTTTCAAAGGAATCTCAAAATTTTTTTATTCAAAGTATTGACCATTGGTTTCTACACATTTCGCCCATCTTTCAGGCAAATTATGGATACCATTCCAAAAAAACTTTTTCTCTTCCGAGGCAAACCATTCGACGAGCCATTTTTCGACTTCTTCAAAATTAGCAAAACACAGCTCTGCAAGGGAGTGTCCCATCGATGCGAAAAGGAGGTCTGGAGAGTACAGCGGGTGCGATAATATTTCCCAATTAAGTGTTTTTAATGTGTCTTTCACCAGTTTAGCGGTATGAGATGGCGCGTTGTTATGTTGCAAGATAACTTTGCCATATCTTCGGGCTCACTCCGACCGTTTTTCGATCAACGCATGATTCAAATTGATCATTTGTTGTCGGTAGCGATCCGTGTTCACCGTTTCACCAGCTTTTAACAACTCGTAGTACACCACAGCACACTGGTCCCACCAAACACAGAGCATTGTCTTACGGCCAAAGCGATTTAGCCTTGCAGTCGATGGGCCAGCTCCACCAGGGGAAAGCCATGATTTTTTTCGCATCGGGTTCTCAAAATAAATCCATTTTTCGTCCCCCGTGACAATTCGATGCAGAAAAGATTACCTTTCGAATCGTTGAAGCAGCATTTCGCAAGCGGTTTTTCGATTTTCCATTTGTCTATCGTTCAGCTGATGTGGCACACATTTTCCATACTTCTGGATCTTTCCCATGGCTTTTAAACGTTGGCAAATTGCTCCTCGAGTCACATGTAGTGTGTCTGCCCATTTTTGTTGCGATTGGGTTGGATCAACATGCAATTCCTCGTCTTCGAACTTTTTCGCTGCACCAGGATGTTCATTGTCTGTCAAATCGAAATCTCCACTTTTAAATTGACGAAACCATGTCTCACATGTTCTAATCAATGGAGCATGTTTACCATAAGTTTCTACCAGCAGCCGGTAAGCTTCAGCTGCTTTTTTCTTTTGATGAAATAAGAAAAGCAACGAATGCCGCAAATGCGATTTACTTGGAACGAAACTCGACATACACATATTCACTGAGGTAAACAAATATGACGCTATTATTTTGGCGAAATGTGACTTGCGTATTTTTGTAGGTTAATGTCAATAGAAAAAATTACGTACATGCCAAATCATAGAAATTTATACATATTGCTAGCGCATCTACTAGTAAAACCGGCACACTTCAACAAACACACCTGGTATATGTATTATGAATGGTTTCTCTCCAGACTAAAATAACTTTGTATGCTTAAGCAGTGACTATTTACTATAGCCTGTGTTGAACGGGAATCTTCTGATAGCTAATTCGACGACAAAATATAGTTCCTCGAGGGACTCCTTCGATAATACTTCTCTTTGTTCTTTTGAACCTCGGGAAATTCTAATTTAGTACGAGTGAATTAGAATCAGCTGGATAGAGTCCAAGCCAATGACAAAAGCGGCTTTAAAATCAAAAAGGTGGTGTGTTTTTTTCGAGCTGCTTCTCATTAGCTCGTTCTCAAATATTATGTACTGCCAAAATAGGAGGTCCCTTATAACTTGAACAAAACACACAAGTGTTGCTTTTATCTGCTTCTCCGTCGTATTTATAAATTGGTATTGATGCATGATGGTTACCCATAGTGTCAAATCGCTAATTCCTTTATCAACGGCTGAGAGCAATTTTCTTTGGAGCCACAAGAAGCAAAGTTGTACATAAATCGCTTGAAAGTGTACCTTCGATTAAGCACCTGAAAATTGTTCAACGCACGGCTCTCATCAGTATGCGAGTATGGGGTGCATTACGAACTACTCCAACTGCAGGGTGGTCTATGGCTGCAAAAATCGCTATGAGGGAGGGAGTCTGTATCATTAGTCGGCTCAAGCGTAGACACTCCGCTGTTCGAATCCATTCCCCTTGCTGTCTCCTTCTCCGTCATTTTATTTTCTCAAGAGAATTGAAGAGTACATAACCACTTAGAGAAAGGAGCACTTAACTACTTCACGAATGAGGAGACGCTTGACAGGGGTCTTCCCTCGGAAGTTATCTATCGTTTGAGGGTTACGGCTTCTACACCATTGCAGAGTGTATCAGACAAAGGTTGTTCCTATCAAGGAAGCAGTACACACACTGTTTTGAAATGTGGTTTCTATGAGAAAGCTCATGGTGAGCTCCATAATTGTGAGGGATTGTTTGTCAACTCTGTCTATGCTCTATCTATGGCAGGTTACAGTTGCATAGCTCCACCATTTCGTAGTCGAAAATCGTATAGAGGCGTTCCACTGTCAAGTTGCTGTCTGCCTCTGCACTAACTAGACTTATGGATATGGAGCTAACTCAGCCAGCGATTGCGATATCCTTCTAACTTAAGGTAGACCACGGAAGGTTCGAGAACTCCCTCATTTAGAGAAAGCTCTGACCGGACATTTTTCGTTGGAAATTCCCGCGTTAAGGCTCAGACTTTTTCCGGATCCCCACTGCCGAAGTTGTTCGGAATAAGAGATGGAATCATCTATGTTTAAGTGGGTAGAGAAGAATGCAAAATTTATTTGGGTACTTGGCTAGTAAAAAAAAATTGGGCGGAACCCATTGTTCTTTACCCGATACTAGGAATGTATCTGAAGCAACTGCTCAAGTGAAGCATGATTTTGCATACATACATATATGGAAGAATGCAAAAATACGCAAATGGATTGAAGCAATAAGCCAGAACCTAAAGTTCACAACCAGACATTCTTAAGAACTGTGCTACCAAGCTAAGACTGAAAATTCTCGAATTCCATGCATCTACCAATTCGAAGAAGTTAACGGCACTTTGAAATCAATATTCCGAAATGGCTCGACTGTTCAGGGAACTTTTGGACCGGATAAGCATTCTTCTTTTTCTGACGTGAAGTTAAAATAGAGTCAATGTGCCAATCGCTTATTCATCTTGCAACTCGGCGCCAATAAACCTGGCTACTTCTCTTAGTGGCCTCATCCTCTACTTTCACTGTATCGAAAACTTCTAAAACTATAATATTTTCACCTAATCCTTCCAACGGAGTGGAGGTCTCCTTCTCCTTCCACCAACGGGTACTGCAATGAATACTTTCAAAGTTGTAGTGTTCTTATCCATCCGGACCGCATGACCTAGCCAGCGTAGCCGCTGTCTCTTCATTCGCTGAAGTTTGTTAATACAGCTTACTGTTTCCATCGTCTGCGGTATGCGCAAAGTCGTTCGCAAAACTTTTCTCTCGAAGACTCCCAAATCCGACTCATCAGATGTTGACAGCGTGCACGCGTCTACGCTATATAGTAGGACGGGCATAATAAGCGTCTTGTAGAGTTCGGTTTTTGTTCGTTGAGAGAGGACTTTACTTTTCAATTGCCTACTCAGTTCAAAGTAGCACCTGTTGGTACGAGTGATTCTGCGTTGAGTTTCCAGGCTGACATTGGTGTTGGTGTATATACTGGCTCTAAGATAGACGAAATTTTCTACGACCTCGAAGTTATGACTGTCAACAGTGACTAGGGAGCCAAGTCGTAAAAGTGCTGACTGTTTGTTTTATGGCAGAAGATATTTCGTACCGTCCTCCTTCACTCCTAAACCCATTCGCTTCGCTTCTTCATCAAGTCTGGAGAAAGAAGAACTAACGGCGCGGTTTTTAAGGCCTATGCTATCAATATTATCAGCATACACCAGTAGTTGTACACTCTTGTAAAAGATTGCACCTTCTCTGTTTAGCCCTGCAGCTCTTACTATTTCTTCAGCATCAAATTGAAGAAAACACACCATAAAGAGTCACCCAATCTGAAACCTCGTTTGGTACCGAGCGGCTCGGAGAGGTCCTTCCCAATTCTGACTGAGTTACTGGTGTTATCCAGAGCAAGTTTACACATCTCACCACTCGCCACAGGACATACCATCTTATCTTTCCTAGGTTGGCATTAAGCCATACTTTATGCACTTATGTATATCCTTAGTCCTTAAAATGTTTGTCATGCTATCTAAATTTGGTTCTTAGTGAATATATTGTATATAGTGAATATATAAGTATATTGTACAGCTTGCTCTATGCCGCTTAGCTTCTGATAAAATCAGTCTACGTCGCGAGGTCATCTATCGAGAGGCCCGGAAAACGATTTGCTCCAACGGGCTCAGACCAAAGGAAGAGAGGGGTTGCTGAGTAGATTTCAGTAGTCTTGAAAAGGTTAGGTTGTTAGGGGACTCATTGCATACACGATAAACGTTGAGTATGTCGGGGTGAGGACTAGTTTAAGAAAATATTTTGGCAAACCGTTAACTCAATCACGTCTTTGAGTCGCAGTCTCTATCATATGCCAACTACCAACTGCAGATAAATATAAATAGGGTCGGATAGCAACTGTGCCTATTGCACTAACTAACAGTGAATTAAAAGTACAACAACAACATTTCTGAGTAGTCTCCAGCTGGGCTATTACTAGGCATAGTGTCGAGGCAGAGGCAGAGAGATAATTTGTGCTCAATTTCCCTCCGGCAAAAAGGCAACAAACAAGTGTGAATACTTGCATTATAAGTGCATATGTATGTACACGTATGTATATAACAAGCATATTTAAACAAATTCAATTGAACTTTGCTTTAGTTGATTTGTCACATATTTGCCTGCTGGCGTAGTTGGCGGAGAAACAGTTGGAGTAGGAAGGGGTAGAAGAAGATGAAGCTCACTTAGTTTCGCTGTCGATAGAACAACGAACAAATTGTGCTATAAAATGCGTGTACATATGTATGAATGGAAAAACTACAGCAGTTAACTCTATACATACATACATACACGTACATACTGCATTGCTGTCATATTTTCTTCCACAGAAGCGTCGATGATTCAACACAATCTTCAGCCATATTTGACACTAATTGCCAGCGCGAGAGGAATTTCACATATTCAAATGTCCAGCAAACACAAATGTATGCATACCATATATGTATGTATGTATGTATATGGACAAATAATTTCATCAAGCAAACGCATAAATTAGTAAAAATTAAGTAATAAATTCGAAAAAAAAAATGTATAACAAAATGCAAAAATCAGTCTGATCTCCTTTGGTTGACTACGAATACTACTGAGAAATTGATGATGACTCAAGGTTGTTGTGAATTAATTAAAATTTTATGTGAAACCATAACAAGCACATAAACAAAAGTACATAATATACAAACATTTGCATATGCAACAAACAATCATAAGAATTTATGACATAAAATTATATGTGGAGAAAAGGGAGGTGCTTTTACAACTAATAACGATAAATAGATATTTCTACTCGTACAAATATTTCAAATATTTTTTAATTAAATATGTACATAACAACGTACTTATTAGAGCATACATACCCTGTAGGGAAAAGTTGGAGTAGTATGCAAAAATTCTAGTTTAAAACTAGTATTTTGAAGACGAAATCATTCTAGTTTACCCTAGACTATAATAATACTGGTATTTTTCAGTAGACTCCGGACCAGTTTGCAAAAACTCTAGTTTAAAACTAGTATTTTGAAGACGAAATCATTCTAGTTTACCCTAGACTATAATAATACTGGTATTTTTCAGTAGACTCCGGACCAGTTTGCAAAAATTCTAGTATGTATATATAGTAGTATTTTTAGGACTTGCCGCTAAAACAACAACAACAACCGCATATGAACAGTCACATATGAACAGTTCCACTTCTCGGAAAGAAATAATGTACCAAATTTCAAGTAAAGTGAACCAAAAGTCCGTTTTTTAGGTAAGTGTGGTCCCTAGTCAACGTCCCTCAAATCTACCTGAGCACACATAAAAAAATATATTAAAATCGGTTCAAAGGTTTAGAATGCCGGAGTTAATAAACCTGGTTTTTCACTAGTACCATACAGCCTGACCTGATGGTATGATCGAACCAGTATTTAAACTAGTATTCAACTGGTATGAAGCTGATGCATAGACTGACAATTGACAGTTCATAGGATATCGCTGTGGTAAAAATACCAGCTTACATGGGAATTAGATGGAAGATGAAATAATTGGCGTAAAAATGTATACTGGTTGGATTCCCTGCAGGGTAATGCACTCATCCTAGATTATTCCTAGACAAACCCCACCAAATACACAACACGATCTTTTTGGACATCAATCCCGTCTTGGGAATAGTTTGTGCCGGCTCACTGCCCTTTGAACACGACCGACTTAGTCCAACGTTGCTGTTGTATGAGGTTCTTTCTCCTTAACTCAGGTGGCACCCATACATCGAGCATCTTTGTGTAGTTCTTCAAGTAGTTCCAAACTCTTTTTTGTGTAGTGTTTGGCTCATGGGCAATTCAAACAGTGCTCGCATGATAATCGACGATTACCATTATTTTACCGACATTCTCGACAACTGGCCTTCCACACCGTGAAGTATCTTTTCCATCGGAATTACCGGAATTGACTGCTGCAGTAACAGGACCATAAATATTATTCACATATTCAGGGGCCCGATTTACATTTTCGCTTTTATATTTATAATTTGAGCTGAAGCGATTTTTGGCAATATGTGGTAGGCGTACAGGTGTTATATCTACAAATAGAACTGTTTGCTCGAAGCCAAAGAAGGCAACTATATACTCGGATAGTATGGAAGCACTGATGACCTTATCGTCGCCCATGATAAATTTAAGCCAGTCAACAATTAGCTTAGCGAGCTTAACTCGTGATCCCTTAATATGGGTTCTCGGTCGTAGGAATATTTTCGATATAATATCACGTCCTTTGGGAATGGTCAGGATGGGGCGAGCTTCACTTACAATATAAACAAATAACACAGAACAGATGGAAATCTATATACAACTGTAAGACAGGGAATCAGATTTGGATGATTGGACAAAAACAAAGGTCTCCTAAAAGCACATTTAGACTTACAACCACAATACCGAGGAGATTAACTAGCCCTTCGAAAAACATGCAACAAAAATGGATCGGTCTGATAACAGCCGTTGTCGCAGCTGCAAACAAGGGAGAAGTGAAATAATTACCCATTTTCTCAGTGCGTTCCTCGCTTTTCCCCAAATTCGTCATATAACTTTTGATATCCATCAGGGTCCAAGCCTTGAATAGCTGTCGATAAAACGAATCAAAGAAGTATCATTGAGAGCACGAAATGGTTTCAATGGTCTATTATATTGATTACAGCAGATTAACAAGATCTTTACGATAGCTCATCAGAATGGCTCATTCAGCAGAAATATTGCCTGAGGCCCTACAATTCTGCCCTGTTGCCTACCTACCCACTCGTCAGCTTAGACAGCTGAGCTCTTAGACTGCTATGGCAGGAGTTTGTATGCCGATGACGTCATACACAATAAGAGAGTTAATGGAGTGGGAGTGTTTTAGTTTGAGGTAGTTGTATGAAAGAATTATTCTTGCAGTAAAATATATCTGTAATCGGCATATGAGATCAAGACAACATCTGGTGGCGGAAATAGCTTCGGCACTATTAATTTCCTGAGTTAGTAATTGTGATCTCGACGTCCTTCCGATGGCTGCCGGCCACTGAGGTAATTCAGCTTCCACCTCTTCAATCCCGGCAGTAACGAGTAGTTCTAAATATCCGATAATAGCACTACGTGATTGACTATGTTAAAAGCTTTCGACCAGTCCAGTGCTACCAACATAATTCGTGCCCAGGTTCAATTATGTTATATGGGTGGTTATGGCGTTCAGTGTGGTGATGGAGCTAGGTGCTATGCTGACGATATCAGCGAGGTCTCAAGTGTGTTTGGTGCTGGGCAGTGAGGAGAGGTTAGACAATATGACTCACCTTCGTTGGCGGGTTTCATTGGTTTCAGTAGGGAATCAACTTTACTATATTTCTGCATGTCGGGTATCGTTACACTGGTCAAAGACAGGTTGACGACTTTGTTGAGGAAATATGCTCCTGTTGGGTCTAGATATTTTTGCACCAGAATTCGTATTCCATCCGCGAGCTTAGAGGTTTAACTATCCTAATCAACCCCTGAACCTCCTCCCCGATGAAATCAGGGGTCACTTGTCGTTTAGTCCTATCCACCGAAGTATGCAGTGTGAAAAGGCAGCGCACTCTTTCGGTTCTGATGAGGTGAGGTCCTTGAATGGGATTCCCTACCATCGCATCTCATCGTTTAAGCAGAGATGTGACAGGGATCCAAGGGATTCCTGATTTAGAAATCTTCGTGATCAGCTAGGCGTGCACATGTTGATGTTTTAGTTAATAAATTTTGACATATTTTCGCAATACATCAGACCGGGAAGATGACTCTCCGCTTATTGTCGCATTAGTTGGGATGGGAAGGGCATTAAAGGTATTCACAGGAAAAAAAAACATGAACTAACACAAGCTTTGCGATGACCGACGAGCTTCTCTTGAGAGCGCCGAACTTGACACTCGATTGTCTTTTTTCAGCTCCCCGTAAAGCTGAAGAATATGCCTTCTTAGTACCCTACACGTAGGCCGAATACAATAAACCCTCATCGCATTTAAATACTTTCATGAAGTCGAAGGTAACATTCTCCGAAAGGCAGTAAAACCAACCGAATCTAAAAGCCTTTTTTGTCTCGTTTCATTAAGAAATAAGAGTTGCTTTTTCGAGGATATGTTTTTTTACAAATATTTTTTTTATTGGGGGTTTTTATAACCGTCATTTTTAATTTCAGCACTTTATATTATAAAACTGACCTTTTCATGAATTAAAATCATTTGCTACAATATTAACAACAATTGAATATCCATAACGTTAGTGCCAGTATGCCCAGTCAGCACATGATATTCACCAGATTTTAAATTTTTATAAAAATTATATGAATCGCTGTTTTGCAAATATGCCTCCACATCTCCTAAATTCTTAGAAGAATCCTCCAGAAAATCACGAATCACCAAATCGCAACCTATAGCCCCAGCTGCCGGTGTCGGGCCATCGATGCCATCTGTGCCGGCACTCAGAAATATGACGTTGTTAAATTCCGGATTATCGTGCAAAGCGCATGCCATACGCAACGCTAGCTCCTGATTACGACCACCCAAGCCGGTGCCGGATACCTAGAGTAAAAAATGTGTGGTTAACATTGCGAAATAAAAATATTTCAATATTAGCACTCACCTTAACAGTGGGTTCGCCAGCTAAGATTAGTAACAACGGCTTTTCCGTGCGCTCACACATGCGTAAAGTTTTCAGGAAGTGTTGAAAGATGCGTGCATCAAAAGGAAAACGTTTCTTCAATTCATCTTCATCAAGTTTATTCCGCCGGAAATCACAAATGCTCTGTAGAAAGCTTTTATACTGGCACACGAGATCTTGTACTTCACCCTCCACTGTGGTGCTGGCAATAAATGGATTATAACCGCACTTCAGCGCTTCTTGCACCGCTTGTGCTGTAGCAACACGATTGTCTCCCACAACATAGACAGAATTATTGCGTCCGGGTGTAATTTGCTCTTTCGCCACTGGTTGTTCTACTAACGCACGTATGTGTGCTGGTAAATTTGACCACAATTCATATTTTTGCAGCACTTCTTTGGCTGTATGTCGTTTCGAGATAGCGCTGCAAGTAGGCCCACTAGCTATAATGTCAACGGGATCACCTACAACATCGCTGATGACAAATGAAATAACTGCAAAAGCATTACGTGCAGCAGCTGCTAGGCGACCGCCTTTGATGTCCGACAAAGCAATGCGCACCACATTCATTTCATCAATACTTGCGCCACAATTAGCCAAACGTCGCACTAGCTGCATTTTCTCAACGAGTGTTAGTGGCGGCCGTGGTAAAGGCAGCAACGCTGAACCACCACCAGATATGAGCACAAAAAGTATATCATTTTCCGTCATACTTGCTGCAACTTCCTTAATACGTTGTGCTGCTATGAGCGCATGCTCGTCTGGTTGATTATTTGGCGCACCTTCAATAATGTCAATTACAGTTTGCTTCGATAATTGCATTTCACACATATTTTTAAATTGCTGTCTTGTACCCTTTGGTATGCTCAATACGCCACTTACCAAACTCTTATCCAGTGACTTTTCCAATTGTACAGCCATACCCAGTACAGCTTTACCGAAGCCGACGACATGACAGTGCTTATGAGTTATATCCAAATTTTTACCCTGTATATTTATGCTTAGCTGTTCGTTATCCTTCTCGCTGAGTTGTGGACGTAAGGCATATTGGTTGCTTTCGCTAAGTAGTTGTGCCGGCCGCACAGACTCCACCGAACGTTGAAAGATATGTCGCAGGTTTTGTATATGCTGCAATTTAGCTGCCATGTCTAGCAAAAGCAACGAATGGAAAGTGAAGCCATAAAGCTTGCAGATGAGCTCTTATCAAATAATTATTGATATAAGAATTAACATTTTAAAAATAAATCAAAAACAAAGTACTTGAAGAAAACAGCTGACTGCAGCTGATAAGAAAACGTCAAAAGCGTCAAGCACAAATAATCAAGCATGAAATCGCATATTTCTAAACTACAAACAGTGATGTCGCCGAAGACAGTTAGCACTTTGTTTTCTTACCTTTGAAACAGAACTCTGTTATACCTATTTTAGCGCCATCTACTTTTGAATTTCTGTGAAACTTTTCTGTCAGCTAATATAATCCGTTAGTTCGCATGCCGGTATTTGTGTTAATTTCCTAATTTGCAACTTTCAAGAACATGTGCCATTTTTGGCAGCAATTTTTGCTTGCTTCGATAGAACTATTATTTTACTAAATAACAAAAAGAAGTTTTTTCATAATTGTGTGTGTGCAATAAGTAAGTCGAAGCGTAAACGATTTTTGTGATATAAATGTGGCGCTTCCTATTCTAATGTAGGAAGCGGAAATGAAAATCAAAGAAGTAAGTGGCAAGTCACCCGCAAACTTCTATTGCGCTTGTTTTGTGTGTTTTCCTTGCAACGGTTGGTAAATAAAGGAAGTGTAGATGACTGAAACAAAAGATAAGTGGAATTGTGAAAATGGATTTGCCTTGAGATATCATAAAAGTGCATAAATCTCAAGAACGAAAAAACTTTTGCTATGGGCTCATATTCATGCATACTAGCGTCAGTTTAATTAGGTTTTGATTCCTCGTCACATGCCACAAGAATATAGAGGAGTACTGTGAGACAGATTAATCTGTTACACAACGAATTAAGGTGAAAAAACGTCTACTGCTCAAACGATTTTCGACCAATTAATATTTTTCCACAATGGTCTAATTCATTCAAAAATTTAACCATGCGCACCGTGAATATTCCAATTCACACACTGACCTTAATTAGCAATTGATATAAGCCGCTAAGCCCGCATGACAATTTGTTGGCATACATATTGAAATATAATTGACATTGAGCTACTTAAATTTCTCCACTGGGGGTAGGCCAAAAAGTATGTGGGTGGTAGATTTCATGACAAAATACCAAATCAAAGAAATACAGAAAAGGAAAAAAGAACAAATAAAATAAAAGAAAAACACTAATTTTCTAAACAAAAAAAATCCTCACAGCATATACACGCAATTCCATTTGAAATGAACTGTAGCATATTTTTGTATTTACAACTTTGAGATAACAACAATTTCCTCTCTAAAATTTATGATAATTGCATTGTACACTATAAACACGCTCAGCGCCACATTTTGTGTGGCATTACCAAAACTAACGCGCAAATTGTCGGCACACAAACAAATTACGGTAAAATGCGCGCATTGCAAGTGTTTCTAATGGTGTTGTTGTGTAAAAGTAATAAGAAAAATAATAACTAGAAATACAAGTATTTTCGTTTTACCAACTAATAATTAATTAAAATCCATTTTTCATTTTAGTTTTTCACAATTGGTTAAATGCCAATCCAATACAGGGGCTTTTCGATCCGAAATGTTTTGTAGCGAAGAGTGAGTGTCCCAATGAAAATATCACCTTCTGGTTGTATACAAAGTGAGTGGCAAAAGTGTTGTTGTTATAAAAATATTTTAATTTATGTATCTTTCAGAGCTACTGCCAACGTGCCTTTGAAATTAGATCCCCTGAATTTGCAGCAAACGGATTTTCCCACACGCCGTCCAGTTAAAATACTCATACACGGTTATACCGGTCATCGTGACTTTGCGCCGAATACATTTATAAGACCAGTATTGCTTGAACATGAGGATGTTTATGTTATCTCACCCGACTATGGTCCACTAGTGCGTGAGCCTTGTTATGCCTCGGCTGTAGAAAATTTACCACTAGTCAGCCGTTGTCTTGGGCAACTAATCAACAATCTCGTCGGCAAGGGTATTGTGCGTAATGAAGATTTGCATGTAATTGGTTTTAGTCTCGGCGCGCAGGTTGCTGGTCAAACTGCAAATTATGTAACGAAAAAATTAACACGAATTACAGGTGAGACGAGTTGGTGTTCTTGAAGTGAATCATTGTACGAAGTAAAAAGTGTGATTTTTTTCTTGTTGCCAGGTCTAGATCCTGCCAAACCTTTATTCATTACAGCTGGTAATGAGCGCAAGTTGAGCAAAGATGATGCGGATTTTATTGATGTCATACACACTGACGTTCTGGGACGCGGCATGATGCATCCAATGGGTCACGTGGACTTCTATCCGAATTTCGGTTATATACAGCCGGGTTGTGAAACCGAAGCGGGTAAGGGTAGCAAGTGGTAGTTGATGTAAGATGTGTGTAAGAGCCAGGGGTTCGAATTCTGATAAGATCAATATCCAAATTTATAGTAAATGCTGAAAAGCTGATAAATATTCTCTCGGAGCCATTCGGAGACGGTTCAAAACTAAGAAAAATCCAGATGCACACCACAAATGGTAGAAGAAGCTCGGTCAAGACATGTCAGCATTGTCAAATTAGTATCCTGTTGTCGTTTTTGTTGTTGCTTTGCCCCACTTAGAAGTAGGCAAAGTTAATCGCTGTCGTCCAGTTCATACAACGGGAATCTCAATAAACGTGCTGATTCGACGTGCCAGACCAGAGGGAGAATGCTGTTGGATAGTTGGGTTGTAGTGGATATGCAAATAGGCGGGTAGAATCCCACTGGGACGCGTTGGATGCGGGTCATATGTTAAGTATGGTGGGGGTGATACTGGATAGATAGGAGTTGAGTTTGCTACAGTATACCAATATGGTGCATTGAATACAGGTTAAAATCAGTTATATCCCTTACTTTTTTGACTTCAAGTACCCACTAAGCAGATGTGGTTAGGCGATCGTTGAACATTTTTAGATACTGAGTTATACATATTTTTTGTTAGTATTCAACAAAAGCCTCGGAAACACAGGGAATAGGATTAAAAATGGATTCAAGAAAAATACCCCAAAAAGAGGCTTTGCATTTCCAAGGAAGACTCGCTTCGAACAGTGATTCCCTGAAATGATTTTCTCCCGTCTTTTTATTACGTTAACAAAATTCCTCTCATCTCCTTTTCTTCCAGCACCCGGTAGCTGTAATCACGAACGCGCGCCACGTTTCTATGCCGAGTCAATCATTCCGAAATATGAATTCTGGAGTAGCCGTTGCTCGAATTGGCTTTATTTCGTTTTAAATATCTGCAGTGTGGCAACAAATGATGCCATGATGGGTTATCATATAGATAAGAGGTAAGAAGAATAAATAATGAGATAAGAGAAAAATGCTAAATTATTAAAAAAATGTCTTCATAGTCTCACCGGTATATATTTCCTCAAAACGTCCAATTCAACACCATTCGCACTTGGACGCATCACCGAGAAAGTACCGCAAGTAAAACCAAAATGGCGGCAGCACTACGAACTTGATATGCTGAATGAAGAAGCGTGCGATCAGTTGTTGATGTGTCGCTTCCTACGCTATGGCGTGGATAATCCAGTGGCAGATGATGGAACTGATGTTGATTTGCCGCCAGATTTTCATTGAATGTGCTGTAGTTGGCGTTTTATTTATAAATAAATTTGGAGGTGGTGATTAATTTAAAGAATTATTAAAAATACGATGTTTTTAAAAATAGTTTTAGTCGCCAGCACTTGTGCAAATATTTATAACAATTAACATTGTAAACAATTAATTAATTAATGTAGTCTTGCTTGTTATGTAGATTTATTTAAAATTGACCGTGGAATATCATTTGTTTGTTGATAATAAGTCTTTAATTATGTATTTACTTGATAATTCGAATTGTATTTTTTTAATCAGACACAGTATGTGGGCATAATTAGCATAATAAAGTGTATAAAATTAATGCTTCCAGCGGCGAAGCGTGGCATTTGTCAATAGTTAATTAAAATATGAGGTGTGAAATTTATTACTACTACATAATTTTTTCAATAATTAGTAAGTTTTATTTGTTTTAATATTGTATTATTTACATACATATATTTTTTAATATTTTAATTTTTTCAATATTTTAAATATTTATTTTAATTTAATTTTTTTTCTTATTATTACAAAACTTACTTGAAAACTGAAAAAAATGTAGTTTTGTCTTTTATAAATTTTTTTTGTGTAAAGCTTCTGCAACTGCAGGCAAGATTGGCATTGGCTTTCCCTTCGACTGTATTTATGCGAGCGACGAGTGTCCCAATGAGCATATCAAATTTTGGCTCTATAAAAAGTGAGTAAATTAAAAATTGTGCTAATTTCACTTGAAAAATTTACTAACCATTCAATATATTACAGTGAAACAAACCACGAACCTCTCCTGCTTAATCCACTCAACCTCACCGCCGCCAATTTTGCACCACGTTGGCCTTTAAAAATACTCATACATGGTTTTAACGGTAACCAATATGCCTCACCGAATCTGGAAACACGTTCAATACTCCTACGCACACAGCCTGTGCATGTTATATCCGCAGATTATAGCAGACTCTCAAGATTTCCTTGCTACTATCCTTGGGCTGTGCGAAATGCCCGCGTCGTGGCACGCTGTTTGGCGCAACTTATTGATAATTTAATTGATTCCGGCATTTATAGCGAACGGGATATACATTTGATTGGTTTCAGTTTGGGCGCACAAATTGCAGGCTTAACAGCGAATAACGTAAGGCAACCGCTGCAACGTATAACCGGTAAACAATTTGTATTCTCCTTCATCGCACATTTTACTCTTCTCTCCCACACATTTTCTCATCTTTTTAGGCTTGGATCCCGCTGGTCCTGCTTTTGTCACACAAAATCTCCGCGATAAACTGGATGCCAGCGATGCTGAATTTGTTGACGTCATACATACTGATCCATTTTTCTATTCCACATTGGAGCGCAGCGGTCACGCGGACTTTTATCCCAATTTGGAACAATTCTTTCAGCCTGGCTGTAATTTGGTGCAGGATGGTCGTAAGTTGGCGTGTGATGAACTTGTGTTATTTTGTCTAATATCTTCTTCCCCTTCCAGGCATACGCAATTGCAATCACTTTCGTGCGCCTGCTTATTATGCTGAATCGATTGACAGCGAGCGTGGTTTTTGGTCTTATCAATGTGGTGAATGGTTTCAATTTGTTATGCAACAATGTCGACAATATGCCCATGTACCGCATACGCAAATGGGGTATTTTGTATCAAGGAAGTGAGTAAGATGAGAGAGGGGATTAATATGCAGAGAATAAGAGACATTAGAAAGATTGTTTGAAACCAGTATCTGGATTAGGGACCGGCTGGTTGGTCGAAGTCATCGAGGTCATCTAACGGGCGGTCCAGGAAACGAGGTGTTTCGACGGGTTCGTGCAAGAGGGAGAGGGGGTTAAATGCATCGCTTTTAGGGCGCATGTAAAGAGGTGGTTAATACCATGTGGGGACTCGTTACATGCTGGACATACGTTCAGTAAGTCCGGATCGGATGTGGATAGGTAGGAGTTTAACCTGCTATAATATCCAGACTTAAGTTGCGTCAGTATTACGCGGGTCTCTTGAGGCAGCTCGAGCTTCTCACCTGCTATGTGTGGGGATTTAACTCCGAGGACGCCATTCACAGGGTGGGAGTTTTTGAAGGACTTGACAGACTCTTGGTGAATGGCGTTTAGTGCCTGTCTGTACGCCGTCCTGTCCAGCGGTTGTTGCACATACTGCTGGATTGTGTTCTTCAAGTCTGGTACTCCTTTGGGTTGTTTGTGGTCGCAATTTTGACACCATCGCGCTTCAAATCATGTTCGAGTCAATATTCCTTCATCCACCTTGTGAAAATTATAGTCGAGAAGTTAGTCGGTTACATTTTAAGTTGTCGTGCAGTGAAGAAGTGGGATAGGTCGTCGAGATACCCGTTTACTGTCAAGCAAAGGTCATCAATATCCTGGCCGGACGCCTATATCAAGCAATAATCGGCATAGGTCAAGAAAATATCTTCTGGTGGAGGAGGGAGATTTCAAATATACATGTTGAATAGTAATGGGGAGAGGACACAATCCTGCGGAAACCCTTATTTAATTTTCCTGTGTTTCGATGTTAGACCTCGAAACTCTATCGATATTTGACGACCACTCAGGTAGCCTATGATTCACCTCTTCAACACCAGCGGTAATGAGGATTCCTTAATGTCCTATAGTAGCACTGAATGATTGACCATGTCAAAAGCTTTTTACAGATCCAGTGCTACCAGGACGGGGGGCGCCCAAAGCATATTTTGGGTAAGACCATATGAGTGTTTATGGCGTTAAGTGCTGTTGTGGTACTGTGGTACTGTGCACATTGCCGAAGCCATGCTGATGGGCTGCTCGACTCTCACGACAGCTGGTTTACGTCCTTTACACCGTTTCGGCGTTCTAACTCCGTTTGGGTCAACAGGTGAAACCAGTATAAGAGATATTGCTGTTAAGGATACATATAAGACTCTGGTTCTAAACTGGGAAATAACCAATGATCAGAAGTATTTCTTTGTTGATTCCGAAAAACGCGCTGTCAGTACGTTTTGCGAAGTCGATGTTTGGGATTAATTTATGTGTTTTGGTAAATAACCTCAGTCCAGGACCGAAAAGTTTGACAGTGGTAAAATCTGATGCTTTCGAACCCAATATATCATATATCTTAAAACTTAATAAGACTCTCTCTCGAAAACTAAGAGATGGATATGAGTATTCTTCTTCAACTTAACGTTAGATTCTCAAACTTTTCCCTCTCGTCAAAAACTATTAAGGAGCCATGTAAAAAGATGAAACCCACATTTGCGAGACTCAGACTTCAACAGAACGAATATGGATACGCATGGGTCAAAAGAAAGACAAAATTTCACGTAATCGAGTGAGTGGATTGTTACGCGCTAGATTACAATAAGTTTATTCATTGTAGCTCACCGTCAGACTGTCAGGAGGTTCAATAAATCAATTGGCCATACTCATTTTTCTATAGCTGAAGCAGTATAAAACAACCTAACATTCAAGTTGCCTCATTGGAATATGCGAAATTTTGAGCTTAGATTCCTCAAAATTTGCTTCGAATATTTTTCAACAGAAGCGATAAGAGAGACACCGAAAGAATGCTTTTCCCTTGATTTAGGTAGTCAGAAAAACTCTCAGAGAAGATCTTATAGTGCTTTAATGCGGTTGAGGTAATTCTAATTAGGGTGACTGCAGGGGAAAAATTTTTCAAACCGATTCGAAAGATTTATTTATTTCTGTTTAACTATTAAGATTACTTTAAGAAAATTTAGCAAAACCCTACTAAGAGGTAACTTAGAATAATATTATACATCATGACGTCCTCTTATTTTTAACAGCGCTTCTGGTTCATACTTTCTACAAACTGAAGCCTTCGCACCATTCGCTAAAGGCCCTATTATCGGCGTGGAACTAGATATTACTAAACCAGCGGCAAACAATATTAAAAAATAAAAATATTAATTTAAATTACATAACTAAAAGTTAAATAATTATTAAAATCCATTAAAAAAATTATAGTTTTAAAAAAGTTAAAAAAAAATATTAAAAAAAATTAAATCTTTTAATTTATTTTTCAAATAACTCGCGAATTTATTAAGAAATAAAAATGATAATATGAATAAATATAATTAAGTTTGTGAACAATGAAAATATTTACACTTATTATATTGCACATTAAAAAAATCCAAAAAAAGAAAAGGTCAAAGCATAATAATCTAAGATCAATTCAATCTAATTTTAATGTATAATAAATATTTATAAATAGTTTTTAATAAAATTAAAATTCATTTTCATTAAAAAAAAAAAATTCAATAGGACTAAAATGATATTTAAGGTTATTAAGTTTCATAATTAAATAAATCAAAAAAAGCTGAAATAAAAATAAAAACATTAAGTATTAGTAAAATTGTTAAAAAAGTGAAGCAAAATAATTGTTTTCATAACTTAATACAAATTAAATTTTGTCTATTATAAAAAAAAATAAATATTAATCTACATTATTTTATATAAATTAAATAAAAAATATTTTCATGATTTTATTAAAAATCATTTACTGCAAAAAAGAAAACCAAAATATTATATATTCAAATATTAGTAGCTAATTAAAATTAATTATATTTCAAAATTAAATTAGCTAACAAAAAGTATAAAGAGTAACAAAATTAAAAAAAAAATATTTTCATAACTTAAAAAATCTAAAAGTTATTTTATTATATAATCTATTAAAACAAAAGCAAATACTTACTTACCTTAATTTATTTCAATTATATGGTTAATAAAGACATAAATACAGGGATAAAGTATTAAAATAAGAAATCATTTCTTAAAAAAAAAGAAGATTAAAAAACAAAAAGTGTATAATTAATTTAATAATTTAATTCAATTTAGTTATATATTTAAATTAATTAAGATATCAGAAAAATTAATAATAACAACAATAATCCAAATTAGGGTAATTTTATGATTTTTACTCTAGAAAAGATAATAAAATATATATAATATATAATATATTAATATATAAAAGAAATATTTCCGTAACTAAGATTGTTTAAAAGTAGATGTAATATAAATACTAAAAAGATTAAAACATAAAAAATATATGCTCGTGTAATACGTTTCCTTTGAGTAAAATCATTTTCACAATTTTAATAAATTTATTATTACTATGAAAAGGAGGATTAGAAAATAAAATAATTTAAAAAAAATTTAATGCTTTTTACTATTTTATATATTAAAGAAGCCTAAAATATAAAAAAATATGTAGCTAATTTATTTTAATACGAAAATATTTATATATACGAATTAATCAAAACTTAGAAAAAAAAACTATAAATAAATGCTTTCAAACTTGTAATAAATTTTACTACTTCTTACTCTGAAAAGTTTAAAAATGTATTATTACATTGGAAACGAGAGATTGAGAAATAAAATAAAATATTTTTGTACTAAAAAAAACAAAAAGTTTGTATTGTATTAAAATAAAAAAAAATATTACTTAATAATTATAATTAAAGAAAAGGTTTTTTTTTAATATTTAATAAATATATATATGAAATACATATATAAAAAGTGTATTAAAATATAAAATATTCTTTCACTTAAAAGTAAACATTAAATATGTTTACCATAAAATATAAAACTTAATTTTATATAAGTTATTTAAATTAAAAAAAATATTATAGTAAACCATTATTTTTTTTTGCTATGAAAGAGAGAATTCAAGATTAAAAAGTTATGTTTGTAATTTACGAAAAAATATTTTTTTTTTATATAAAGTGAAGAAGATTAAAACAAAAAATATATAGTTAATTTAATTCAATTATATATCAATATATTTATATATTCAATTTTTATAATAGAAATTAAAAAGAATTAAGGTTCGTAGGTTAAAAACTAATTTTTTTTGGTTAAAATAATTAAAATTAATTATTATTAATTAAATGTAATTTAAAAAAAAAATTATTTTAAGCATATATATTGCAGAGGTTGAAATAAAAAAAAATTTGTAAATAATTTAATTTTATTTAAAAATATATTTATTTTTATATAAAAGTAATTAAAAACAGTTAAATACTTTTTAAATTTAATAATTTTTTTCCGTACCGAAGAGGTTAAAAAAAGTAAATGTAGTTTATAAATTAACAAAATATAAGTTTTAAAATATATATAATAAATAAAAAATATGTCATAAATATGGTAGTGTTTTCCATGTTGGCAGTCTCTTTCCATAAATATTCTTATTATTAAGACAGTGTTATTAGAAAATAGTTAAAAATAATAATTATCAAAAAAATAATTAATATTTCAGTCTGCTTTGTATTTGTTTTATAATATATGAATACTGTCACTTGAACTAGTTTCATAATTTCATTAACACTCAGATTCCCGTCGCTCAAGTACACTCGCCCACCCCAAAATCAAGTTCGTTGCTAAAGTTTTTTGTTTTTTTCCCCCAAACAATAGAAGCGAATGCATGCCGACACGCGAATGCTACTGGAGACTACCCCTTGAGGTTGGGCCAAACAAACTTATGCAAAATTACATAGAAAACATATACATGCATGCCTATGTATACATGTTTACTTGAATTAAAAGCTTTATTTTCAACTTTTCGTGATATTTCGTACATCAACGAAAAACTTTTTATACAAAATTGAAAAACTTACAATCCAAAAATTGAGCATTACACACGGAGCAATGTGGGCAAACGAAAGCAAAAGTCCACCAAACACAAGCAGATAGTTTTGAGTGCGCAAACGCGACGGTCACAAAAGCGCTTGAACGTGCAGAAGTCGGTTGGCAGCAGGCGCAGTAAAGTCGAAATAAATAAAAAGCGAGAGTGAATGTGTAGACAAGAGTAAATGTACATAAATGCGAAAGTAAAAGATAAAAGGAAAAGTGTATGTAGTGACATGCTGATATTTACATATATGTGCAGCGTGGTGAAGGTGAAACTAATAAACAAAAAGAAAAATATTGGCAAAATAAATAAATTAAAATATAAAGAAATAATTATTTTATAACAAATTTTAATAGCAAAATACGCAACAAGTACACAAGTGGAGTGGGTGCTACGCAAAGCCAACAGTGGCTGGCCGCTACTTTAACAACAAGCTTGTGAGTACGCGCTGCCAAATTAAACACTTAAGCCGGAATTGTTAGAGACCAATGACCAAAAATTATATTACAGCATCGCTTGGTTGACTTGTCGGCTGGCTGGTTGGATGGTTGTCTGGTTTGCGTGCAGCCAAGGCAAGCGAGTGACGGTCAATCTTAAGCGGCGGGAGCGAGCGAGTGAGTGAGTGTGCATTTGTTTGAGTGAATGTGAGGCGCGCTTGCTAGAAAAATATATTTACAATATGTTTATGCACTTGCATGTGTTGTGCCAAAAACCCTAGCGCCCTAGACAAACAAATTAACCGCGATAAGCGTACCTTGACCCACCAAAAACTGACAATAGTCACAATTCAAGTTTATTGGCGCCGGGCCAATGTGAGAGTGATAAGACCTGTGTAAACTTAAGTTACATAATTTTCTTAACATCTTTATGTGCTTGGCGCATGCGAATGTTTGTTGAAGTTGTCATGTACAAATAGAGAAGTTCAAAAAGTGTAACACGGCCAAGTTTAGACAAACATCGGTGACGAGTCGGTTATGTTGTAAACTACAGGCACTTAAATACTTACATTTTACACTATAAACATTTTGTAGACTACTTGTAGTGGCAATATTTAGTTGTTTTCAGCACTTATCTTCGGTGGTTGTGTGTGAGTGTGTGTGTGTAGTGTTGTGCTCCATTTAATTAACCCCATTCCGTGGGCCATAAAAGTCATTGGCATGGCAAAAGGCGCATGTTTTTCCTCAACTCGCGCGCGTTTTATTTTGTTGTGTTGAACTAGAAAAAATAAAATTCAAGTTAAACACATGAAGCGTTTAGATTATCTCTTATCAGTGCGATGTAGTGCTTAACCGTTATTTAACAATATTTAACTAGTGCATTATTGAAGATTGCGCGGTTGAAAGCGAGATTTTAATGATAAAAATTATAAATGGAAAAATTAAATAAAAGTAATCGCAATTCATAAAGAAGATTAAAATTTAAAAACAAAATAAATAAATAAATAAAAAATTAATTTAATTCATTAATTTAGCTGAAATAAAATTTTATTTATTTATTTATTATTTGTATATTACAATAAGTAAAATTATTTTATCAATTGGGTGCCCAAGTGTATTTTAAGCTCCGTATGCGAGAATGTACAAAAAAGCAATTATTAGACTTTTGATTATAAACACAGTGAAGACCTATTGGGTCTCGGCCATTTATAAGTACAAAAGCAAACCCAAATAGAGGCACCCGGCGCTATAGTGGCACCTCAGCTCCTAGAACTTTGTAGAGCTACGAGCTAAGACGAATAGACAAATAAATGAAACATTTTGGCATTACTTCCCACAGTTATCTGTGCGAGTAGTGAGTTGCATTGGAAAGCTAGGAAATTTTGAAGCTGGAAACACCCTGAATTTAGCTGATTGAAATCGATTTTTTGCCTAAAGCTTAGAATCGTTTTTTTTTTCAGAACACTTTTTGCGTTTTGCGATTTTTTATATAACTTTAAAGTCCAAAATACACTTGTGCACTCAATAAATGAAACAAAAAAGAATATAATTCTTTATAAGTAATTTAATTAATTCTAGTTCAATTACCTAAAAATTACCAAAAAAAATAGTATTTATATTTGCAGTGCTTTAATTATTAAATCAAGTTTTTCCAAAAGTTGAACGAAAAACTTAGATTACAAATATTCTAAATTGGTTTGTGTTGAAAAAAATACAAGTGTATAAATATTACAACATATTTACATATTACCACACGTAATTGAGTAACACAAAAACAACGAAAGAGCCTCAATTCATATAAAAATGTGGTTAATTTGCCGCAAATACAGCAGTAACAACAACATTTTTGCCACTTTACTACTTTATATATTTCTGCTGCTCAGCTGTCATGCGGATTATGCCGGTTTGTATTGCATCTATTTGTACTCAATTTACAATTTAACACTTATTAGATGATATCATTAGACTTTAAAGCGATTTAAATGATTTTAAGCACACTTTTCTACTTATTTTAAATCACTTCAGCAAAATAAAAGAATTAATAGGAAGCAAAGTGTTATATTATTCTGATTTGCTTTAATTATACAATTTTATTTTTCCTTATAATTTTACTACTTTTAAATAAAATTAATTTGTGTGTTTTTTCTTAGTTTAATTAATCGAAAATTTCTTAATTAATTTTTTTCATTTTCAATTAATTTATTTAATTTATTTTTTATAGATTCTTTATTTTTAATATTGATTTTACTTCATTTTATTTTATTCTATTTTACCTGTTATTTATTTTATTTTATTTAAGTTCACTTTAATGAAATTTGTTTTATTTTATATTATTTATATTTTATTATATACATTATTTCATTTTAGTTTACTTTCTTGCATTTTATTTTAATTTATTTTATTTTGTTGTATTTAAATTTTATTATAAACATTTCATTTTATTTTATTTTCTTCAATCTTATTTTATATAGTTTTATTTTAGTATACTTTATTGTATTTTATTTTAATTTATTATATATTATTTGACTTTATTCTACTTTATTTTATTTTAATTTTTTTTATTTATCTTACTAAATTTTATTTATATTTTATTTTTTACATTTTATTTATTTTATTCAATTTTATTTTATTTAGTTTTTTTTTAGTTTATTTTTTGTATTTTATTTTAATTTATTTAACATTATTTGAGTTTATTCTACTTTATTTTATTTTCATTTTTTTTATTTATCTTACTAAATTTTATTTATATTTTATTTTTTACATTTTATTATTTTCTTGCATTTAATTTAATTTTATTATATTTTATTTCCACGCGTAAACACTTTAGTTTATTATATTCTATTTTTATTTCAGTTTATTTCTTTTTATTTTATTTTACTTTATTATATTTATTTTATTCTAATTTATTTTATTTTTTATATTTTATTTGATTTAGATTCATTTATTTCACTCCATAGAATAAACTTTATTTTTAAATATAATTTCATTTTTTTTTAATTTCTTTTTTTTTTTTGTTTTATATTAATTTATTTAATTTAATTCATGTTATGCATTTTAGATTATTTTATTTAAATTTATTTTACTTTATTTTATTTTGTTTAATCTGATTTTGTTTTAGGTTATTTTTGTATTAATTTATTTCATTTTATGCATTTTATACTGTTTTATTTTAATTTATTTCGTTTTGTTTTATATTATTTTATTTCATTTATTTATTTTCTTTTAACTTTTTTTTTTTTATTTTAATTTATTTTATTTTAGATTTTTTTATTTTTTTTAAATTATTTAGTTGTTTCTATTTCATTTCATTTATTTTGTTTTATTTCTAATTTCCCATTTATTTTTTTTTTAACCTGGTCACTTTAATTACCTCAGCTGCTTTAAATCCGACTCCAACATTTGTTTGCTCTCTATCTTATCTGTTAATGAGCCAAAAAAAAACTTTTACTTTCATGACTATGTAATACCTTTATCTTATTCATTGCCATTTCTTCTTTTTGTTGGCCTTCCTTACTCTTTGCTCTTTAACAATTTCTACAAATGAGGTTTTACTTTCGTTTTCAACGTTTTTATTTGTTTTTAACATTTCAATTAACAATAAATTTTGAGCTTAAATGACTGATTAACAGTTTGCTGATGTATTTAACTTGTAAATGTATGCCCAATGTAGTGTGTATTGTACATTCATACGAATATATATATGTTTATTAGTATTGACTCAGTAATTTCACTGATAAAAGCGTTGTGAGGTTATGTCAATTTTAGAATTTTTTCCCTTCGTGCTCATGGCTGAGAGGTGGGAAACCGTTGGGAATAATTATAACTAAAATTAATATTTTTTCACTTCTTCTCTTTCCTGGTTTTACTTTCTTCATTTCAATTAATTATTTTGCCATGAACATTGCCCTTTTAGCAACTCAACCAGCTTGTGATTGACCCCAATTCACTCCTTTGTTTTTTGTCATTGTTTTTTGTCAGCTTTAAAGGCGCTTTAATGCGTCGATGCGCCAAAATCGAAAGTGATTTCAGTTGAAAAAACCTTAAGTGAACTTTCTTTTTAGCACCTGCCCAAAAATGCAAGCGTACTGTGTCATACATACATATATGTACTTATGTACTTATTTACTTATATATGCGTAAATGGTGGCATAAATATGTATGTAAACAATAAATATACAAAAGGTAGTGGTTAGAGGTTACCGCTGTAGCGAATGAGGTGCACTCACTATTCGAATCTTGCTGTGGGCAAACTCATTTTTATTATTAATTCTTTATTTTATTTTTGGTTTGGTGAAGTAGAAATTCAACATGCCTTGATGAACTAGTATACAACTAGTAAAAAGCAGATACATTGACAGTTTATAGATTATCATTGTTTTAAAAATACCAGTTGATGGCATGGGTAGTCAGTGTAAAATTGCAAAGTAGTTGGATTCTAGCTAATAAATAATATTTTTCCCAGCTGGGTATGTACACAATTATGCATATATGTAATTTTAATTATTGTCGTTAAAATTTTGATTGGAGATTTGCATATACTTATGAGCATATTATATTTTATGCAAAAACTATGTATGTACATATTATATGTATTTGACTTTGGAGTAATCTTTCATACATAAACGTATGTTTGTCTGCGATTATTTGTACTTTGAGGTACTTAAGTATAAAAGCATGTAAATAGCAATGCAATTAATTTAACAATTATTATTCATTTATAAGTGCAATAATTTTCCATTTTTTAGCGACATTAATTTGTACAAAACAGCTTTATTATTTATTTAATGACTTCCTTAAAATAAAAAAAGGTAATCGAGCTTTTAACGAATTATGGTTTTTATTTTGTTTCTTTTTTATTTTTTTTTTTATTTATATATGTCAAGCTAAGTCCAAAGATTTTAAAAATTACGTTGGTTAATTGACTGCCTCATCTGCTTCCACAATTGTGTTTATTGACTGACATACACGGTATGTCCCAAAAATAACCGAACTTTATATTTAAATCATACAACATACAGCGCCATCTATTGATCCATCTATTTGCAACATTAAAAAGATACATTCATCCTCTTTCAAACGCACCTGACTTCACGTAAGTCGGATGACAGATGTAAAAGTGACAGCCATTTCAATAAAACCAAAAGTGTGCTAATGGTTCCAAAAAAAAACGGAACAAAGAGCAAATATAAAATTGTGTGTCAAACTTGAAAAAAAAAATTGAAATTGAAGTTTAAAAAATTAAAAAAAAAATTGAAAGAAATGAAGCAGCCGTAACCGAGGTACTGAAGAACATTTCTATAAATAACATAAAAAAATCTATACATGCGCTGGTTGATCGTTCCAAATGTTGTGTTGAGTCAAATAGAAACTATTTTGAATAAATAATAATTTTCAAAGATAATATAATGTGTATTTTACTATTTTATAGCCAAAAAGTTCGGTTATTTTTGGGACACACCGTGTATATGTGACGGATTTGCTTTCAATGCTAGACTGAATAGTGTGGTTGAGAGCTCAGTTTGTAGCAGCAAGGAAAGCTCGCTCACCCAGCAACCCTATATTTGATATGGATATTTGGGAATACTCCGTGAATCAATTCTTCCTTTGACGTCACTAAATTATAGAATTGGTATTTTGCCCTTCCTTATATCCAGTAATTAGCGTGAAAATACATCGGCTAATAGACCTTTTCGCAGGTTGGCACACATTTTCTTGCTTAATTGCAAGCTTTGTAATGTCGCCACAACGTTTAGTATTTTAGGCTGGTGTTGAGCAAGTAATGAGAGGAAATGTTATTGGGTAAATATTTCAGTTGGTCGGTAACTATTTGAGAGATGGGGATTTTGACTAACGAACATAATATATATATATATATATATAGATGGGGATTTTGACTAACGAACATAATATATATATATATATATATATTGATCTATCTACTTATTTGTATATGTGGGTCATTTCTACGCTGATTAAAGTCCTTCACGGGAATATCTATATGAAGGGCTCGAAGCAAGCCAAGAGCACCATCAAGTTGAATCCGTAGCCACAAAATAATAAAAAATCGTAGTTCCTACGCACTATATCTAATATATATATCTAATTTGAATTCTTTGACGATCTGTCGGTGATCTTTTTGCCGTTAATAATGCATAATTTATATTCCAAGCAAATCGAACTTGTTTTCAGATCTCTAGTTCATTTCCAGGAAACAAAAGCATTCCATTAAGGCATATCATCTAAAAATTTAACTTAAAAAAACTATGCCTTTGTATATTAAAAACAAAACGATCCAATTTCCCAAAAAAACTTCAAGCAAAAAGAACTATTAGTATGATTTCTTTGCAAGAAAAATTCACCTTTATACCGAATTTCAAGTAAATGGAACAATAAGTACTTCCGAGAGAGGAGTAGTTTTCGTGTTAATTTAAGCAAAATTCCTTCTATATATCATATTTCAAGTAAACTCAAATAAAATTTTTTGAAATCGGTACATGTCCCTGGTACATGTCCCTGGTAGCAAAAAGCCATCAATATACTGAATTTCTAGTAAATCTAACGATAAATAAGATTTTTTCCAATAGGTGAGTCCCTGGTCCACTTCCTGGATAGAAAAGTAGTATTTCTGTTAGTCTAATCAAAAAGCCATCAATGAACTGAATTTCAGATACATCTTGGCAGCAATAAAATTTCTTCGAATTGGTCAGTCCCTAGTCCACTTATCGAAACGATTTTTCTTATAAACCTTCCCAGGAACCATGGACACAATCTGAGAAAATTTCAAGTCAATCAGTCGGTACCTTTTGGAGAACACCGGATTTTTACAAACAAAAAAAGATTTATATATGTATACACGTATATAAACATATAATATTATATTTTTATATATTTATTTATACATAGATTTTGAGCCATCGATGTTATGCACGCTCCAACAATTGGGTGGTCTCGAGATCTGCTACAAATCATTAAAATTTTAAAAACATTTTTGGAATTTTCGAGAAGTCCTCTAAAGGTCATGTATTAATAAAACTCATGCATAGAAAAAAATGAGCACTCACTACATTATAAATAAATATATTTATTAATTGGGTATGCATAAAGCTACCGTTGAAACAAAATCGACTAACAAATAAAAGAAAAACCCAAAAGCCAAACACCAAACACCAAAAAACTGCTAAACAAACTAAATACTATACGTATATAAGAGTTTGCAAGTGTATCTATGACGACAACTATTGGCATTCAATGCGACAACAGCGAAACTGCAAAAAACGGCGAATTTAAGTAAAACAAAATTAGAAAACTTACGCATAAAAATGTTATAAAATAGAAACTACAAAAATCACTTGGTAAGCCTTAAAAAGGGCACAAAATGGCAATGGCAAGTGAATTAACGTATCGATTGAGTGAGTGACTGAATGAATGAATAATTAGCAAGCTGAGCAGAGGTAGGCTTTGGATGCGTTAATATTGAAAAAAAAAAATTAATAAAATAAAAAGAAAAAAAGCGTGTCAGTAGGCAAACCAGAAAATAAAAAAAAAAAATTTAACAAATTTACACCTTTTTATTTTTTATTATACCTTTATTTTTACTTTTTGTTAATTTTTTATGCATGTTCAATAAACACTTTTTGCAGGTTGCTCTTTACATACTTAATCATATACTCTTCGTTTTTATTATTATGTTTATTGACTTACAGTTTGTTTATTTTTTCTCGTATTATAATTATTTTGTTAATTTTTTTGAAGGACTGGGTATGAATAGTTGCATTTTTTATAATTGGTTTTAATAAATGCTTCTTCTAAAAAATGTAATACATACATATTATTTATTTTTGAATTATTGCAAGGTCGGTTAAATGACAAAAAACAAAAAATAAATAAAATAAAATAAAAATAAATAAAGTAAGGTGTTAAATGAATTTTGCTTAGTCATGAAATTGGACAAATTTAATATCAGATTAGACGAAGAAGTGCAGTTGATGTTAAAATTATGGTTTTCAGTTTTGTGGGAAGACGTAGCTCTTGTTGTCTTCTTTATTCACTACAATCTGCGTTACGCACTCTTTAACCACCAGGGTGTGATCCAGTTTGGAAAGAGAGATGAAAATTTTAGAAGCGCTCTGAATCTGGGAACAACTCAAAATGTTTTCTATGAGATCATCGTTTTTAGAGGGTATTTCATTTGAAATTCGCAAGAGACACGTTGTTTTTCCTTAAAAAAGAACCCTTATCGAGGAACGATAAGATAACACAATTGACCTTTATTACGTTAGCCTTCTGGTTTTTTTTTTTTGGTCAGTTCCTCCTCTTGTTCTCCTGTTCGCCTGTGCTCAGCAATGTCGATTGTACAATAGAATCAGTTTTGGAATCCGATGTTTTATGATGTTTTTCAGTTCATCAACTCCATAGGTGAACCACCTACATTGGTAAATGGAATTTTTAGCGAATGATAACGGAAAGAGATTTTTTGATAACAGTTGTATGTTTCTGAGTTCAAACTATCTATTTGTTCAGGATAAATTCGCTACGGCGGTTAGGTTAAACTTCGATATGAATGACTGATCCCAAGAGTACTCCACATGAGATATTTTGCTTTCACTTAGTGAATAGCTTAGTGCATGATACAATTCTGTAACGTCTATCAACGTTTGTTAACTCTTTCACCTTTTTAAAAATATGCGATCAGAGAATTTTGCGTAGATGATTTCCTCTCTTGTTCCAAGCAACTCCGACAAGGGGGATTAGGAAAAATTCGAAGCTTTACCTCTTGATTGTTCCATTAGAACTTTAGTTATATTCAAGAATTTTGATCTTGGTTTGATAAGGAATTTCATTGACTTTTCCCGGTACACTTTGGGCAAAAAATCTTCCAACGCTTGCTGGGTTGGTTTAAGGCCCACCTGCTTAGAAGCAGACCGCATATTGAGAGGGGAGTACGTTGCCCCGCATTATCGAAGCGAGTATAATGAAGAAGAAGTAAAATGTTTCTTTCAACCAGTGGCTTTCTCTAGTCCTCTCGTGAAGGTGTTTTAGTGAAAAAGAAAATACAATAATTTCTATAGTTGGGCAAAAAATCCATCATCCACGCTCGAGCCGACCAAATATCCAGTCTCTCTAAGTCTTACAGCAACTTTTGCAGCAATAGACCTATCTGCAAATAACACATGATGTTATTTTACTGCCTGCGATCCTGATGGCCAGTTGAGTTTGCTAAGACGACAGATTACGCTGCTGGAAAATTTCTCTCGCAATAAAGCCACATTCGATCCTATTGTGTGGCATGTGACACCATCCTGTTGAAACCACATGTTATCCAAGTCGTGTTCTTCAATCACAGCCCCAAAAAATTCGGTTATCGTTTGACCTTAAAGCTCTGAATTGACAGTGACAGTTTCGCTGTTTGCGTTTTCAAAGAAGTAAGGACCAATCCTACCTTGGGACCAAAGAGTGTACCATACAATACTCTTTTTTTAGTGTGATGGCCTCTTTTCAATTATTTTAAGATTCTCGGTACTCCAAATCTGGCAATTTTTCTTTTTTACGTATCTCTAGAGTGAGAAATGTGCCTTGTCGATGAAGAAAATTTTGTTCGAAAAATCGCCGTCCTTGAAACGGAGACACATTTGAATCACCATTTTTGAGAATTTTAAAGGATTGTGAGGTTATTAAGCGATCCATTTTCATAGATGTTTGACTTTTATCTGAAACCAAACATGTCTGTTTTGACAATTAAATTTGACATATGTCAAAATACAGCCCTGTACTTTTTTAACCATCAAATTGATAACCCAAATGTTAAAGTAGATTCCCACACCTATATATACGCATGTTTTTAATATATTTTAATTATTTGTATTTGCGAGTTTTATATTATTTTTTGTTGTAATATTTATTTACATTTATTTTATTTTTATTTTACTCTTTTAATATTTTTCTACATTTTTGTGACCAACTTTGGTCGGTGTAAATCAGTGCCAAGGTGCTTATTGTACTAGTACACGTATGTATGAATGCAAAAACTTATTAAATTACTAACAAAACATACGTACATACAGAAATAAATGCCTGCGTACATACACGTATGCACCAATAAACTTGATTTTAAATTTGTTTGTCCACGTATTTTAATTGGGCTTCGCACTCTGCAGCTAAAGCAAGCCGCATTGTTGTTGTCAATTTATTTAATGACAGTTACAAGCGTACGCTCACTTTTTTTTATTAAAATTGTTGTTGTTGATCTTTTGAACAATAATTTTTATATTAAAATTGGTTGGGTTCAAGAACATGTCATAATTTAGCTGTTTTTTAATTTTATTTTTTAATTTTTAATTTTGAAGTTTTTAATTTTTTAAAAGCTATGTTTTGTATTATATCATACGCTAACAAATTTTTTGAAAGTAGTATTTAAATTTTTTTTAGAGTTCAAAGGTGGCATTAAATTATTTTCACACATTTTTAAGTCGCGCAGCATAATTTGCTTCCCATTAAAATTTAATTCGAATTCACGTCCCACCAACATTTTGTTTTTTCATTCTTCTTTTCTTCAATATTTTGGCGGAAATAACACACTCCATAATATATTGGCTATACCGTCCCAATTATTGTCTGCAATAACAACTTATTTGCTCATCACTATTTTTTTTTTCTTTCTTTTTAATATTATTTATTTATTTGGAATTTCTCAAGTTTTATGATTAACCGAAACATGGCAAACGTGCGAAGCGTGGCCCAAATTATTAAACTTATAGCCAAGTACATATTTATATGGATGAATATTGGTGTATAAAATGTACGCTTTTGTGGTTTATTGAACCAAATATCCGCAGTTAAGCGTTCACTTGTTTAATCGCTTGCAATATTTTATGCATTATTTTTTTTTTTTTATAAAAATAAACTTCCATTGCAACTCGATTGCACAAAGTATAAAATTTCACAGAAACACTATAGCTTCATAGGAATTTCGTAATAAAATTTGATTTACCATAGTTTACTTAACGGTAAGGCAATTTGATTTTTTGTTTGTTTGTAGGCGTTATAGACAAAGATAAACAAGAAAGAGGAGCTGTCTTCGATCATGCCGAAGTCTTTATACCTTTCATGATCATATTAAATTTATGGTATTCCATTTTAGGATTAACTATTAATTCTCATATCTGTGAAATTGGTTGGAGTGGGCTATATGAGTATAATAAATTTTTCCGAATTCTAAGATTTTCGATGTATTTGTTATACGGGTGTAGAAACCAAATCTTTTTAACGCCTGTATACCAGATATACGTAGGCTGTTATATATATTTCTGGCCTAATAATGAAAATACGAATATTTATCAACGAAAATGGTTTTTTTTTTTGGATTTGGCTCGTCTGGGAAGACCCACACGGTCGATTGCTATTTTGTTTCGGGCTCATACGCATAGATCCATGATTCGTCTCCTGTGACGATCTTATGAACGTTTTTTGAAGCACCGCGATCGTATTTTTTCAGCATTTCTTTACACCAATCCACACGAGCCTTTTTTTGAGCGATTGTCAAATTGTGCGGGATCTAACGAGAACACACCTTTTTTACGGCCAGGTGTTCATGCAATATCGAATGTATGCTGGTGAGAGAAATGCATAGGCATGCCTCTATCTGAAGGTATGTTACATGACGGTCTTGCATTATCAGTTCACGTACGGCATCGATGTTTTTTGGCACAACGGCTGTTTTTGGACGACCTTCATGGAATTCGTCTTTGAGCGAGCGTCGGCCACGATTGAATTCGTTGTACTAGTTTTTCACAGTGCTATAGGATGGTGCTTCATAGCACTCTCGTCGTGATAATCCACGATGCACTCTTGTCGTGATAATCCACGTCGAAAGTTGTGAAAAATGATCGCACGAAAATGTTCACTAGTTAATTCCATTTTTTGGCCGAGCTGATATTCCCTGTAACTAAAACAATTCACGATTAAATGACAAAACGTTCTGAGTGATATTATGCTAAAAAATGTCAAACTTTCCAATGGAAATGTCAGATTGCACCTGGCAACACTTAATGTTGCCTAGGCCAGACCTATAGGTATATAGCAGCCTACGTATGATATAGGTCTCCGGTTTCGATGATTTTTAGTGATAATATCTATTTGTAGACACGAATGTGCTTGTACAATACCAAATGTCATGCTCTTAAATGCTTTTTTCACCAAAGCTTCATTTTCTAAGAGATCGATGTATTGGAACTACATATATGTTATAGTTATACGATTCCAAAATTTTCAGGTCCTGCAGAATACCACATTTCACTCGCTTAGATACTTTTACATACCTATGCTATAGTGGTATAATCTGTCCGGTTTTCCGAATAACGACCGTTTACATGCACCAATGAAAGTACAATGGGTACAAAGTTTGGTTCAAATATCTTAAAATCTCAGCGACTAGTTGCTGTCCGGCAGCATGGCGAAAACAATTCAACTCTTCAATCTGATTATATCGGTATAAATTTTGGTGGGTATTTCTCTTCTTCACCCTTCATGTTCATGAAAGGTATAACAAAATAAAATTTTAAATATTCAAAAGTAATGAATAATGGAAAATTGTGAAATTAACTTTTAATATCCGCCCAAATTATTTGAGGTTAGGTAATTTATGAAACAATTCCTCAATTAAGTAAATTAATTGAATGTAAGTGGATTATTGTTATAAACAAGACAAACAGATCGTAACAGTGCAATATTTTAGGGGATAAAAAAAACAAACTATTTTTCCTTTTCAATGCAATCACCAACGAGACGAATTAATTTTTCAGATCTTTCAATTAATAATTTTATATCCTCTTAAAAAATGGTTACTGTTTATCTTCAAAAAAGCGCCGAAACTGCCTCGTTGACTTTATCATCGGTGAACAATTTTTTCCACTTCACTCTTTTCCATTTTTGGAAAATAGTAATAATCACTAGGGGCCAGGTCTGGGTTGTAGTGTAGTTAATTCAAAAAAATGAAGCCCACCTTATTCAAAGCAACCAACGCAACACGGCTCTTGTGGTTGCCGTGCAGAACCAATACACCTTTTAATGACTTTCTTTAGTCGCTCTATTGAAAACTGTAGTAATCTCCAGTTATAGAAAAATCAGCTTTAACTTTCTAATCGATCAAAAGTATTCCTTCCGAGTGCCGAAAGACCGTAACGGTGTGTTTTCCACCAGACTGTGACACCTTAAACTCCCTGGGAGGTGTTCTGCCTTTTTATGCAACTTCATGATGTCTTGTTTCGACTCAGGCTCATTATGATTAACCCAAGATTCGTCTTCAGTGACCATTCGACTCATTACACCATTCTTCTCTTTATTAAAGAGGTCTAAAAATGCACTCTAGGCGCTATTCTATTTTTTCCATATTTCACTTTTCACTCCCGATTATGTTGCTTGGTTGACAATAACTCAAAGGCTATCCAGATTCATAATCAGCGACCTCAAAATCCTCCGAGTAAAGAGCTTCAAGCGATTGTGTTAGATTATAAAAATTTGACTGCAAGTGCAAAAACCCCGGTTCAGTGAGTTTCAATTGAATCCAAACAGAAAACAGAGTTTTCTTGTAATAAACGAAAAAATGGCGAATATTTTGAAATGGGTCCAAACTTTTGTTTGTCGACAAGCACATTGTTTTTAGTCACTACAGACCTTACGATCCTAATGAGCCTAATCACTCCTCTTAAGCTCTCTAATTCCGTTAACATAAAAAGACTCCCTCATATTTACTTATGTAGGAGGAATTTAATGATAGGAAGTTGGCTCTATACGACATGAGCCTCGTTCATTGTAGGTTGAACTATTGCATGATCACTTACGTCTTAAAAAACTTTACAACACATTTAGGAAGTTCATCAACTAAGTATCCTTTACGATTTTAAATAATACTTCACGTTCTTTTAAAAGTCTTCAACCGTTCAGCGGTGATCCTAAGCGACATAAAGTTGCTTTGGTTCCAGAGTCGAAAAATAGAGCAGCTTATACCTGGAGATAAGAGTTCAAAAGCAAATCATTTTAACATCCCAATTTCTGATTCTCCATAATATAGGTTTTACGACTATTAACAGCTTTGGTTCAGGGAAAGATCTGGATAAAATCAAAAATAGTTTGCCCAGGAAGAACAAAATTACAATTGTAATTTATAGAGCAAAATAATATCGATGGAGTCATTAACAACAATAACACTGTTAGTAAAACATAACTGTGGCTTTAAGTTCGAGAAATGAGCTAATATTTACAATATCAGAGCTTCATTTATACATATATTAATGTTTTTCGGAAGTTTTTGATGGTGTTTAGGGAGCTTTGAAAATTGTACAATTTCTTTACGTTGTTTCTGTTGCAACAAGGTAGAGTGGGAGGGTTTTGTCAAGGAGACTGAACTTCCGTCTCTTTCAACGAATCAAAAGTTTAGTCAATAGTTTGAAAGTTTACTTTTCACATATCTGAACATCTTTGAACTGTTCATCGGGTGTGTTAGAAACACACTTGAGTTTGAGGGAGAGCTGTGATTATGAAACAGAGTACAAGGACTGCGTGCATGTGATGTGTGCATGCGCTATGTACTTGGTTATTATGAGTCTCGAGGTATGGGTATAGTTTAGATTTTTGAACGGAATGTGGTAGAGAGATTATTCATATTTTTGAATAATTTGTGGGTGCAGCTTTTAGACAGCCAATGGACTTGAATTTAGATTAGTTGTGTGAATGAGCAGATTGAGAATGGGCCGTCAGTCTGGATTTGTTTGAAAGCTAACGAGGTACAACTTTCATCTACGAGGGTTTCAGTTACGACGGGGGATAGGTTTACTCGAAATCATTACAATGAACTGTTCCATCGGCAAGGCCCGTTGGAAAGTATTGTGGTGGTTGTGGTTTACAGCCAAGTGCGGTTAGAGTTGCTTTGGAATCGTTTGGTGAAACAAAAGCACGGTAGATGTTTAGATAGGCCTCGAATCATGCTGGTAAATGTGTGCACTCCGCACTGCCAATTTACTACCATGATGCTTGATCGACGCATTGATTTGATCTGCTGTATTTGACCACCGTGAGGTTATTAGACGAAAGCAGCACGGCGGAGATATCAGCCGAAATTTTTACTAAGACTTCCAGATCAGCTTTGTAGCATGAACTTTTCGTTTAAAAAACCGGACATTCGAGGTGCTTGCACCTAAGTCGTAATCAGCAATATTTTAGCCTATTTCTTTAAAGTCAGAGACGCCCTTACGAGATTTTATAATAATTTTCATTCAACCTGAATTTTTACAGTATGTCAAGAAACTGTTTACACACTGTAAAATAAGTTGAATTTTTGACTTTGAAGGTAAAAATTAAGGATTCTTTGCGTAATTAAACACAATTTTTTATGGAATATAATTAAACAATATTTATTTTACTTAAAAATCAAAAAACAAATTAAAAATATTCAATATACAAGAAAATAAACAACAAATTCCAAGCTTACACACTTTTGACACTGTCAAGAAACTCTTTACACAAAACACTAAACCTAAGTTTAATCCAAATTTTTTAAATTATTTCATTAAAATTTTAAAAGTTTTAGTATTTGGTATGACCCCCATTGGCTTTGACTACAAGTTGAAGCCTTTTTTTCATGGAATGGATAAGTTTTTGTAGGTCATATTCTAGCGGAATCTTTTCCCACTCTTCGACTATTGCAGTCATAAGCTGTTGTCGTGTTTTAGGGCCCCTTTTTGCCACCTTCTTCTTTAAATAGGCCCACAAATTTTCAATGGGGTTCAGATCAGGACTCTGAGGGGGTGTATCAATCACTTTGCCACAGTTATTAAGGAGCAAAGAGCGTACATTGTACTCCTTATGTTTCGGATCATTGTCCTGATAAACTTGTTGTTGCTAACTACACCAAATTTTTCTGCACTGGCCTTCAAATTTGTTTTTAAAATTTCCAGATATTGCACCGCATTCATTGTGCTTTCAATGAAGGCTAGTTTTCCCACTCCACGGCTGGAGATACAGCCCCAAATCATCACTGACAAATTTCCAAATTTTACCGTTGGAATGATATTTTTTTTTTCTAGCGCACTCAACGGTTTGCGCCATACTCTGCTTGGCCCATCGTTATAATAGAGCATCATTTTAGTTTCGTCACAAAATATGACGTCATCCCAATACTCTTCCGGATGATCCACCATGCTCACAGCGAATGAATGACGCTTTTCAATATTAGCCTCTGATAGCAAAGGCTTTTTCCTTGCAACTCTTGAAGAGTACCTATGGCGTAGGATGACTTGGCGCACAGTTTCGTGTGACACAACTAAGTCACATTCTTCCCTGATATCCTGAGCAAGTGCTCTGACCGAGATTCGGGGGTTCGCAATCACTTTTCGCATAATAAGGCGGTCTACACGTTTGTTAATTTTGGTTTTGCGCCCACCACCACTCTTAGGTTCAAGCCTGCCCTCTTTTTCCGCACGATTTAAAACATTGTAGACGGTCTTACGGGATACTGAAAACATTTCTTCTAATTCTGGAATAAATTTTCCCAAATGGTGGTTATAGTATATTAATTGGGTACCTTCAAAAGTTAATCTCTTTCCAGGCATTTTATTAAATTTAATAATTCACTTATAGCAAAATTTCACAAGCAAAGTCAAAAAATTTCAATAGAAGCGTTATAAAAAGCAATACAAACACCACAAATAACGGAAGAATCGAGTTCGTTCTAAGAAAAAAAGAAAAACAAAGTAGGAAAACAAAATGTGTAAAGAGTTTCTTGACAGTGTCAAAAGTGTGTAAGCTTGGAATTTGTTGTTTATTTTCTTGTATATTGAATATTTTTAATTTGGTTTTTGATTTATAAGTAAAATAAATATTGTTTAATTATATTCCATAAAAAATTGTGTTTAATTACGCAAAGAACCCTTAATTTTTACCTTCCAAGTCAAAAATTCAACTTATTTTACAGTGTGTAAACAGTTTCTTGACATACTGTATGTAGCCATTGCTTCCAAACAAATCCAGCTTACAGTCCAACATCTGCGGCCTGCTCAAGTGCTGGCGAAATATTGTAACTGTATTTAATGAGCTTTTTTTTTAATTTTGTATTAATTGCCTTGGCTCTTGGTTATGCGAAGTTTCCTGAAACAAGATGAATTATTTACACAATAAATTATTGTCATTTATGTGAACAATTTTTATGAAGACTTTTTCCTTGTAACATAAAATTAAAAAAAAAGAAAACGAAAAAAATAAAATTAAATTAAACTTTGTGCAGGAAACCTAAAAACTCGGTCAGTTAATAAACACACAACCAACTGGTTATATAAAAGTAATTACATACATGTATGTATGTATGTATGTAACTAACAACAACTTTTTTCATATTTTCACTTATGTCACAATTGATTTCAAATTAATATGCAACCATTACAAGTAATTCACTTGAAATTTCCTGTATTTTGTCTTTTCCTAAGTATGGTTTTCATTTTTAGTATATAATTTTTTTTTTTTTTTAATTTTTTCACTTCATCGATTATGATAAATCAATATACGCTTGAGGAACTTTTCCATAATCGCATAGCAATCGAGTGAGACTTAACATTAACAAATGCAATTAGTAGGTACGTACATGTATCTAGGTATGTATGTGAGTATGTGTCTTAGCGGGATATTTCTGCCTCTTTACTATATGTATAAAGTAATCGCTGTTAGAGACATATGTGCATACATGTGAACATGCATATGCACGAGTATGTATATATAACTAGATATGTTGTTGACAAATTATGTTGCAAGAGTGGCATTTTGAAAATCGCATCTTGGAAATTGTTGCATTTTTTTGTTGACAGTTGTTGGCATATGTTGTATACACACGAGGGGCGGCTGATAAGTTCACGGCCTAAAGTACTTAACGAAAAAAATGTATTGTTTTATGTTTTTATATTTCAATATAGTCTCCCTAAAGTTCAATATACTTTTCACATCGTGAGTATAATGACTTTATACCACAGAAAAAATATTCTTTAGATTTCCCTTAAAAATAGTTTTCTACGTCCGCTTTCATCTCACTGTCGCCTTAAAATCTTTGTACACGTTACGCCTTTTTTTAAATTTGAAAAAGGGATAAAATCACTGAGAGCCAGGTCTGGACTGTAGGGTGGATGGTAAATTTTAAGGCATCCTTCGCAACCCGAGGGGTGTAAACAGGTGCGTTGTCTTGAAGAAACAGCACTCCGCGTGAGGTGGTCTTTTCTCTTTTTTGTCCACTGCATCGACCCCTTTTTGGACCAAAACTCATACTGAGGAATGGAAGTTTCATCAACTGTTACAATGTGGTTAAAAGATTTCATCCAAATCATCGTGGCACAACTCCAAAACATCTTTACAACTCTCCAATCGTCGCTACATGTCGAGCGATGTGAGCATTCGCGGTAGCCATAGCGCACTAATTTTTTCATATTTATATATCATTGGCGCTTTGTAACCGTTGAAGCGGTTTTCAGCCGAGCTCCTCCTTCAATTTGTGGTTTTGCGTCTTGATGTTTTTCCAACAAAATAACAAAATGAAGGAACCTACATTTTATACTAAGCCGCCTCCGAACGGCTGATTGTTTTTTTTACGAGGACCCTTTATTTCATGTCCGAAATACACTCGGAGGGGTGGACATTCTCTGCCGAGGGTCGATCGCAATTTGAAAATTTAGCTCAATTTTTTATTTAAATTAATTTTCCATAACTTTTGGATGTTGGTGGCACCGGAATTTGAACCCGAGCCTTCCGAATGGCAGTACGCAATTCATCGATTAGCCAGTACTAATTTTTCGAATTTCTGAACATTTTCTTCGGTCACGGCCGTCACTGGGTGACCCGGGCGGGGGTCATCTTCACACGTCTCTCTTCCTTGTTGAAACAGCCGAGCCTAATGATTTGTCATCTCTAACTACCTTAGACAGCGAGCTTATCATTCCCCCCTCGTACATATAAAATATATATGAATAATATTTATGTGCATATGAAATATTTATGCTTTGTAGACGATATGCGTAATTTTATGGTCGGTTGAACGTTTGCCAACGTGAAGATCTTTCGAGTTGTGTTGCATTGCATCTTAGACTATTGCACAAGGTATACACATGCATAAGTACTGTATAGGTATATGTGTAATATAGCAGTAGGTTAATGTAAAGTAGCTTATATAATAGGAAATATTTTTATTAAAAATTATTATTATTTTTATTTTATTTTTGCTGTTGAGTTTCCTATTAATAAATTAGTTATTGCTTATTGGGATATAAATCTGTAGCATAATTACTTCGTGCTAGTTTTGAAATCTGTCAAAAGCGAAATTTGACGAATAAACTTAGTTTGAACTCACTGAATTAAGTTAGGTTGAAGTGGTTAACTCCTTAAGGAGCAATATAACGTCCGTAGTGTTAGCAGATACACCACAATGACCAAAGCGACACTCCTTTGTGTCTCCAGTTTGAAGAAAATGATGTTCTCTTAGCGGCTTAAAGTAGTCGTTTTTGCCCTTCATCCTTGGCTGATTGAAGGCCTTGCAGTTTTTTTTCGTCAGGTGAGATGAGCAATTGTCTGCCGAGCTCCGGGCACTCACAGATTATTTAACTGTTTTCGGGCAAGTGCTCCACTATCTCCCCAAATTTCCGGTATTTCGAGCAACCGTTGCGATTTCTTCTTCTTCTTCTTTATTGGCGTTGGCACCGCTTACGCGATTATAGCCGAATCAATTACAGCGCGCCATTCCTCTCTTCTTTCGCTGTTTGGCGCCAGTTGAAAATGCCAAGTGCACCCAGGTCACTCTCCACTTGATCTTTCCAACGGAGTGGAGGTCTTCCTCTTCCTCTGCTTCCACCAGCGGGTACTGCATCAAAGCGTAGCCGCTGTCTCTTCATTCGCTGAACTATGTCAATATCGTCGTATAGCTCGTACAGCTCATCGTTCCATCGTCTGCGGTATTCGCCGTTGCCAATGCGCAAAGGACCATAAATCGTTCGCAGAACTTTCCTCTCGAAGACTCCTAGAGCCGACTCATCAGATATTGATAACGTCCACGCTTCTGCGCCATATAGTAGGACCGGTATAATGAGCGACTTGTAGAGCTTGGTTTTCGTTCGTCGAGAGAGGACTTTACTTTTCAATTGCCTACTCAGCCCAAAGTAGCACCTGTTGGCAAGAGTGATTCTGCGTTGGATTTCAAGGCTGACATTGTTGTTTGTACTAATGCTGGTTCCTAGATAGACGAAATTATCTACGACCTCGAAGTTATGACTGTCAACAGTGACGTGGGAGCCGAGTCGCGAATGCGATGACTGTTTGTTTGATGACAGGAGATATTTCGTCTTGCCCTCATTCACTACCAGACCCATTCGTTTCGCTTCTTTATCAAGTCTGGAGAAAGCAGAACTCACGGCGCGGTTGTTGAGGCCAATAATGTCGATATCATCGGCGTACGCCAGCAGCTGTGCACTCTTGTAGAAGATTGTACCTTCTCTATTTAGCTCTGCAGCTCGTATTATTTTCTCCAGCATTAAATTAAAAAAGTATCCTTTTTAGTATTAAAAAGGAATCACCCTGTCTGAAACCTCGTTTGGTATCGAACGGCTCGGAGAGGTCCTTCCCGATCCTGACGGAGCTTTTAGTGTTGCTTAACGTCAGTTTACTTAGCCGTATAAGTTTTGCGGGGATTCCAAATTCAGACATAGTGGCATAAAGGCAGCTCCTTTTCGTGCTGTCGAAGGCGGCTTTAAAATCGACGAAAAGGTGGTGGGTGTCGATTCTCTTTTCACGGGTCTTTTCCAAGATTTGGCGCATGGTGAATATCTGGTCAATGGTTGACTTACCACAATACGCTTGCAAGCACCTGATCAGTTCTTCGCCGCCGCATTTGAATAGCTCGGCCGGTAATCCATCGGCCCCTGCCGCTTTGTTGTTTTTAAAGCGGACGATTGCTATTCGCACTTCTTCATAGTCGGTTAATGGAACAACTTTTCCATCGTCATCAATTGGAGTTTCGGGTTCACCATCTCCGCGTGTTTCCTGTTCACTGCCATTCAGCAGGCTGGAGAAGTGCTCCCTCCATAAATCGAGTATGTGATTTACCAGACCTAAATTGAAAGTAAGCGACGACAACAGACAATATTCCCTTAATAGCCGTACTAGCAGCTGAAAGTCTGTCTTCGTTTTCGCTAGTAAAACTTAGTAAGTCTTGCGTCATATGTTGGGCACATACTTTTTGCTATTTTGCAGTCTTCTGAGCGTTCGTAATCTGCCAAAACTAGATCGTTCCTTGTGCATACTTCACTTGACTATGAAAGACACTGGTAAATCCGCAGTTACATTCTTTTCAAAAGAGCACTCTCACATAAGTTCATTTGCTATATCATTGCCCTTCGATGCCCATGTATCCTAGCATCCAGAAAATATTAACTCATATTTTCTTAGCTAGTCTTTTGATCGCCTTTTTCATGGCCTATGAAGGTAAGACCTTTATGACTAATTCTTGAAATGACAATACATATTTATTCTACTACTATTAAGGTCTATTCCCTGTCAAAGGGGCAAATGTCCTTTCCCGCGGAAATTTCTAGCGCCGACTTATCAGCTATCGCGTGGAAATGGATGTAGGATTTATAGAGTTTAGTTTTAACCCTTCGAGAGAGGTCCTTCTTGGAAAGGAGGACCTGTTGAACTTTGCTGGACATTGCTGTTAATGTTGATGATGGTTTCTCTCCTCTACTTCCAGCAAAATGGATGACTCCTTTTCCTCAGATTTCATTGGCGAGTAAAGCATAAAAAACTTTCAACGCTGGGGTGTTCAATGTCGCCATATGCGAGTATATTGTGCAGCTCACCTGATATTGATTCCAAGGCCGACATTGTTGTTCCTGCATAGTTGAAATTATTTACTACTTGAAAAGTTATGACTATTAAAAGTGAAGTAAGAGCCAAGGCATGAATGCGGGACTTTTTGGTGACAGGAATTTTTTCTTCTTGACCTCGTTCCCTGCTGGAACCATTTACACCGTTTCCTTGTCTAGTCTAGAGAAACCAGATCTAAGTATATGGTTGATATGAACACCATCAACATACGCCAGCAGCTAGATAGTTTTATAGAATGTAGTACCTGTTCTCCAGCAATTAAATAAAGAAGTCGCCTTGTCTACAGGTCAAATCCCTCCGATCTGACCGAGTTTTGGGTATTACCAATGTAGATCATACCGGCAGACTGTTAGATGGGCAGATCACATATTGTTTGTATCAGCTGAGTACGAGTATGTTTAGGTAAGAGTTAGAGTATGAAGGACTCTATGGGTGTTGCTGGAACTCAACGAAAAAATAGTCAGAAATACAGTTGAAATATGTTTAAATGTTTAAGTACTAAACAAAGATTTTTTTTTTCGAATGGAAACCGCGCTGGGATCCCAAATTCATCAAAAGATCTTCTAATGGTAGTATGGTAGAAGAAATATGCTCATACAAGAAGCAATGGAATGAAAAGAAAAACGTTGAAGATATGACGAACTAACGGCACTAAACGGCTATTGATCATATTATCCTGAACAGTCAAAAATCACGTTTAAATTCTTGAGTTAAAGCCTCACACGGCTTCTTATACGCTCCCACAAAAGGCCTCCTCAAGGAAGTGTCTACAGAAAGTATTAATTGATAACATCCGGGACATATACTTAATAGAAAGCATAAGTCCGTCGTGCTGTGGATGATAAAGGAGATAGTGAAGAAGGTACTTTGTCGCTGCTCTTTGCCTTTATATTAACGATTCATCAAAATTCTTTTATTCGCTTCCACTACTGGCTTCTAGATTTTGCTGCAACTCATCAACTCAGTCATATTAGAGTCTCGTTGCGGAGGAAAGAAATTTACCACCATCACGTTGCAGGGGAGAGCATGAAGATCACTGTAGTGAAAAGACGATAGAGTAATAGTAAATTTTTGAAGCTCAGTGAAACTAGGTTTGGACAAATTTCGAGATTTAAAGTTCAAACAGATGAGGGCATTGGGCACTATTCTCCAACCGGACTTCCTCGAAACCATTGTAGCGACATATCTCCTACACTAAAACGAAATTCCACGTTGTTCTATAAAAATATTTTTTTTAAAGCATTTTTTTCCTACTATTAGATATGTACATATATATACCATATGTAGGTAAATATATTCGCTTAACCAGGAAATGCCAAATGAATTTGTCATATCACACCGAATTGTTGGTAGCCAAAATATCAACCAACGTTGAACTAAATCTGTGGGTCACTATTACTGTTATGTAACCGTTACGTTACATTACATTTCAACAACAGAGATTTATCTGCAACTGCAAAAGGTATGCAACCCACAAAAAAAATTATACATTTGTACACATGTACATACATATGTACGTGTACATACATATGTACATACTCGTACTCGTATGTATGTATGCATTTTCGGTTTGTAAACAAATGCGAGCAATAAAAAATATGTTTTAACAACAACTGAGCGAACAAATGGCAAAGAAATGGTAATGAAATTGGCAAAAGTAAATATTAAAGAGAAATAAGTAATAAAAGCTTGTATAAAAATATCGCTTGCGAGCAGTGACAGCGAAGAAAATGAAAACAATATGACGCCAGCATTGACTTTCGTTAAGTGTAAATACATATATACATACATACATGTATATGTACCTGCATGCTAACATACGCAGGCATGCATTTTTTTAATTTATGTATTTCCATCAGTGTGTGTGAGCAATACATTTGTTGCTCTTTTCCCCACCAAAAAAAAAAAAATTTAAATAAAAAATAATAACATAAATTTGTATATAACATATGTATGTAAGTATGTATATACATGTATAATATATGCATCCAAAATACTCCTCAACAACACCAACAAACGCACTGAGCTGTAAAAGGCGGCAACAGCAGGTACCGATTACTTTTCATGCAACAACTGCAATGTACGAAACCGAAATTACAAATAACATAATCAAAACAAAAAAAAATGTGAAGAAGCAAAAATCTATTTACCCACAAAAACGTGCACCAAAAATCATTTCATTTGGCTTGCCTAGCGTGCACTACGTCACATTAACCGGCTTCTTGCAACATTACATCGTTACCGCAAAATCTAACCGAGCAGAAATGCACAGTTACGAACGCAATGCGACTTTGTAATAACAAAAATAGCAACAATTGTATGAAATAATATGAAAGATGAAAAAGAGAGTGAGAGAGTACAAATCAAAGTAGTTGAGCAAGAGAGTTGCTAATTTTTGGTGCTCACATCACGTGGAATTTTCGTACTGTGGGGTAGTGTTGGGAAGTTCGTGGGTATTTTTGGAAAAATTAAAATATTAATAAAATTAATAATAATAGAGTTCTTGAAGATTCTCTTCGATCACTTACCATTTTTTCACCAATTTAAAACCTCAATAGTTTCCCAGTGAAATTGAAATAAAATAAATCCATAAAAAGTTAAGAAAGACAGAATGTGTGCACCCGTTTTCCTAACTTAATTCATAGTCCAGCTATTGCGTATACGGACAACCGGGCGTAGGAGTTTAACCTACTACATTATACAGAGCTAAGTTGCGCCAGTATTACGCGAGCAGCTCGAGCTCTTCGTCTGCTATGGGTGGTGATTTAGCTCCGAGGACGCCATTCACAGGAAGGGAGTTTTGGAAGGTGTTAACAGACTACTGGTGAATGGCGTTGGGCGCATGTCGGTACGCCGTCCTGTCCAAGGGATAGTGTCCTTTAAATAGTAATCTCTTCTTGATGTGCCTGGGTGAAGGTTAAGCCTCTATAAGATGTCTGTAGGGAATTGCTTGCACAGCAAAGCGTTATGCTCCTTAACTAATAGCATAGATACTTCACTGTGCAAGTGATACTCAGGCGACATCAGAAGGCTTCCTGTCGCGGTCCTCAGAGCGGTGTTTGGGCAAGCCTGTAGATTCTTCAACTGCGGCTCGTTCGTACCAGGTGCCCAGTAAGCTTTATAGGTTGCCAGCAAGGTTACTTTGTCTCCCCCCAGATGCTGCCGGCTAGCGCTTTGAGTATTTTGTTACGGCTCTGGAGTTTTGCGGTCGTATGCGAAGTAAAGGAGTGCATGCTGTCAAATGTGACTCCCAGTAACTTTAGGTTGTTTGTGGTCGGAATTTCGACGCCATCGACCTTCAAATAAAGTTCAAGCCAATATTCCTTCAACCAGCTAGTGAAAAGGGTAGCCGAGGATTTGATAGGTTGTATTTTAAGTTGTTGTTCAGTGAAGAAGTGGGATAGGTCGTCGCGATAGCCGTTTACTTTCGAACAAAGATCATCAATATCCTGCACCAATATCGAGCCACTATCGTTTCATGAGATCAATGAAACACCTTCTGATAGAGGAGGGAGTTTCGAAATATAGGAGTTAAACAGCAATGAGGAGAGGACACAACCCTGCGGGATTAATTTTTTTTCTCCCACGGTAACACACGATAATAAAGGTATATAAGATATTGACAGGCAAATCTCCATTTTATGGATTAAATAGATCATCTTTTGATTACAATAATCAGATAAGATTTCATTAGTCTTAACTCAACAAAGGAAATAATCCACTTACATACATATGTATAATTAAATAGCCCAGAGCTTCCTTTATCTGTTGCTGGTGGTTTGTTAAGACGAAATTTTATTACCCTAACCTCATCTTAGCCGAATGATTGGAGGCATAATTCATGGTCATCGGTTTCAACTTTTCGGGGTGTTGATATACATATATAATCGGCGCTTTGTAATTTGTGGTTTTGCGTCTTGATATTTTTCCAACAAATGGAGGGACCTAAAGTTTATACTAAACCGCCTCCGAACGGCTGATGGTTTTTTTATGAGGAGCATTTATTTCATGTCAGAAATATACTCGGAGTGGTTGACATTCCCTGCCTAGGGTCGACCGCAATTAGAAAATTTAACTTAATTTTTTATTTAAATTAATTTACTATGAAGTTTAGTATACTAGGAACATATCTAACAAGATTACTTTTCTCTATCTTGAAGGAAGGTACTTATTCTTGAAACCTTCCTGAATTCACCACACTTTTTTTGTGAAAATTTTGAGTTCTTCAATGCGGACCTCCACAAGTTATTCTCAACAGATTCATGGCGTTTCGAGACTTTACTTCTTGTCAACGAATAGGTTTTGTTTTCCTATTCAACTGTCGGTATATTTTCCCACATGTAACTTGTTGCTATCGACCGTATTGTTTTGAAATCGCGACCGGAGCATATATTTATGAAGTTCAGGTGAAATAACAGATTTAAGGACTTAAGTGACTTTCAAAATGATTACCCTAAATGCTCCAAATTAACTCCATTTAAAATATTACGCTTCAATTATCTGAGATGCAAAACTAATTTCCATAGAAACTGGGATCAAATAACATCTGGGGAAATCGTGTCACTTGATTCAAATGACAGCAATATTGTTTATATATCTCTACTGCACGCATTGAATTAACGTTGGTATTTTACCCTATTTTTTAAATACATATATTTTTTTATGCAAACAGACCACTGTGCCACTCTCAATTACTCCACATTGCTACTGTTGGCTGCTGTAGGTGGCGGATTACCATCTATAATTGAGTGTAAGCTTGGATGCAATGGTAGTGAGACTCTCTTGACGGATTTTTTTGCCACATGCAAGTACTCGTACATGCATACATTACTTACATACATTTATTGTTGCCATTAATTTTCAATTGCCCATTAAACACGCTCATCACGTTCATTCGTTAGTGCTTCTATGAGCTTACATAGACTTACTTGCGCTTATTGTAGCGTTTCTTTGTTAGATTTTAGTTTTTATTATTGTATTTTAATTTTTTTTACCTTTTGTACAAATTTGATGTTTTTATGTAACTGAGATTCATAATGACCCATTGGTCACTGTCAAACACACAAATTGTTGCAACTTATGTATGTATGTATGTATGTTTTGCTTGGCCGACATGTGAATTGCATTTTCATTAAATTATTATTATTTTTTGTGATTACTGTTGCTTTCAAGCAAAGGTTTTTTTTACTTAAGGAAGTGTTGCATGTTAATGTGATTTGATAATCTCTGAAAAGTTCAACTTGGGCAGATGGTTAGGGGAAAAAGTTAGTTTTGATGGTGACTCAGATTTTTTTGGCGGTGTTTTAAAGTTAAGGTTTTGCAATTTGATAAGAGAGGTTTAGGTAATGATTTTTTGATTTCGTATATGTATAATTATCGCTGAAATTATTTTCGGTTGAAAGCAGCTACAGTTTATTCTATGGTAAGCTGCATTTGAACGACTAATGGACTTTTATGAGGAGCTTTTATTTCATGCCAGAAATACACTCGGAGCACTCCCCTTTGAGGGATAAGTATATTTAAGAAAATCTTTCTCTATAAATTTGGGTATTGGCCTGGTCAAGACTCGGATCAATGATCTTCCGCATATTAGCATGCACTGGAACACGGCTTTTAAAATACTATACATATATGACTCAGACCGTCATAATGGAAATTTGTACTTGTATAATTTATGTGAAATCTTTCCTCAATTTTTCTCCAAAAAAAATGATAAAAACATCTTTTTATCTAAAGCACCACATGCTGGGCTTTTGAACTTACCACTCTTTGCTTTCACTCTCTCTCTTCGCTAGAATGGAAGTTTCTTGTGAAATATAATTTTCATTTATTCTTCATGCTGACTCATTTAATACTTCATAAGTGTTTTTATCTTTTTAAAAGACCAAATATATGACAAAAAATTTCTTAAGAAAAGAGCTTTCAAAGCACGTGAAAATTCTATTTTCATGGTCGGACCTGCAAGAATTAGTTTGCTATCTATGAACGGCAAAAATACGTTCGAAGATTGTATTCACCATGCTCCAAATCTTTTTTCTGCCTCTCAAATACCCAGTTCCAGACATTGTTCGCTACTTTCTCTCTCTCTGTCTTTCTCTTTCTCTCTTCCAATACAGCAGGTTTGTGACAAAAAAAACTCTCAGTTTTTCTCCTATTTTTCAAACTCCTTTAGAAAATTTCTCTCTCTCTTATTTCAAGTATGTGTATTCAACAATGATTCCTTCCACCGGCGCTGAGTCACTTTCATAGTCATTTGTTACGCAAAAGCTTATTAAGAGAAGTTAGAAGGTAAATTAGTTTTCATGTAGGACGTCAACGTTTGTGAAGTTTAAAGAACTTTATATCTCATTATGAAACTTCCTATTGTCTAAAACGAGTTCTAGATGAAATCAGATGGAAATAGAGGAGGTGTTCTAATGTCTTACTCTTACCTGCTTCTCAACACTTGCCATATGTATCACTTCGGCTATTTCTCATTCTGTTAGAATGTGATACCAGAAACTTGTGATCTTCCACTCCGTTTACAAAATTCCATTATTTCCAAATTTCAACGAAGAGAATCTTTAGCTACTTAAATAGTTCATGTACTAGTTCGATTGTCAGACGGAGCTTACGTTTGGCAATATCTTTATGGATATGCATTCCTACAGCCACCTTATCTAAAATCTTCCTTCTTCAGGTGAAATTTTCTGAAGTAATTCGATGTGACCGCGGTAGTCGAGTTGGTGGCAGCCACGGTAACCGAGCGGTTAGCATTGCGTACGGCTATTCGGAAGGTCAGGGTTCTTTCATGAAATAAAAAGCTCCTCGTAAAAAAACCATCAGGCGTTCGGAGCCGGCTTAGTATAAACTTTATTTGTTGAAAAAACATAAAGACGCAAAACCACAAATTGGAGGAGGAGCTCGGCCGAAAATCGCTTCAGCGGTTACAAATGCTTTTCAGGTGATTTGTTGCGATATTAGCTAGTGGATTTTCTTACCGCGAAGATCTTCACCTGGAAAATATTGCGATAATACAATAGGCTCTGGCGCGCACTCCCTCACCCATTTTTAATCCATCCGTGAAAACGTTCCAAGTACCATCGGAAGGTTAAGTTTATGTAATATTCTATATAGGCTAAATAATGTTTCGAGTGTAGCTGTTGGAGTCATCATAGCACTTCCGTTATGCAGAGTGCAGCGAGCCGCTCCATACACACGTCTCTCGTAAGATATTTTTCTGACCACGCCAAAGCACCATACATCAAGATTAGCTTGACTACTGATGTGTAACACCAAAACAAGAGGCCGCACGTTTGCTAAGAGCTTCTTCTCAGATTGAAGGGCACTACCGGGCTTTTGAACCAGCTTCTTTACATTAAAAGTTCAGCTTCATATCCAAACTTATTCCCAGTAACTCCTGATGTGTTCCTTAATTGGGAATCCAATTGCTTTAAGCCTCGGCCTCAGATTCCTCCGGACTCTCGTAAAAAGCTTAAAGCATGAGTAAGTTTTTAGCTAGAATAATTGCTCTCATAATCATCTGAGACAGCCACCATCCATCGAGAGAGACGACTTGAGTCAAAGTATTTTATAACTGTAGCACGAAATAGATATTTACACACAAAATATTTATGCGAAAACTTTCTACACGTTTATTTTAATAAACTCCAAACTTCCGCGCTTAAAAAGAAATAAATAAAAAACCATAAATTTCGGTCAAAAGTAACCGGTTTCCAAACACTTCACTGCATGCAACCACAACGCCATACATTTAATCGTCTGTGGCATGATGTTCGTAGCATGTGGCATGTGTTGCATGCATTACCGTCTAGTTGTAATGTCGTTTGGCAAGTGTGAATCCGCTACTTCCGCCAAATTTCGTACACAACAACTACAACAATAGCCGCAGCGGAGACGCAGCACGAAATGTTGACAGGGAATTTGGCGCCACACGAAGGAGACCGGTTAGTGATTACGAAAACTCGGAATTAATTGTTATGATCTGCAAGTGCAGCGAATGTAATTCAATACATTTTGAGTTGACAAGAAAAAAAAAACTTTTTAAATAAATATTTATGTTCACAATGCGAGGATATAAACTTTTTTCCCCGATTTTAATTACGAAACATAAGAAAGTGATTAGATTAGATAAGAGAAAAGTGTGCGATTTTTACGAATAAAAAATGTAATACTCAGTAGCATGCACTTATATTACGCACATTTTTTTATTAAAAGACATTTATATATAATAATAAATTCTTCAATATCCACTCTTTACAGTCGCCCAGCGCAAGAACGAGACAAATCAAGTGTACGTGACAGACTCGTGCTTGGAGAAGCCATACCGTTGCCCACATCCGAAAATACAATTCTATCTCTACACCCGACGCACACAACAGACTCCCGAGTTCATCGATGTGCTCGATGACAATGCGCTCTACTACACACACTTCAATCCACGACATTCCACCAAAATCATTATACATGGCTTCGGTGGCGGACGTGACAATAGTCCGAGTCCGGATTTGCGCGAAGCTTACTTTGCAATCGGCGATTATAATATTATCATTGTAGATTACGCGAATGCCGTAAAGGAACCTTGCCTCAGTCAAATGGAATGGGCGCCACGCTTTGGTAGTCTTTGTATCTCACAGTTGGTCAAGTATTTAGCGCGTCATCCACGTGGCGTACAACCGGATGATCTACACCTGATTGGCTATAGTGTGGGCGCACATATTGCCGGTCTAATTGCGAACTATCTCAAACCGAACGAGGGTAAATTAGGTCGTATCACCGCTTTGGATCCAACCATATTCTTCTATGCAGGCACGAATAATTCACGTGATTTGGACTCTAGCGATGCTCACTTTGTGGATGTGCTGCATACAGGTGCGGGTATTTTGGGTCAATGGCATTCGAGCGGTCATGCGGACTTTTATGTGAACGGTGGCACGCGGCAGCCGGCTTGTGTGGGCTCGGCGACGTTGTTTCGTAAGTTTTGTGCACTTAAATTGCCTTTGCTTTTGAGTAATATAGTTTTCTTGTTTTTTGTTTTTATTTCGCAGAAACTTTAGCTTGCGATCATACGAAGGTGACGCCTTACTTCATTGAGTCGATCACAACGACACGCGGTTTTTATGCTGGTCCTTGTCCGAATCTCTTTACCTATCTGATAGGTTGGTGTGAGCCGAAAGATTCGGAGTATGTGTTGATGGGCGAACATGTTTCGCATAAGTAAGTGAAAGAAAGCTTATAAACATCTTCTTTTTTTACTAACGTACTTGATAGTTCTTGCCAAGTTTGTTCTGAAGTGTTACCACAAGTTAACTTGGTCGTATGCTTCCTTATACTGAATAAACGATTGATTTACAATATATTTCGATACGAGTTGTTAGACCCATCACAAAGCAGGATATTCAATGAGCTGAAAACCCCTATCTCTTGTTCCAACTCTGGGCATTCGGCTATCTTAGAGTAAATACCTTGCCCTCTTTCAACTGCGCTGAAACGTTTGAAACCCTGTCTTTCTCCGTTTCAAAAATTCTAGTCCATCTTTCTTATAATTAATTTGAGAGTACCTAATACAATCCTCCTAATTATACAACGAATTATTTTACTAAATGAATTTTCAACAGGATTGTACCTGTCTTACCCCTCATAGTTATCAGATCCGATTTGTAGGCTTTAATTATAGGAAAGTATCTTATCTTAGATTCTGATTTCAAAAAACATAAATTCTTAAAGTCCTGGGACGGCAAATTCTTTACGATTAAAGAGTATCAATATATGATATGTGGAAGGAACCTCTTTTTTTGACAGTTCAGATGAGCGAGGCTAAGACCGAAATATCTGGATATTTGACAGGATGCATTCAAGGCTCTGTCCTACTAAATGTGAATTACCAGATAATGTATCAGTTTCATACTAGTTAAATACTAGTGAATTTAGCGATATTCAAGTATCGAAATACTAAGGCGCCGTATGGAATTTTATTGGGTCGGTTACTTAAAACCCTGCCACAGGTCAAAGACTATGCATAGCTGAGTAGAGAAGTTGTAATATTTCATAAGAGTCAGTTCTGCTTTCTTCAAACTTAATAAGGAAGCGAAGTATATGGGTCTGGTAGTGAACGAGGACAAGACGAAATATCTTCTATCATCAAACAAACAGGCGTCGCATTCGCTACTCAACTCTCACGTCACTGTTGACAGTCAAAACTTTGAAGACGTAGATGACATCGTCTATCTTGGAACCAGTATTAACACCAACAACAATGTCAGCCTGGAAGTTCAACGCTCTTGCCATCGATTGCTACTTTGGACTGAGTAGACAATTGAAAAGTAAAGTTCTCTCTCGGCGGACAAAGAACTGTACACGACGCTCATCGTTCCCGACGACAACATCTGATGAGTCGGCATTAGAAGTTTTCTAGAGAAAGTTTTTAGTTAATACTTAAAGTCCTTTGGGAATTGGAAGCGGTGAATACTGCAGTCGATGAAACGGCGAGCTGTACGAGATATGCGGCGAATCGAGTGAATCAAAAGACAGATCGGATGGTTAAGAATACTTTAATAGTTTTTCATACAGTACTCGCCGGTCGAAACAGAGGAAAATAAAGACCTCCGCTTCGTCAGAAATATTATGTGACGCAAAATAGCGAACGTCGCGCTTTTAAAAAGGAAGAAGAAGAATCGAAAAAAATATGCAAATTTCTCTCGTTGTTCCATTAGTTCCTACAGCATCTTTTGAAAATGGCAGCTTGCTTATTTAAATAAAATTGCATAAGGCCTTATACCTCTTTATCTCCGGTCTCAGTTCGGCGAAGTTACGATTGACCAAGTTTTGTTCCCACCTTAACCCGGCCTGCCTGTAAATGTATTCTTTGAGCTGTTTGCATCATCATTCTGGAAGAGTCTGCTTAGTCATATCTTGCCTACCAATTTCGCCTGCCTGCCTTGTAGTATTCCTCCAATTCTATGACCGATTAACAAAACAAGCGGTAGTCTCCCAAAGAGTTCAATGGAAGCACATCATTTATGCCTTAGTTTAAAAAAATAAGGATATTTCTCTGCTCAGAAAATTTTCTACTTGGAACAATAAGAGCCAAGACCGACCTTCGGCAATACTAACTTTATTAAATAAACCTTTCCGGTGGGTATCAAAACTTCTAGGTATAAGGGGTTCCTAGAAATTTTGATAGCGCCCTCTCGGGACAAACACAAATATTCCTTTCCCTATAGAGTTCAACTAACCACTCTTTCCTCTCTTATCTCTTCTTTGTATTAAACTTCCTTTCAACAATAATTTCAGATCCCGTGGAAATTACTATGTGACCACAAATGCGAAGCCACCCTACGCACGAGGCTTTCCGGGTAAAGCACGTTCAGCGAATAATGGCGAGTATCAGGGCGTGCGCAGATAATGTTAATTAATTAGAATCATTTATTATGTACATATGTAGATACATAATGAGCATTTTTAGCAAACAAATAGTGAATATCATTATTTTGTATAAAAGTTAGTGCATATTTGTGATTTTAGTTTTAATTGGGTTTCGTTTTCCCCCTCTCTCTCACTCTCTTTTTCTCACTAATAAAGTGAATTTTTTAAATTTTATTTATGTATAAAAATTCCAAAAAATTGCGATTGATTTAAAAAATGTATATAATTCTTTTTTGATGTATAGGTATTATTTACCAAATTTTTTTGTTATGTGTGCACATACTTTATGGTGAATCGTAATGAAAATAAGAAATTTCATATTTCGAAAAAATTCATGAAATTAATTTGAGTACAGTTGATCCCATATCGTCTTATTTCAAAATCAGGTAAAAAAATAATTTAAAAAAATAGTAATATCCAAGAAAATTTTTCAAAATCAATAAAGTAAAAAATAATAAATTTATTTCGAATAAAATATATATTTAAATTTCATTTATATGAATAAAAAAAATTAATTAAAATTATTTATAAAAATTTTCTTTCTGTTTCAAACTTTGAAGACATCAAAAATGCTTATAAAACTCATTTAAAATTACTTAACAATTTTTAAAAGCTTAAATTTCTTAAAAATTTGTTAGTTTCGAAAATTTGTTATATTTTTCAATTACTTAGAGTTTACGTGTGAAACGAAAAATGAAAAAAAAATTTGAAACGTTGAATAAAGGGCAAAGTTATTTTAATTATCATTTAATAATTTATAAAATTAGTTAATTTTATTAGTTAATCACCTATTTTATTTATGTAAAAAATCGCCATTTACTTACCTATACATAGTTTTGTAAATACATACTTGTTCAGAAAATTTATTATTTTTTAATATTACTATTCTGTACATTTTTACGGTTATATTAATATTTTATTAGGTAAATGTTTGTACAAAGTGTTTATAATTGAATTTGTATATGGATAATGTTGTTTGTTAAATATGTAAAATAATAATAAACTGTAAGGAAATAAAAAGTATTTTTTGTTTCATTATTTTTTTAACCAATATTTAATATAGTTTTCACGCAGGGAGCTTATAAATTTCCAGCTTCAAGAACCTTGGAAAGGGTAAATTTTTTTTAAATTTATTTCTTTCAATTTTATTATAAATTAAAATTTAATTTAACTATGTATAGAATCATATAATTTTTAAAAAAAAAATTATTTCTAAAATTAATGTTTAATATTGAGTTTGCTCGCGATTTCGTTCGCATCGAGTTTTAGGATGGTTCTAATGAGATTTTTATTATGTTTTTACGTTATTTATTTTATTATGACCTATTAACTATGTATTACCCATATTAGCTTAGGCGGTGAGCTTTCTAGATACTGGGTCTACTCCCCTGAAAGAAGTATTCGCCCTCGTTAATTTAGGCAAATTGAAAATAAATTCAATTTTTCGAATATCGATTTTTGCTTTTTGAAGACTTTTCCAAGTTCTGGTCTCTACGATCAATGGTTTGATCCGTTAGTCATTTGGAACAAAGCCTTTTATATATAATATATAGAAAGATATAGGTACATATTACATAGTCCGCACTATCATAAGAATGATGGAGCTCCGAGATTGCGCCTGAAGTGGTATTATTATTCACTGTTACAAATTTTCACAATCAGCTGTTGCATTGCTTTCGTCACACCTTCGAGTCATTCGTAATAGTGAATAGCAAGCAAGTATTTGGTTTTAATAATTCGCGAATTTTCGTTTTATATGTGTATTTATTATAAAACAAAAGTGTCAATATGAAGTGGGCAGAGTTTGGTTGGCAGCCGATCCAAATTCGGTGTACAAATGACAGTAAGTCTTCCACTAAGAAAAAAGATATAACTACTTGAACCACGATGTATTGTAGTTGAATTTTTTATTATTTTTTTTCGAGCTATAGGCGGATTGCACGACCACCCTGATCAGCAAATATTGGATTAGAAGTCACATTCTTTGGTATATTGAAGACGATACCCTAGCTTGGAAGTTAATAACCCAAATTTAACAGATATTTTCACTTTTACTGATTTTTATGAGTAGTACTCATCCAGCTATAACTTTTATTATATAGCTGCGATATTGCAAAATTTTCGAACCAAAAGCGAAACCTAGCGAAATAAGATGAACGATTTAAAACATGATGACCAAGAAAATGTAACTAAATATATATGCCATAGACTGTGTGATGAAATTCTCAGTACGTCTACCCAAATTACCGACTATGTACTATTCGCTTGAGTGAGGATGGATTAACCCATCCAAGGGAAGAAATTGAAGCATCCAATATGGATTATAGTTTGAAAATTTAAAGAATATTTTTCAGAAAATGTATATTTACAAAAATAAAATTAAAAAAATTAGAAAAAGTGCTCACCAAGGAAGAAAATATATATTGCGTCATTAACTAAGTAATTTCGTATTTTATATAGTGTAAAATATTTTATTAAATTATGTATACTCCTTTTAGATCCAACACCTTTTCCTATCTTTCGGGCAATAGATTTATTCCAAACTCATAAAATGTTTGATCCTTGCTGGCAAAAATCTGGTCAAAGTGGTATTTGAGATGAAGGTTATTTCACCCATAAAAGTCTTGCAAAGACCGGAACAAGTAATAGTCCGAAAATGTAAAGTCTGGAGAATATGGAGGGTGTTGTTCATGCTGTAAAAGTTTTTGGCGAGTCACCACACTTGTATTTTATTTGAATTCATCACACAATTTAGCCAGCTCATTACAATACGTTTAAGAAATAATCGTAGTATTGTGTGGCAGAAGCTCAAAATAAACGATACATTTGGAATCCCAATAAACGGACAACCCAAAATTTTTTTGGTGAATATCGGCCTTAGAAGCGGTTTGAGCTGGCTCATCCTTTTTAGAATATGATCTCTTGCGTCTTTTTGGCACCAGTAACAATGCGCTTAAAAATAGATAATTTGCCGTTTGGTAAGCAACTCAAGAAATTTTCGTTCTGTAAGAATATGGGTGTTCTTTTAAACATCGCAATTAATACTAGACTTTTTCTGCGCTCGTGCACGATCGTGTTAAAACTTTCAGCAAACTTTCGAGTTATTATTCAACAATTTGCATTGACCAACGACTTTATTTTATCCACATCGGCTTCATGAGGCTCAGGATGTGGTACATTCTCAAAATCAAAATTGCCGGAACGAAATTTTGCAAATTAATTTTAGAAATTAATTCTTCCTAAATATTTTTATTTTTATAATTTCTTTTAAAATATATGCACACAATGTATGCGAATTGACATTTTACGAAAAAAAACATCGAAATTATGACGTGTACGAATACATAAAGAACAACAAAAATTAAAGGCGCAACCTATAATACAACATTATTAATTGCTACACTGAGAGAAATGAAAGATCAATTTTTTTTTTTGTTTTCTTTTTAAACATTTTTGTTTATTAATTTGTTTAAATTTATTTTCATTTATAGTATTATTTGTTTGTTTAATTAATTATATTTGAATTTGTAGAATACATATGTATGTATGTAATTATGCATATATTTTGCAAATACATTATTTATACTCTCTAAACAAAATTTATATATGCATTTACAATGGTGGTCTATTCTTTTTTACAGGCTGCTGCAGTTAGTTTTTTTATTAATATTTTTTCATACCATTTTTATATCTTTTTATACAATTTCTTTTATATTCTGCATATTATTCAATGTTACATGCGTTTTGTGCTTTTATGTACTAGGCATTTACAAACATATACCATATGTATATTGTTTATGCACATATATTAATTTATTTCCTTGATTACATAGTTGCTCGGTTCATTTGTTATAATTATTAGTCTATTTGTATTAATAAATATTTTAATTATTTTTATGGCTGAGAGCAAGAAAATACACATAAAACACACAATGAATAATATTTTTGAAAAAAAAAGTTTTTTCTCAACTTTTATGTATTACATTATTAGCATATTAGCTATACAATTGATTTATATTTTTTAAAGTGTGCAATCATATTTATGTTAAGCGGTTTATTTATTTTGTGAACTTTCCAGCAAAGTATGTATGTAACAATTTTGTAAAGTTTTTCAAGCCAAATATTTTTTATTTATTATTTTATGTTGTACATATATGAATGCGAAACTGTTATAATTTTGTATGTTTTTAAGATATATATTTTAATATTAGTTTATTTTTTTTTTCTTTGGATTGCTTAATTTGTCTTTCCCACCAAATACCAGTAACATTTAACAGTACCTTATAATTAATTTTGTGATTCAGTCGTTTATTTGTCAGAGGATTTTGTTTTATCAATTTTAATAAGTCATATTTTATTTATATAATTATTTATACTTTTGTTTTTTTTTTAAACAAGCAATCTCATATGAGTTTAATAAACTATTTCAAAGTCATTTTTGAACCACTTTAGCTTAGAGGTCAAGAGCTCGAAATTTTTCTGGTTAAAAATATAAAATAAATAAATAATAATTAAAATTTAAAAGTAACATTAAAGCTTTCTTAAATATGTGCTAATTAAATAGTTCTAGTGCCTTAGTCTAAGTGTGCTTTGAGTGCCAGTGTTTGTTGCAAAGCTTTTGTGCAGTGAGAGTGCCAAAGGTGTTTATTTGCGTGCTATTAAAAAAAAGAAATCAAAAAAAGTTAATGTGCCAAAAGAGCGCTTGAAAAAAGTTTAGCACGGTGCAAATAATGAAAAATTTATAAAAAAATTAATAATAATGGGTTTTCATGAAGTGTTTTTTTTTTGTGGCATAAAATTGAAATTTAATTCCCGAATTATTTAAATATAAAGCATGGAAATTAAAATAAAAATAACTTACTTTTCTGTGCTCTGAAAAATATTAAAAAATTTAGCTAATGACATTTTTTTTTTTAAATTCTACAAAAAGAGTGCCAAAAATTGTGCATTTCGATTGTAGGTACATTTGTAAAATATGTGAGAACTTTATTTTAGTTGCTTCATTAAAAAAATTATGCCTAAAAGTATACCTTAAATGGTGCTATAAGTATGTAAACAACAAGAAGCAGAAATTTGGCCTATTTTTTACACCGGTGCTGTTGTGCAGATTTTAATATAAATTTGTTGAGAATTCAACTTGTAACAGTGCTTTTAGTCATACGGCTAATTAAATGTAGGCTTGTGCATTGCAAAAAAAAATCTGGAATTATTAGTCGTTAGAATTGTGGAAATGCTGGTGCTGAGTTTTATGGCTGCGCTACAACATCCAAAATTGTGCTACATATGTGTGCAGTAAGATAAATAAATGCATTAGCGAAAGATATTCGTAAATTAAAATACTTTTCAATTATTAAAAAAATAAGAATTTAACAATAATAATTTTTATTTAACTCCCATTCGGTATTTGAAACTAGAAAGCCTTTGAAGTCGCATAAAATCAATGTGCTGTTTGCGCCTAATACATATTACTAGATAAAGACTAAGGCATTGGTGCAATTGGAAAACTGTGCAAGTTTTGAAGAGAGCTCGTATAAAATCGAGACTTCCTCATATAGTGCAGGTGCAAAAGAGTGCTTAAAAATATATTCATTGAAATAAATGTGCTTTGCATATATTAAATTTAAATTTGTATCAGGGAAAAGTGGAAAACTTGACCCTGATGTGCATTTGCAGAATCACAAAATTTCAGTGCTAAGTTTGTTGTGAAACGCTAGTGCATTATGTGACGCCTAAAACTGTGCTATACAGATAAAATATTACATTTTTTTTATTTTATTTAAAAAAATAATAATTATATTATTATTATATGATCAAAAATAAATCTTAACCAAATATGTGCTTGAAACCGTGCTTTTAATGTACTCACATTGAACTGCTTAATAGATATTGCATGGGTGTAGTGTAGTGCAGTATAATAAGTTAACATCAAAATTATTAAAACCCTCTGATTTTCAATACTGACACTGCGGCAGAAAATTTCGATATTAGTGCATTATTTAATAGTAGTGTTTTGTGTTGGAAAATAATTTTTGGTGCAAGTTTTTGTGCTTTTTAAGGTAATGCTTAACAAATTTTATGATCGTTTTTGCCTAAACGAGTGCATACCTTTTATTTAAAATTTTAAAACTGGTTAATAAGTTTGAGTACTGCACTTAATTTTGCTTGATAATTTTCATATTGTATATTTCATTATATTTTTAAACTCAGTTATATGTGCGCTTATGTGCTATATTTTTCCAAAAGAATAGTGTGCATTGTGCAAAATTTTTAATGTGCATTTTAAAGTTTAACATTATTAGTGCTCATAAGAATAGGTGAGCTCTCCATTAACTATGCCCAGTAAGTGCTTTAAAAAAGGAGTTACCACGATGGTATTATGTTATCCAATTAATGTAGTAGTGTAGTGTAGTAGTGGTAGTGCTGAAAATTTGTGCATAAAAATTAATTATTTGTGCAATTCAGATTGGTTCTTAAATAGAAACATATACTTATCAACGTACCATTGTGCAATATTGTGCAGATAAGAGTACAAAATGTTCTTGCAAATAAAGCTTAGAACAATCTGGAGTACTGATCAGGAGGATCCGCCTAAAGCTATGCTATGTTAATACTCTCGATATCGTTTTAGATCTCAACAGTTGTAGGAAATTTGTGCATTAAAAATTAAGTATTTGTGCAACTTCTAAAACTGTACTCATTTTTATATATTATTTGATTTCAAATATTTATAAATTTGCTCTTGTGCAATATTCTGCCAAAATGTAGGCCTCTAAGTCATGTGCATTTAATTAAAAAAAAATTTACTGTTAACGAGCAAAGTGCACCTAAAATTATGCTATACTCGTATGCAAATATGCATTGATAAAAATTCAAAAAACTGTGCTTATTTTTCAATTTTCATATATAAGAGTGTTCGTATGGTGCATTGAGATAAGTTGTGCGTTTTTAAAACTAAAAAAGGTGGTGGCTTGTGCTTTTGGTGCGTTGCTGTGCTTAAAAAGTGTGCCGAAAAAAATAGTATTTTTAAGTCGTTATACAAATATTGAACAACGATGATATTTACGAACCGATGAACTTGGTTAGATATATTTGGAAATTTAAATTAAGTACAATTTCAAGCTCGGAAAATTGACGAGTTCTGCGGGAATAATAACTATACTGCCCGAGATGTTCAAAATAGCCTGAAAAAGCAGCAAAAAACCTAAATTTTGCTGTGACAAATAAAGGCAACCAATTGATTGATGTAAGAAAAATACCTGAAATATAGAAATTGGTTGTTTTTCTTTACAAGATTATTAAATTTTCAAATACAGTCGCAAAAGCTGGGGCCTGAAATATGTGGCGTTAGCTCACATTTAGTCGACGCAGAATTTTTCAAAAATCAAAAAGTATTTGGCATCACATATTCCAGAAAAAGTGCATAAAAGTGTGCAATTTCTTTTTAACTACTGGTGCAAGTGTGCTCAATTTAGACAAATATCACAAGTAATGATTTTTAAAAATAATACCAACTTTTCTAATTTTTTTTTTTTAATTTTTATTTTCCACAATTTTAAATGTATAATTTTTTAAGTAAACTTACGATTTATACATATATGTATGTATAGTTTTCCCTTCGATTTTTGGTGATTAAAAAGTTATCAGGCGCGCTCGGAGCACGTACATACAAATGAGCAAATTTATTTAACTTATTTCAAATTAAATGCTTTGTGCTCTGCTGTTTGTGAAGAAAATTAGGATAAGTGCTAGTTTCAAATTTTAGGTGCTAGGAAATATATTTTGTGGCGAGTGCCTAAATCTGTGTCGTATTTTACTTTTACTTTCAAGCTAATTATTTGACTATAGCTCTTCATATATTTGCAAGCTTTTCTTCGAAAGCCCTTCTCTGTGCCCAATTGAGTCCACACCTGAGTCGAATTTTGCTAATAGCCTTCTTCTGTTTCAAAAAAATATGGACTAAACTCTCAGTGGACATGTGGATAGTGGAGACTCTTACTTAAAAGAGCTCTAACAACACAAACTCGGAAGGCCATTAGTGGATTATTGTAGAAAATTATTTTTCGGAAAATTTTACTAAAGATATTCTCCAACAAAATCCTCCTACGAAGATCTTTGAAGTCCCTAGAAAGTAGAAATTAAAGCTTCTTCCACAATTCAATAACATTATAAGAACTAATGAAGCTATGATGAAGATTTATTTGAAGATTACGCTTTCGTAAATGCTATTTCCTCATCTTCTTGAGAATCGCTTAAAAGTTCTTTCTTAGTATATAATTTGGAATTATTGAGTCGTCTGGCAGTTTAAACCTAAAGATAGTTAGCATCGGCGTCTGATTTATAGCTCTTAATTTTGATTTTGGTGAAACCATAATTTCTTCCCTCGCTACTATGCGCCAGCGGTTCAACAGATTCATTTGTAAGCAGAAACTTAAGCTGCAACAAAGCTTCTCCTGTTCACGCCAGCTTATGCTACAAAATTTTTAAATGGTTTGATGAATTTCCTACCCTCCATTAACGGATTTGTCTTGCTATGACTGATCTATCGTCTTCACAAGCTACTATTCTGGTACAAGTCTGTATCTGTACAGGAGTGTTTTGCAGCACATCAGCAAAAGATTTTTTGTGCATCATGCCTCCCGTTTTTCGACATTGGGCTGATGTCTTCGTCTCTTCTTCTGGAACTAGCCTTTGCAATCAGACCAAGTTGGGCGCTTGTCTTTATGCTGGCCATTTCAGTGTTCGTTGAGTACACTACTTTTCTTTGGGGACAACTAGTTCCTTACGGAGCTAGTTAAAGAACCCCAGTCAGTCTAAAACTCTGCACGATTCACATGACACCCTGTTGAAATTCAGTGCAAAGGTAAGTAAATATTTGATTTTGCCTAAAACTATGCTAAGTGCTTTTTGGGTTAAAAAAAAAAATGTGCTGTGGTGCAGTGCCTTAAAAATACCTTATTTAAAAATGTGCAAATATTTGGACTTTTTGATTTTCATTGCAATTTCAAAGATTTAGGCATCAAAAAAATGTTTCTTTTTTTGGAAACAAGTGCCTAAGAAATGTGTTTCAAAATACTTTGTGCTTTGTGGGGATTATGTTCAAACTTAGATGCAGAATTTTAGTGTGAAAAGTTAGTGACATAAACATACTGTGCAAAAAAAAAAACGTTTTGTGCCCTACTAGCTCCATATTCGGGTGAGTGCAATATTGTAACTATGCTTGAATTGAGCTTATAGAGTGTGGTGTGCCGCCTAAAACTGTGCCTTGAAAATCTAAAAAGTTGAGTGCATTTTGTGTGGGTTTTCGCATGAGTAAAAACAAATATCGAAAAATGTTTAATTGTGCACGAAAATAAATCAAAATAAAAATATATGCAAATTCATAAAAAAAAATTAATAATATAAACAAATTGTTTTTAATATTTTCCAAGCTTTTTTCCTTGAGATAAAGTGGCTCGCTTCATGTTTTTTAAATTTTCAAAAAATTGTATGTTTATTTTGCTCACATTTTTTTTTAACATTTCACATGGAGATTATTATTTTTTAAATAATTAATATTTTTTTTTAATTTTATTTTATTTTTTTATATTTTTAAATATTTTCATTGGTTAGTTAATTACGTAAATATATGTTATGTTATGTTTCATTCAAAATTTAATGGGCGGGTACTTGCCGGAAAGGGAATACGCATACATATGCAACAACATATTTCAATTATATGTACATACGTATGCATGATTTTTATGATAGTAAATTATTTTATATCATAAAATTATAAAATATACACATACATATGTAATTGTTTACATACAGACATATATAGGAAAGTATAATAATTCAATTTTAGCTATTTACTATAATAAAAGGAAAATATTTAACTACACATACGTACGAGTATATATATTTCTAAATTGAACACATTTAAATAGTGATAATACATAAATAGATGAGTACAAAAAAACAACAACAATACATATAGAAAAGTGCAGTGCAATGTATAATATTATTTTAAAGCAATTTTGGCTTAAACGCAGTTGAATTGTTTTTTATAGCTTTGTACACACATATTGATACACATCTACATATACATTTGGTGCATAATTATAAATTACCGAGTGCGTTTGTTCATTTAATTATTTCTTGAAGGCTTTTTGCGTGCTAAAGATTATTTTGTTGTTATTTTGTGGAGGGTTGAATATTGCCTAGTTTGACTTTTTTATGTGCATTGGCATGTATATATGTATGTATTTGTCTCAAAAAAGGAGAAAGCTGGATTTTCAAGTTTTAAATTTAAATTACTCAGTTTTTGCCTAATTTTAGTAGCAATTTTGAATTAAGAAATAGAAGAATTTATTATGAAAAACCAAAACAACTCATTATATCACTTTTCCAACATTTTTCGAGAAAATTAAAATTTTTAATTTTTGAAATAATTTTATATTGCATACTTTACGAAGTTTCCATGAGTTCTTTGTATTTCAATTTAAAATTAAACAGGACTCTTATATAATAATTGGTATGGTTTGAGTTTATGGAAGCTCTGTTATTGCAACTTTTTTTACGAAATTTTTCTTTGTTGTTGTTAGTAAGTTGTACACACTCTTGTGTGGCAATCCGAAAAGAGATTTATATGATTTTTCCATTCTTCAACTCTTTTATTAAAAGTTTCAACCCCCTCCATTATCTCTCTCTCTCTCTCTCTCTCTCTCTCTCTCTTTAGCATTCTCTTTCTCTTTTTCTTAGATTTATATAAATCATCGATATTTTCATATTTTATTTTGCTAACTATTATTGCAGGAAGCTTATGTGGTGGTGTATAGACTTTATACAGTAATTTGTAAAATAATAACTCTTTTTTTAAATTCTTCTTTAAATAAATATTTAGACTAGATGTTTTAAACTTTTCTGATATATATATATATATTAATTTTTAATATACTTCTTTAAACATTTACATAATTATATTTTTTCATTTTCTATTTCTATATTTAATTTATAGTTATTTTATATTTTATTTTTAAATTCATTCTTTTTTATAGTTCTCAACAAAAATTTTCAGAGCGTAACTTTTCCACGGAGATCCACACAAATAAAGTCGTGCTGCTAATTTATTAAGGCGAATAAATGTATAGATTATAAAATAAGTGAATTTAAGTTAAAAAAAAATAAAATTTTAATTAAAAAAAATATATGTGAAACAAATAAAATAAGAAGTACGATTTTATTTAAAAAATATACAAGTAATACATACTTAATAAGTAATGTTTTGATTAAAATAAAAAATAAATGATTTCATTAAAAAAAATAAAAATAATTTTTTTTATAAATAATAATTGTACTACTCAATAAGATTTAATTGTTTTATTTGTATTTTATCTGAGGAATTAAAAACTGTGTGGTTTTTTTATTTATATATATGTATATACATACATATTTTTATTGTTTTTTATTAAAATTAAAACAAAAATTCTCTATATATTTTGAAAGATGACAAAAGGCAATTTTTTTAATCACAATTAATGTAAATAATTTGTTGTTTTGAAATTAAAAGAAGTATCTATTATTTAAATTGTTTTATTTATTAAAAAATATATATATGAATAATTAAATAAAATAACAATATTTTTTAAATACATATAAATAAAGTACAGCTATTTATTGAAATAAAAATTCAAAAAGAACTGCCATAAATGTAGAATTAAAGTTTGTTTAATAAAAACAAAGAAATTCCATAAATATTTAAACGTCAATTGAGTTTTACTTAAAAAAAACTCTTATTGTTTTCTGTTCAGATTTTATTATTTAATTTTTCACTAAATTTTTTTAACTTTATTCATTTAATATTTATATTATTTTTTTATTAATATTTTCAACTCAATTTTTGGTGATATTTTTGTAATATATACTCGTTATATTTTATATGTTTGTATGTACATTAATTATATTTTATTTCTGTGCGTATTAGTTTTGTATTTACAACAGTTTTTTTATCTTAAAAATATTCACAAAAGCATTTAATGATCCTTTTTTTATGAACATCATACATATTTACACAGTTAATTAATTATTATAATAATTTTAGTTTGTTTATCATATTATTATAATTAATATTTCTTTAAGCGTTATATATTACCTTCCAACACTGATTATATAAACGATAGAAATTCTCAACTTAAAACAAGTTAACCCATTTGTTTTTTTTTAATACACATTACTTTCAAATAATTAAAGAAAAATAATTTCTTTTTTGACATTCTATTAGTTAAAATCGTAATTACCAATATAAATTAATTCCAAATATTTTCCAACTAATCAAACATATATTTGTTTTCTTTTTTTTTAAATTTTAATTAAAGAAATATTTCTTAACTAATTAATTTTGCCTTTCTCTTTTTTCTTCACGTATTCACTACTACCTAATCAAACTAACAAACTAGTTACTCGTATTTATTGTCAACACAGCCTTGAGAGTGAATTGCCTCTCAATTTTTAACGCAGCGCCTAACACTCACCGTTATAGAGCAATGTACAGCAACGTTTTAATAATTTTACTGTCACTACACCACACGGTATACTTCTCAACTCATTTAAATTACTGAAAATATATATACATATATTTATTTAATATACTTATAATATTTTACGTAATATATATATTTTTTAAATTTCTTTTAATATATATTAATTTCAATTAAGTTGATTAATATTATTATTTTTTGCAATTTAATAGTTTTGGCCTAATTTTATATTACACATATCCCGACGAGAATTTTTATTAATTTATTACACTTTTTGTATATTTAAAAATAGTTTTAATCAAATGAATGCACATAAAATTAAATAGTATGGAAATAATTAAAATTTAATATTAATATAAAATTATATGTTAATAAAACAAAGTAATCATTATGAAAAATATTTGTAACATAAAAATTAAATAAACCAAAAAAATAATAAAAAATAAACTGAATATAAGTTACTGCTTTAATTTCTTTCAACTGTTACATATTACAAAAATATACTTTTAATATAAAAAAATTCAGCAAAATTTAAAATAAACTCTTTGAAAAATTACACATTTAAATTGGCAATCACATACTTTAATTTAATAGTAATAACTCTTGAACATTTTTATGCTCACATTAACTAATTTTACATTAGACTTATACTACTTACTTTTTATATATTGTTATGTATATCTGTATTAGTTTATATTAATTAGTAAACTAATACTGAATTATTGTCGCTTTCACAAGCAGTTTATTTACTTTACTTTTAAGCATATATTTTTATTTAATATATATTATTTAACTTCATATATAAGTACTATAATTATATATATATATATATAAGTATGTGTATTACTGAATATGAGTATTTTCGTAAATTTTCCTAATATTCTAGAAGGATTATTGATAGTAGTGGGAGGATTAGTTAGGAATTTAAAAGCCCACAAAGCAAGCTAAACCTCGTTTACAGCTATGAGGTTGTTTTCAATAAAATTTGCTTTATTTTGGCTAAACGTTGTTCGAAAGATTTAATTTTTTTTTTTTAAATACATATTTGATGTGCTAATCACTTATTTACATGTGCGTTTATACTAAGTTTTTAATATAAGTATGTATATATTTTGTGCTTATTTTATATATAACTTACATCATACTGTTCTTTTCTGCGCTGTACAAATTACTTGAATAAGAATTGACTCTTTTAGTTTGAAAATGTTCACATTTCATACAAAATTGTGTTTGTTTTAGTTTATTTATGTATGTATTAATAGCTAGAGATGAAATTTATAACGAACAAAAATAAATATATAAAAAAATTAAATTAAATGAAAAATAAAATACCTTAAATTGGAATCAATTAATATAAGTTATAATGAAAAAGAATTCAAATTATTTATAGAAGGAATTAAATATGAATAAATAAAATGTAAAAAAAAATTAAAAAAAAATTATTTAGAATTAATTGAAATTAAATAAAATAAAAAGGATTTAATAGAATAAAATAAAATATAAAAAAAAAAATTATTTAGAATAAAATGAAATTAAATAAAATAAAAAGGATTTAATAGAATAAAATTAAATATAAAAAAAATATTATTTAAAAAAATAAAATCAAAAGAATAAAAAGGAATTAACTGGAATAAAATAAAATAGCAATTATATGAATTAAAATTAATTGAAATAAAGTAAAATAAAATTAGATTAAAATAAATAAAACTAAATTAAATTACCGGAATTAAAATAAAATAAAAAAGACTAGCAAAACATAAAGTAAACTGACAGCAATTAAAAAAATGAAGTAAAATAAAATAAAATTAAATAAATAAAATGCAAAATAAATAAAATATAAAAGAAAATAAAATACATAAGAAAATAAAATTAAAAAAAAATTAAAAATTAAAAACAAATAAAATAGAATAGAATAAAATAAAGTAGAAACACAAAAAATACATAACATTGTAACAATAATATAGAAAAAGACAAAATTTAAAATTAAATAAAATAATAAATATTTATGAAATAAATTAAAAAAATTAAATTAGTAAAATAAAATAAAAGTACATAGTTCGAAAAAAAAAAATAAATGAACTAATATCAAGGGGTTGTCCTACGACAGCCGGTTCTACGCATCGGAGTTGACCCGGATTTTATCCGGCCAAGGGCTGCCACCCTTTCGGCGATCTAACCCCGTTTAGGTCATAAAACAAAAGGAAATAAAAAAATAATAGTTAAAATAAATTAGAATCAAATAACTAAAATTAAGGGTAAAACAAATTATTATAAAACCAAATAAAATAATAAAAATAAAATAATAAAAAAGATTAAAGTAATTAAAATAAAATAAAGTGTCAAAAAATGAATTATATTAAAAAATTTAAAATGGAAAATATAGATTCAATATAAATAAAATTAAATAAAATGAAGTAAACTAAAATGCAAAAAAAATACATCACTTGAATTTTTCTACAATAGTATTGCCTATGTAAGATTCTCTATTTAAATTATATATATTTTTACTATTTTAATTATAATAAAATATTTTCTAGTGAGCATTTAAAAATTATTTATCTCCCCATAGTACCAAATAATTAATTGGATAATTTTTAACAATCTGATAGCGTAAGAAAAAATAATTTATATATATTTAAAATAAATTTTCAACAAATAAATTAAAAATCAAAGTTTCTAGTTTAACATATAGAATCTTTAAAAATGCATAACTACTACCTTAACACTTAATACAACATTAAAAACTTAATAATATAATTTACAATAATTTACAATAATTATTTTGAATATAATTTTTCTTGCTGCTATAATCTCTTTTTCTTTTTTAACAATTTCATTATATATGTATCTATATATATAAATATTTAATGTATTTATGTGTAAGTATATTTGTTTGAAATTTTTAACAACAGATTTACAATTATTATTATAATTTTATTTCTATACATTTGTTCAGTTTGCTCACATCCTATTGTTTGCATTTGCCTACATTGAGAATATCATTAACGGTAATAATTAAAAAACACATCAATACAGTTTTTTTCGTTAAATATTTTGTTTAAAAAGAATACATAGATGATGCATAAATAATTTTGATTTTTTTTTATATACATATTTGTATGTAAAATTTATCTAAAGGAATAGTTGATTTTTCGGCACTGAGTTTTTGATAGTTAATGTAATAAATTTTACTCCATGCAACGAAATGAGTAGTTCATTCAAAACATATTAATTGAAAAACTGAAATATATAAATTTCTTATTTATTTTTCAATTTAAAACTTTGTAAAGAAAAATTCGTTTAATTTTTATTTTAACAAATACTAAAAAAACTTCATCTGTAAAATACAGGCGCTACTATGACGTCAACAAAACAGCTGATATTGTCAAACTCTCTGCAAAACGAAGTTATAAGAATAAAAACAGATTTTTTAATCAAATTAAGTCAATTAAAAAGAACTGACTTGCTCAGAGCTACTTCCTAAAATTTTTCTTCAAAATGAAAACATTTTCTTCATTATAAAAATTGAGTTGAAACTCTCCCTTTGAACGAAATATTTTGTATATTAAATGTAGCAGCTCATCATAATTGTCCTGTTCGGTGAGCTGATGGACAGTAACCGCATTCGGTGAGGCTAAAAGCTTGTAAAATTAGAGCCGAGAGAACCCAGTATCGACATTTCGTTACCTGCTAATTCTTATTGACACTTCTCACCGAACAGTGTTATTTTCTTTCAACTCTATGAGTCGTACAAATTCTATAACATCGGTATATTTCACCAAATATTAATAAAAGAATATTACTTAATCAATAAATGCTTTTATATTCACCCTAAACACGTCTTGCTGCATTTATTGTACAATTTCATTCGCTTACGTCATACATTTGAAATTTTCAACTGGTTTATGTATTTAACTACTTTATTTTAGGAGAGTCAAAAAGTATGCAGTGCATAATTCCGTTAATAAAAACTTAATTGCAAACAACTTTACGAAAAATAAAATTTATAATGTCATTACTGTAGCCTCAAAAACAGAAAGAAAGAGATAACAGTTTTTATATACTTATTTACATTGTTTTTAAAAACTAATAATTTTAGTTCGATTTTTCAAAAAAAAAATATTTTCCATGTATATAACTATAAAATTCACAAATTTATAGTAAAAATGTATTAATTAAAAATATGTTTTTATAGTTAGCAACAATAAATAAATAAATTTCTTAGTAATAATATGCAACTCTTTCACCTGAATTCGTAACAACATTAAACATTTTATGTAGTTAAAATAATTTTTAATTAAATACAATTATGTATATATTTAAAATGATGTTTCGTGCATTTGTAGTTTTTTGTGCTGTGTATTATTGTTATTATTATTTTTTTTTTTTAATTTTATTTAATGAATATTTTTTTAGCTTCCATAACCTCATTTTTTTTTATTAAACATTATTAAGTTTTTTTTTCACTATAATTTCAGTATTCTATTTTTATTTAAATAGTTTATTTTTTTTTTTTTGAGTAGTTGTAGTTGTAGTGTGACATTTCGTTAATATATTTTATATAATTTATGTGTTATTTCGTACTTTCGGTTGCCATGATTTGTTAGTGATTTCAAAACAAAACAGATAATTAAATATAATAAAAAATAATAATATTATTATTAAACGATATTTATATGATGTAGAGAATGAGTTATTTATTTAAAGAGTTTTGAATTTTTATGAGTTTCAAGTTTTCATTATTTTTTTTTAATTTTTTATTAATTGTCTAAATTTCCAACTGATTTTTATTTATTATGGACCCTTTTTACTTTCATAATATATATATGCATATACTTTTAATTTTTTAATGTCTTTATATATAATCTTATTAATTTATTTACTATTTAATTTTAACTAAATTTTGCTTTACTCCCTCACCACTGCTAACTGCCCAGCTGAGCCGAGTCGAGTCATGCCATTCTACTGTGTTTGATAGGGTTGTTGATAATTTGCTTGTTGTTCTTGTTGTGTATATGGTTGTTGGTATTGTTGATCATAGCTGGGCATTTGTGGTTGCTGTTGTTGTTGCGTATAATCATATGCAGCATAGGTGTTAGTGGCATCAACTGTTTGTTCGGGCATAACACTCTCCTCGGGTATTGTGCCCGAAATGGCGGCGAAGGGATTGTTAGCCACGTGACCAGTCGCCCCGTAATTGATGGTATTCGGTTGTTGCATTTGACTTTGTTCGGTGTACTGTGGTGGCGCGACACCCTTTTTTAGCCAAAAGCAGAAAACAGGCGGTGTAAAGACAAAAAAAGGTACATTATAATGGAAATGCATTAAAAGGCAATTTGTGTGTAGAAGAAAAATGTGATAAAGTGGCACGAGCTAAAGTTAATGCCTCTTTTGTTGTGTCAAAATGCATTTTCTGAAATTGTGTTTGATATCGTGTTCAATAAAAATGTATAAAACATGCAATGAACATAAAAATCTTGACAACAATAGCATTTTAATATCTTTTATTCAGAATATATTGCTGCCATTGCATGTCAAATTCACTTATTATTTTATTTTCAACAATATTCCTTAATCACTTGCTTTTATCTCTGAAACTTACAAATGATGTCTCTGTGGTGTAACCTGCTCCTTGCGGTGGATACGCTGCGTCAACTGGTGGCGCCCACACTTGCTTTTCCTCGTTCGGTGGCTCGGCCCAGGGTTGCAGTTCACCTGATGCAAAGATACCGTAGAAAGTGCAACCGACTAAATGCACGCAAGCAGCAAGCGTGAAAACGGTCGTCCAACAGCCTGTGGGCTAATGAGCGTGTAGAAAAAGAAGAGGAAAGTAGTGTTAATGGTGATTTTTATAGCAAAAAAAAATTCATAATAGTATTAAAGTTTTTGGCAGAGTCTGATTGTGAAGAGCGCATAACGCTATCCCTAAATTTTTCTCAATAATTTCAATAACATAAACAGTGGATGCAAGTCTAAGGAGTGCCGAGTTTCTTTACGTTTACTCAGACGAAACTACGAAACAATGTTGTCTAAGATTCTTAATTTTCTTAGTAGCCTCTAAAAATACCTGGCAAATGTTCGGAGCCACGAATAGAACTCCACCAGTTTTTAAGTCGGACAGGATACTTTCAATTACTCAACCTAACCAATAGGGATTTTCTATGATGAAAAATGGAGAGAGTCAACAAACTTACATATGAAGAGCCCAAAAGAGTAGCCTTTGAAATAGTTAGGGCTGATCATGACTCTATATCACTTGATTATAATATTTAAGAACTCACTACACAGATGACAATCGATTTAAGAAAGTTTTTTAAAGAGAAAAAAAAGCTCCATAGTTGAAAGTGACCTAGGAAGAGTGCTTAAGAACCCTGAGCTTATCAGATAGATAACAATCGACTTATGAAAGTTTTTTAGAGGGAGAAAAAAAAATCATAGTTGAGTGTGAACTAAGGGGAGTTCTTAAGCCACCTTAGCTTATTAGACAGATGGCAACCGACTTAAGAGAATTCTTTAGAGAGAAAAAGAAAAAGCTCCATAGTTGAAAGTGACCTAGGAACAGTTCTTAAGCACTCATCTCTTGTTCAGCTTATCACATATGCTTCTGGTGTACAAACTCTTCAGTATTCCAGCTACGCGCTTCAGCTCGTGTGATAATATCTAAACTAGGAGTAAAAAAGATAAATTTAATGCCTCTCAGTTCAATCTAAAGAAGGAGTGACCAAGAATCGGTGTCCATACTAAAATCATGATCATTTCTTGGAAGCAATTTCCAGCACAAGAGATCGATTCAACAATGTAGGATTCTCTACAAAGAAAGTACATAAAAGTGGTCGTCTATAAGCAGTGATCACTTCTTAGTAGTGCTCCCCCCGCATCTGTTGTTAATCTCTCTGGTCTTTGGAAGTGGTACAACCTACCTCGGAGTAGAAGCTCTGCCGAAAATTGTTTAGGTGCCCACTATATATCCAATAACAATAAATTTCTCAAAACACCATGGTGATCTTGCCTCCATAAGCAAACCAACTTACATCTCTATCGATCAAATTATCCAGTGCATAGGGCACAATTATGCCAGCCAAAGTGCCAATACCATTTGAGAGACCCATCAAAATACTAGCATAACGTGGAGCAATATCCAGATGATTTACATTGTAACCCGAAATAGCGAAACCGCTGAAGGCCACGCCACAGGTGAGCGCAAACATGGCGCCTGTCTAAAAATAAAAATATAAAAAGGATATAAAAAGAAAGAAATTAACACAACCAACCAATCAACTTACCGCCGTATCAGAGTGTGCGACAAACAAAAAGAACAGACCCTCCATGCCGAAACCGCCACAATTGAAGAGTTTACGCACATTCGTAGTCGACATAATGCCATTCTTACGCAGATGATCCGCCAACATGCCACCAAATGGCACTATGGTTGTCATAATGAGATGAGGTAATGAACCAATAAACCCGGCCTCTTCGACCTTAAAACCAAATTTATGCTTGAGGAATGACGATTGGAAGAGTACGAGCAGATAAAAATTCCAAGAACGACAGAAATTCGCTACAATTATAGCATATACGGGCATGGAACGCATCATGGCATGCCAGGGTGTTGTACGCAAATTCGGCATGCTGGGCTGCATAGAGGTCTCACCCAACGATTTCTCGATGTACTTCAATTCCGGTATGCTAATGGCAGGATGTTTGCGGGGACTCTCAAAACAGAGCCACAACCAAAAGAGGTACCTGTTGGTGAGAAAGTGAAAAAGACGAGTAAATATAAATTTTCATGAGATATAAAAATAAAATTTTATGAATTTTTCAGTTGTACCAAGTTATGCCAAACATGCCGTAAGCGTAGAAGGGCGCCTGATAGCTAATCGCATCGGCCAACAAACCGGACAGCGGTAGACCCACAACAACACCGGCATATGAACCGCTGAATGCCAAAGTTGCCAGGCGTGAACGCTCCATGGGTGGCGCCCAAAATCTCCAGATACCATGACAAGCCGGATAGGTGACACCCTGTGTGTGTGTGTGTGGAGAAAAGGTATAAAAAAATGTGCAAAAATAATTTACATTTATGAGACACAAAAGGATAGACAGTATTAATGTGAATAAAAAGCGGCTTGACCAAGGAAAGAAAAACTCATTGTCACTAAAGGATCATAAAAGTAAGTATAGTACATTTATTATTTTCTCTTGTTATTATAATATATTTTACTATGATTTGCAGGCGCCAAAAAAATACTGAAGAAACAGGAAACGCCGGATTCACGAATGATAAAGCTTTGTTAAGGCATGCACAAGAATAGCAACAAAAAAAAAAAAATAAATAAATAAATGATATAAAAAGAAGAAATATCGATTTACTCATCAAAAGATGGCAAAAGGATTTATTTGTTGGCAGCAACAACCCTCAGCGTGCGCCCGAAAGCAGATTACATCATGTTTTCATTTTGGTAGCAACGCAACAACAAAACAAGCGCATTAATAATATGAAAAGGAAGCTTAAATTTATCCATGTGTGCTATAGCACAAGCACACATATGTTCCACATTTATATATAAATTTAACAGTATTTCGCTGTGCAATTGCAAAACTTTCATATGATTCAATTTCGCTTTGAATGCCTCTAAATCATACGCCTGATGAGCTATACACGCAGGCAAATTCACAAAATCACAAGTAGCTTTGATCTGCTTAACGCAAATCGAATTTCATTCAAAATGCTCCACTTCCACCTATCACTCCTCCCACAAATATGTGACAAATATTGTTTGACATTCAGTCATAAATGAGCAGCAGCTTCTTCTTTTCATAACAGACTAACCCACCCACCAATAGATTTCATATGCATTTTTACTCACCTCGAAAAGACCCTGTACCACACGCAGTCCTATCAGCACATAACCATGACAGACGGCCATCACCACGGGCACCAACAAATGCAATGTTGCCGAGCAAACAATCGACAAACCGAAGATTCGGTTAGCCGGAAATCGCGATGCTATGAAACCACCCGGTATTTGTGTGATTAAATAGCCCCAGAAGAAGGATGAGTCGACATGACTCTCCACGGCGACACTCCAATTCATAAAATGTGTCTGAAAATGAGTAAATTAATATAATAATTAATATAATATTAAATATTTTGAATTACTTTTTATTTAAATAATAATTAGGTATTAATGGAATCGAAGGAAAAATTTGCTATAAAATCGACGCTGAGTCTAGAGAGGGTATCTTTGACACAATAGTCGGTTTCGCCGGAACCTGAAATATGATTGTTTGTAGTACTAGATTCCAGCGCAAAAAAAAATTCATCAAGCCACTTGGATGGCTTGGATTGAAAAACTCGCAACCAGATCGGCTGCAACGGCAGCTTATCCTCCCAATCTCACTCGTCCAAAATATAAGGAAATTGATGTATAATCCAGAAAAACATTTAGTGGAACTCTCTTTTGAGCACTACTTTTTATTGTACCATATAATCGAGATTTGTATGTGTTGTTGTGATATACGGATAATATGTCCGCAGCACCATGTGTGGTTGTGCGGACGCGCCGAAGACCTAACACGACGTCGGACCATTATCTTGTAGTAGCCAAGATAAGCGCCATACTTTGTCAGGGAAAAATGTACATCAACAAATATTTACAAGGCAAGGTTCGACGTCAAAAAATTGTAATGACCTCAGGGTACCGAAGTGGAGGAAAAAATAATGCCTACCTCTCAACTCTCGCTATGGGGAAAATATACCAAAAATACATGAGTATGAAGAGCTCGTGAAGCGGACCAACAAAAATTCTATAAAATAAATGCGGCGACTTAGAGAAGGTCTCAAGATCGGGGTATTCTTCTGTGGTACTTGAAATGGGATTTTGGCGAGCGTTCAGTTCTTCAGTTTGCTGCTGAAATTTAGTTATGAGAAACACCCGGAGTTCGCAAACCAAAATCTCCAACCGATACTGATCAAGCCGGCGTTTAATTACTCAATTATGAATATGCCTAAATAAAAGCAGAACAAGCGTGTCAAACATCGCGGTCAATAACCGTCATGAGCATTTAGTAAGTATAATTTTCCTAATCACATAGAGGGAGACAACACAACATGTGCCAAATATCGTAGAGTAATCCTCCTCAATATCGCAAATAAAGTACTATCGAACGTTCTGGGTGAAAGATCAAAGCCCTCCTTCACCGAACTGATTGACCTTAATAGTGTGGCTTCAGAATTAGGAAACTTATCAAAAGAGTCGTGAAAAGAGTATCGAAGTACCAATGTGGTGGTCGATTTAAAAGCAGCCTATGAAAGCACGCAAATTTACTGCCTAATACTAATAAGAAGGTACATTCTTTTATAGAACCTTCTGCTTTCTCTGGACTAGATGAGTAAACAAGGCGTCTGAGTCTGATAACAAACGAGGAAAAGACAAAAAAACCCCAGCCATGAAATAAACAACCAGCGCATTACGTTTGCTCCCACGCTACTGTTTTAGCTTTGAAATCGTACATAATTTCATCTTTTTGGGAACCAAACTTCAAATCCAATGCAGAATAATGTCTGCTAACAGGCACTATTTAGAACTGAGTTGACAATTCTCTCGACGCACCAGCATTATTCCCGTCCTGCTATTTGCAGCAGAAGCGTGAATGATGAGGACATCTAACGAGTCGGCAATAGGATTTTTCGAATGAAAGCTTTGCGTAAGATTTTTGGATCTTTGCGCAGTGCCAAATACTGAATACTGCAACATTGACATAATTTAGGGAATTTAGGAACAACTGGTACGCCGAATAGACTCTGGTTTTGATAGTTTTGGAATCAGTATGCACAAAAAGAGGAAGAAAAATCAGGACTTGCCCAAATTTGGTGAACGACGAAAAGAAGAAACGAATGACGTGCTATTATTGATTCGCCTATAATCACGTAAGTGTTGACTACGCCAATGGAGAAGCAGAAGAGAGTAAACTATTGCCTCGCCGACTTTTTCCACTTTTTCTCTAGGCGAAAATTACAACCTGCGAAGTCCTTGGCCACCATCTCCACCAGAAGAATGAAAGAATACCGATTCAAACTCGAGGTGAATGACCATTAACAACCCGAAGAAACTGGGAGTCACAATCTGCAACCTGCACCCTTTCTCTCCGTATACGCAATTTCCACAAAAGTACAGAGCCGCAACAAAATCCTCAAAGCATTACCCGGCAGCACCTCGAGAAAAAATAAAGAAGCTTTGTTGGCAGTTGGACGGTCCCTCGTAATTTACGCTGTTCCGATTTGGACCCCGAGGACTAGCAAGGCACACTTGAAGAAGCTACAAGCCTGCCAGAACACTGACCTTAGGACTGTGCCAGGAAACCTCCTGATGGCGCGTGAGCATCACTTGCACAGCGAAGCATCTATGCTATGCCATGTTTAATTAGCATAATGCAGTTTTTTAAAGCATCAATGGTTCATTTTGCTCCTCCAACTCGTAGAAATATAAATGTATCCATTAACAACTACAAAAATAGGACTCCTCGTAACAAATATTGTTGTTGGAACAAAATAAGAAAAAATTGAAGAAAAAAAAATGAGGCAGCCGCATTGAAATGGAAAATATACTGATTCACACGGATTCTAGTATATATGTACATATGTATGTATGTATGTACGTATGAACGTGTAAAACCACAATGCACATTTTGCAACAAATGATGTGGAATCACAACAAGCTAAGTGCATAGCAACAAAAGTCACAATAGATACATATATGTAAGAACGAGAGCAGGAAGGGAAAAAGCTGAGTAAATGCAAACAAAGAAATGGAAAATAAGTGCAAAAACCATCCTGTTGCTGACGCACAAAACTTCAAAAACTTGGCGCCAGCCGCAGTCGCTGGCTCATATTGAAGCCTGAAGGCATTATTAACGAGCGTGACGGAATTACTGTACCGTCGCCACCCAACCAACACCAAACGAAAGTAAAAATCGCTAAAACATTTACAAAATATGTTTAAATGAAACCTTGAGGAGAGAGGAGGGAAGTTATAGGAATAAATGGAAAGTATGATTTGAGTTATGCGCTTTTGTATGTATCGTGGATGACACGCGCTCTTGCCACTTGCGTAAGAAAATTTTTGTTGTCGTGGGTAAGGCAAAAAAACAAAAAATAATGCTTTAAATGCCTTCATGTCGAAATTTGAAACGTGACTTTGGCCTAGAGCAATTTTTTGGTAAATATCAAAAATTAATTGACAGGCGTTGATGTCATACATATGTATGTACAAATATACTCTAACAGCCATATGAATTTACAAATTAGTTAAATTTTAACATCTCAGCAATTGACATCATACTCATTACCGACATATGCACATACATATAGACATGTATGGATACATATGTTCTTTTATCATCAACAATAGCACGCCAATTATCCCTTCTTTTCGCTGTTTGGCGCCAGCTGGAAATACCAAGTACAGTCAGGTTTTTCTCCACCTGATTCTTCCAACGGAATAGAGGTCTTTCTCTTCCTTCCTCTGCTTCCACCAGCTGATACTGCATCGAATACTTTCAAAGCTGGAGTGCTTTCGACCCTACGACGCTATTTCTTGATTCAGTGAACTATGTCAATGTCGCCGTATATCTCATCCAGCCCATCATATCATCAGCTGCGGTATTCGCGATTCCCAACTCGTAGAGCACCATATATCATTCGCAAAACTTTTTTTTTCGCACACTCCGAGGGCCAACTCATCAGATATTGACATTGTCATCGCATCTGCGTTATTTAGTAGGACAGGAGTGATTCTGCGTTGGATTTCAAGGCTGATATTATTATTAATGTTAATACTGGTCCCTAAATAGACGAAATTGTCTAAGACCTCGTAGTTATAACTGTCAACAGTAGTGTAGGAACCGAGTCGCGAATATTATGACTGTTTGTTTGATGACAGCAGATATTTCGTCTTTCCCTCCTTCACTAGCAGACCATATCCTTTGCTTCCTTATCCAGTCTGGAGAAAGCAGAACTCACAGCGCTTTTGTTAAGGCCTATGATATCAATATCATCGGCATACGCCAGTAGTTGTACACTCTTGTAAAAGAAGCTCTATAGCTCTTATTATTTTCTCCAGCATCAAATTGAATAAATCACATCATAAAGAGTCACGCTGTCTGAAACCTTGTTTATTACCGAACGGCTCGAAGATGTCCTTCCCAATCTTGACGGCGCTTCTTGTGTTGGTCAACGTCTGTTTACACTGCCGTAAACGTTTTGCGAAGATATGGAATTCAGACAGCTTTGAAATCGATGAAAAGGTGATGTGTATCGATTTTTTTCACGAACCTTTTCCAAGCTTTGGTTAATATCTAATGGTTAGGAGGACAATCCCATTGATTGTGCGGAGCAAACTTAAATTCCAGTCGTCCAGCCTTAGTCCGACCCCAACGTGTCTGCCGGTGAGCCGTCAGCTCTAGCCACTTTGTTGTCCTTTAAACGAGTAATCGCTATTTTAACCTCTTCAAAGCCGGACCGTCATCGATTGGGGTTTCGGGATAACCATCTCCGGCTCTTTATTTTTCCCTGCCATTTAGTAGGCTTGGAGGAGTGTTACCACCGTAAATTCAGTATACTCTGGGTATCAGACACTAGATCAGTCACTAGATCACCTATCTATCTCTTCTAACCTATAAGAATTAGCTCCGGTCTTGAAACATTCCATAAGTCGCCTATCTTTTCGTATTTCATCCTCTTTCTTTTTTTATCTGCAAATACGCCTTGCTTACCTCTTCAACGCTCGGTATCTCTTGTCTAACTCTCTGGTTTTACATTTAACATGCTTTTGGAGGCGAGCCAAAAAAAATATGGTGGTTTGGTTTCGAGTTTGTGACCCACTGCCAGGACTATTTGAGAGCTGTTGTAATGGTAGACAGATTATTACTAATAACTTTAAATCATAACCTGATAGAATAACAAGACGGGACGACCAAACATTCCTTCTAATCTTAAAACACGATCACTCCTGTCCTCACGTCGTGATTCATTGCGAATTCCCTCCAACTCATCAGCACTCGGTTTAAGGCTTACAAACTTCCTGTAGGTTTAATACAGTGTGTACCATCATACTGAGAGTCATGAGAATAAAAAGCTTCTCATCAAAATTCACCAACCATTAAGAGTCAGCATAGAATAAACTATAAGCCTCTCCACTAGTAGGAAAAAAAATTAAAGTGTTGGAGCAATTTATCCCCGGCTCTTAATCCCTTTGATTGACGCCCACTAGTTTTTGTGAAACTCTATCATTTTAGCTCAAAATAGAGAAAGCTGAAATAGGAAGTTCTTTAGGAGTCGGCAGGATTTAAGGGGGAAAAATATATGAAACTTTTATCAGGAACCAGGATCCCAAATCAAAGCATATAATGAAGAAAAAATATTACGGCAGGATCTCCCCAAGTCGGTAGCAGTGCGTACTAGGAGTAATAGGGTCATGAGTAATAGTCGTAAACCAGGACTTAATACGTCATTCTTTCATGCGCTGGCCTTCTGGCTGGGAATATCCAAACCTCCCAGGGAATTTCTAAATAAAAACATTTGGTTCAGAAGCGGCTCAAGTCTGTTACTCCATTCGTTTCTAGAAAAAAAAATACGAGGCTCAGATTCCCAATCGAGCTTAAAACTCTACCGAAAATCATCTCCCCTCAGCAGTTATAAAGTGTTGAAAGGCTACTGGAGTGATATTTTACTTGAGGAGTTTTTGATAATTAGTAGAGAGGAGCGGGCATAGTGGGAAAGCTGCTATATAAAATTTTGGAGAAGGCGTGACTGAGATTTCGAATAATTTTAGTAAACTTTACCTCTCACTATGCTGGGCCAGGGCCAACTTTCCTATGGTATTCAATCTTCAAACACCGGGAGTAAATTAGAGGAAAAATTCTGACCATTCTGGAAACTAATACACAGTGATTAGGTGATCCAGTTTACACTCCCTATGAAGCCTACTGTTGTAAATTACATTTTCTTCTTTTGCACATAAATATCACTTGTATTTGGTTCCCGAAAAAAAGAGAACCCAGCTTCTAACTCATTACCAAAAATCGCATTATTTATAACATTGCTTTCTACTCACATGATTTAAACTACTACTCTGCTCTCCTTTCAGCTTGGCCGCCGACATATTACAACGCATACCAAACGATATCATAAAACCCACACAAGCCATCACGGCGATCGTATAACGCGCCGGCAAACAAGGACACTCTGCTTTACAATATTTATCGACTTTACGTAAGGGCGGGCGTTCGATTTCCTCAAATGAGGCTGGCGAATCGGGTCTATCATCATCATACGGTATGCCACCGCCCGGACCATCACCAATCTTCTCACCGTCCTCCATCTCTTCGTAACCACCATAGCCGCCATGATAGGTTTTGGAGATTTCAAATTTCTCCATATTCGGTTTGATGCTGGAAAGAAGGAGAAGAATATTGGTTAATTCGTGAATTACAAAATATTTCTGGATATTTAGAAATACAAAAAATAACTCTACTGAGATTTATTAGTATATTTACATATCTCTCCCAAATATTGCAAATTTCTTTACAGGTTTTCTGCTCTCCTAATATAAAAAAACCCTCTCTCTCCCACTCTCTTGCGCATACCTTGTGATTATGACATTCGTTTGTCCACCATTCCCAAAGGTCATATAAATTACATATTAATGGCCAACTGCGGTCATACAATGCAGCCGTGAAGCCACAAAAATACCTGTTGATTGGAAGCTTTCAACGTAATTGAGCAATAAAATCTAAGAAATGCGAGAAAATGCACAAACACACACTCGCCACAAGCAGCAACTACACACAGATCTCCGAAATTTTACCAGCAAGAATGTGTGATACCGGCAATCAGCGGTAAATACTGGTGTTACCACCTACCACCCTCCATCAACAGAAAATAACAACGCCGTTTACTGTTGTTTGCCGCCGAGACTTCAGCGCCAAACGACAAGGCAAACCAAACTCCCAAAGGAGCTGACAGCAGGAGTAGTGAGTAAATAAATAAGAGTGTGTGAATTTGTTGTTGTTGTTAGACAAGTATGTATTTCGCAATTGCTGAGGTCGCTTAAGGGGGTGGCGCTGTTGTTGAATTTCTGCCCTTAACTTCATTGCTTATATTTATTGTAGTTTATATTTTAGGTAAGAGTCGAAACATACGTGTCGAATTGAAATGAAATTCAATTTTATTAAGTGCGTATCAATAGCTGAAGAAGCGCGGGAGATTTTCTTGTTGTTTTGGTTTATTTAAGGTGGTTTTTTCCAGAAACAAATTTGTAGAGAAGTGGTAAAGCGCTTAAGGGACGCAAGTAGGTAGTTCGGAAGATCTCAACACTCCAAAAAAATTCTGACATCTTTGAGGACCATGAAATGTTAGAGCAACCGTAGTAAAGAGTTTCCGAATTAATTGAATTCTCAAATACCTAAGGTATTCATAGGAAATTAAAACAAATAAGGTGATGTGCGACAGCCTGAGAAGCTGGTATACAAGGATACTGCTCGAAAATTCTATGAAAATATGCGGCGACTTATTGAAGACCGGAGCAAACTCTTGTAAGACCCAGATCTGCTTACTGCTACCCAGAGTATACCGAATTTATCGAAGGAGCACTCCAGACTGCTGTATGGCAGTGAAAGTCCAGTTGATGGTGAACACGATTCCCAAAACGATGGCCAGATGCTTCATTGCTCGACTATGAAGAAGTTTTAATAGCAATCGCCCACTTGAAAACTATCAAAACGGCGATAATTGATGAATTTTCGGCCGAGCAAATACGGCGGCGAAGAACTGATAAGGTACATGCATATACTAAGTGTACTCTGCTTAATCCATAAAAAGGAGTATCCCGCAATCTGCGCAAATTACCGTGGGATAAGCATTTAACGTCCCATCGAGCGTAATGTGTAAAAGACTACAGTCCAGAATCAAAAAAAATGATTGGACCTTCTTAGTGTGTCTTTAGACTTGGTAAATCAACCATTGACCATACACCATACCTTGGAAAAGACCTCTGAAAAGAGTATCGACATACATTACCTTTTCGTCTGCGTTCGGTATCCCCACAAAACTTATACAGCTGTTTAAACTGACGTTAAGCAACACCAAAAGTGGTGTCAGTATCGGGAAGGATCTCTCCGACCCGTTCGATACCAAACGAGGTTTCCGACAAGGTGATTCCTTATCATGTGACTTCTTTAGGCAATGTATTCTCTAAGAATGTACAGCTGCTGAATCTGGTAGTGACCGAGAGCGACTTGGCTCCCACGTCACTGTTGATAGTCGTAACTTTAAAGTCGGTAGAGGAATTTTCGTAAGATTTAAGATCCTCTGCGAGTTGGGAACAGCGAATACCACAGCCGATGGAACGAAGAGCTGTACGAGATATACGGCGACATTGAAACAGTTCAGAGGATCAAAAGACAGCGTTTATGCTGCTAAGGTCATGTATGCTAAATAAATAAGAATACTCCAGCACTGAATGTTTTCGATGCAGTACCCGCCGGTGGGTGGACCTAAACGGGGTTCATTGTGAAAAGCCAAATCATAAGCTATCAGTTCGACAAAAGCTTTAAAGTCAAGATCTCGAACTACTAAAATCGCGTTTGAGTGCTGTGATAATCGAATTGTAAGAAGCCTCCATTACAATCCACTATTCACTGTTATTCATTAATATCTCGAAACATTCAAATAACTTTCTTTTTTCTCTGCACCTTGGCAGACTACGACCGAGTTCTCCAAGCCTATCTGCGGTCACTCGTTATATTAATGGTATTAACAAAATAGGACTCGTTTCCAACCTCTGCATTCGTGATGTAACGTTTTGTGAGGTATCTTTCCCACGTTGCCGACACATTTGGTCCTACGTTTCGGGTTTATGTATTTACAAGATCATCTCTCTATGCCTACTATGTTACGATGGTACATAAATATATATGTTACTCAAAATTGTATTCCTAAAACCAGATTGATAAGCTGTGGACATGAAAGCTCACCGTGAAGCTACACAATTTCAAAGCTCCTATAAAATATCCAAATACGCCCGAAGGAAAAGTCTTTTGCATTATTTTTCTTATTCTTTATTGGCGTAGACACCGCTTATGTGACTACAACCGAAATACGTGTAACAACGATTCGTTTTCTCTTAGCCGTTCGGTGCCAATTGAAGACACCCAGTTAGGAAAGGTCCATTTCGAGCTGATCTTTCACTGGTTTCACTGAAGAATACGGCCTCGGATATTTTCAAAGCTGGAGTGTTGTCGCCCAAATGATCCACAGGACCTAGCTTAAAGTAGCCACTGTCCATTACTAGCTGGAATATGCCAATGTTGGCGTACATATCGTATTGTACTACTTATCGGGTACTCGTGATTTGCAATGAGCAAATACACATATTCGGAAAACCTTTCTCTCGAAAACTGCAAGTGCCATATACCACGATGGTAATCGACTTGTAGAGTGTGGTACCTATTAGTAGAGAGAGGACTTTCTTACTCAGTCCAAAGTAACACCTGTTGGCAAGAGTTTAATTTCAAGGCTGATTTTGTTTTTGGTATTGATCCTGGTTTCAAGATTGACAAAGTTATCTACGACTCCAAAGTTATGACTGTCAAAAAGGACATGGAAGTCAAGAGGTGATTGTGCAGACTTGTTTTTCGTCTTGACCTCGTTCACTATAAGACCCATTCGCTTCGTTTTCTTATGTAGTCTGGAGAACGCAGAACTAACGGTGATGGTATATTATTCCTAAATAGTTTTCAACAGTTTCTCGTCTCCTCACATCTTACCACTTCCAACTGCTTTTCCACAGCACGAAACCCTCAAAAATAAAATCAATTAACCAAACAAAAGATTGTTGTCATAACAGCAATACAAAAACAGTACAAATACAAAATAATCCTGTTTTTCACCGCCATTTGAAGTGCTTCAATTGGCTGCTGTGCCAATTATTTGGCTATTTACGCGTAAATGGCATAAGTCATAAATGGTTGTTAAGGCGAAAACACAAAAATATTCTATAAAAAAGATTCTTCAAAAACAAAATTTAATACCTTTGCAGATTTTTATGGATTTGAGTAATAAATTGGCCGAATGAAACCTTACTAATTGCCTAGAAAAATGTGTTAAGGTGACCAGAAATAAAACTTTTGTTTATTGTCATAGAAGGAAATAAAAATTTATTTATTCAACATCTAAAAAGGAAAAAAGAAAAAAAGGAAAAAGTAAAAGAGTTTGTGCTGTCCAAACGAAGCGACATTAGGGGAATATGCAGAATAATATTGTCATACATTTCATTGACATACATATGTATATACTCGTATATGTTATATGAGCGGAAGCTTGCTTATATCTGTAAATGTTCATGTGCGCGTGCTTAAGCCACTAATCAACCCACTTACAAGCTCTACAAGCCACTGGTCGGCCAACTTTTGCCGCTAAAATGCCACAACTGACCGAATATTCTTTGAAAAATATTCTATATTTCCTCTTTTTCTTCGCTTCGCTTCCTCATATTGTGTCCCCTCTGCACAAATATTTGTCTGTTGTCTCATAATTCAAATATCTGTCATTTTTCTCTGACACTCAAACACACTCACACACACCCACGCATACTAGTTTGCTTCCGCCTTAATGTCCTCATATTTATAATTCCAAGTAGTTCGTTTGCCATGTCCTGACAGTCAGTTATTTCTTTCTACATACATATGTACATACAAACATGACTTCTTTTTGGCAAATTTTATTGTAATCTTTTTTTCTTCTCAATCACTATAAATTACTTATATGCTTGTATTATACGCTTAAACGGGTGTAGGTATGTATGAGTGAACCGTTATTTAGTTGCCCTTTAATGTCAGCCAGTTTGTCTGACGCCAATTTTATCTTCATTTCTCCACTAAAAATATCTTTGAATGATTGTTATTTTCGCATTTCTTGCATTTTCTTTTGGTTTGCTTTTTTTCGCTTTTATTTTACGCGCATATCCTTGTCGCTACAGTAAAAATTTTGTAGACTTTTAGGCGTCCAATAGATTAAAATGAATGGCGCCAGCCACTTTTGTAGATGTTTTGGCATCCGTACGCGAATGGGGTTGTCTTTCGGGAGGGGAGTACTGGGGAGGCTGGGATTTTAGTGCTGACATTGGCGCTATTGGAAAACTAAATTTATACTCACAAACTCATTCAAAGTGTTATGCTATACGGCAAGTTTATAGATTTCATTGGATTTGTATCGGAAATAGCAATAGTTCATTGATTATCGTAAAGCGTAAACCATAATTTTAGGTGAAATTTTAAGATTGAATGATATGTCAAGCCAGTTGTTAGCAGATTTTTTCGATATTGAGCGGTTCCCAGGAATTTTTCGGTGGTTTATGGGATATTGTTTTTGTTTGATGGCAACACTGGTACACAACAAGTAAGGTTTATGCGGAAGGATTTGGTTCAATTTTACTTTGAACTGGCTTGGGGAAAATTGCGTATAACAGTCTTCATTGATTTATGTGTAGAGAGTGGAGAAACTCCAAAAAAGAATTACATAATATCAGATAATGTTTTAATATTTAGTTAAAAAGTAATACATTAAACTCGATGTGGTTGGAAAGACGATATTTTTTACTAAAAAGGCCAATGGAATGGAATGTTGATCACTTAATTCAGTATTGTTTGAGCCCATTTTCAAAATGGACATCAAAAAAATAAGCTGTTTTCTACAATTTTTTTTCGATAAAGGCGAAAGGCTGATATTGTAACAGTCAGTCCTGTACAATTTCGGTTTCGTTCTGGTAATTTTGATTTAAAAAATGGTCCACGGTGTGCCGCAAATGTCGATAAAATAATGCAAATCGTCGTGACTGTCAATCATGCGAGCACTTTTTCTATTATCTAGGAGCTGAACATTACATAAAAACAGTTTAGATGCCCATGATAAGGGCTGGAAGTTCAATGTATGGATGTCACATGAGTTAACGAGAAAAAACCTCATAGACCGAATTTCCATCTGCGATCACTTATCACAACGTCAAACTAAAACGGCCGTGGTCGAAAGGCAGTGAGCCGAAACGGTCTCCAAGCCAGGATGACCATTCATGATGTGTTCGGTGGGATTGACAAGGAATGATCCACTTAATTCGAACCTGTGCTATCAGAAGTTGGATCGTTGAAAGGAAGCAATCCCTCAGAAGCGCACAACTTGGACAAAAGGAGGGGAATTGTGTTTCCTCAGGACAACGCCATACCACATACATGATACTGACTCGACTAGCTCCGAGAGCTTGATTGAGAGGTTATGTTCCTGCCTATGACGAATGATTCGGCAGGTAAAAAATTGGGGTCAAGGTAAGCCACTGAAATACTTCTAACCAAGGCAAATTCAATTTAATGAAAAATTATAGATTAGTAGACCTAATATTTCAAGAAAATGGTAAATAAGATAGAGTACTCGGATTAAAACCAAGATAAGACAATGAAGGGACTTTGGATGACTGGGGAGCCATTCCAGTTGCTGTGGAATTTAAATAGACAAGGAAAGGATAATATATATTTCCTCTGAGTGACAGTATATTTGAAGTATTACTTAAGTGAGTATAAATATATGTCTTTCTCAAATATTTTTTTTTCAAATCTTTTACCTATCCCTAATTTTATTAACTTAGGTGCCATGAAAATTTTAGATATCTTATAATTTGTTGGGCTAATAGGGGAAAAAGTGTCCTTTCTTTCATTAAATGATGGGCTAAAGATTTCTATGACCCATACATTTTCAAATCACTCTTTTCTTCACTTGTTAGGCGTGCTTTGAAATATGGATCAGTTTTATGAAAAAAAAACTTATTTCTATTATTCGCCCTGAGGAGTCCACATCTTTACAAAATTGGTGGTAATCTGCATACACTCGTCGTTGAAAGTCATAGAGAGATTATTCCTTCAAATTGTATTTCTGTATCAAGAAATATTTACTGAGGGTTTGAGATAAATAAGTAATTTTCTTATTCTTCATAGCATTCTCATTTCAATGTAGTGTTTAAATTGGCTGATGAGCAAGCATGTAGCTGTTCAGTGTAAGAGACAAGTGCAACCACGATATTTTATGTTCTGTTGGGTCTAGGACAGCCTGACCTTGGGTTTAGGTGTTTCTAGATTTCGTATTTATCCTCCCCTTTGGTAAATTTTACGAGAGGTGGGTCTGCTGAATTTGTTGCCATAAAAACCAAGAAAAAGTAAAACTGTTTATGAGATGCCAATAAAGATTAAAAACACTGAAAAGGATGATGATGGAAGGTCAAGAACAGACATCAACTTATTTCCATCTGGTTAAAAGGACGTGGAGTCTAGATAGCACGACTTTGACAGTGATGATAGACATGATAAGAATAAGCTGTGTCAACTTCGCCAAAAGGTCAAAGTTTTACACTATGGAATAAATCTTTTCGATAATGTTTCAAAATCGATCTAACACAATTAGTATACGCTTGAGGCTATTTTTCTATTTTTTTGGTTAGTATAATAAGTAGATATGAACATAATGCAAATTTTACAAACTTAAGGGGTTATAAGGGCAAACGTCTATTTTCAAAATTTTTTTTTTTCATTAAAATATATTATAAAAATAGAACTCCACCATTAAGCGCCATTTGTAAAAAACTTGCGTCTGCCTTGACAGTAAAAACCATGAAATATTCAACCGAAGTGAGAAAAAAAACAGCAAAATCGTTTTTTAGTTAATAACATAGACTAGAACTTAAACGAAGCAAAATAAACAAAAGGTGAAAATTAGTTTTTTGGCAGTTTTTAATGAAAAAAATGCTTTCGTTAAACTTGTCTCAAATTATTTTAAATAGTTGTAATTAAAAAAAATGCAGATTCAACTCTTCGTGGACTATATCTTGGAAAACCTTTTTGCACCAAGAACGGTTGAGTAATTTGTGTGAACTTTCGCTAACCCACTTTAAGAACCCAAATAAATTCAAAGCGTAGAGTTTACCTGCTTTTAAACATGCACCTTCCTATGATCATACCTCCGTATCTTTTATTCGGATCGAATTTAAGATTTAAGATAATATTCTCAAGATATTATAAAATTTAATAAAATAATAAGAATTGATTTTTTGAAGCCGCGAAACCCGTGTAACTCCTTAAAACCATTTTAAATTATCATCCTAAATGTAGGCAACGTTTTAGTTTAAAATTACATGTGAAAATAAAATGTTAAAGAAAAACATTGCATACAAATAGGGATATTTATATAAAGAAAGCATTCTTGAATCAAAACAATTTTTTTTTTAATATTGAAAATTTAAATGCTTTTTTGAAGTAATAATCATATACATATGAAGGTAATGTATTAGTTCAAAGTTCAAGTTAAGAAATATTAAGCGAAAACATTGCCTACAATTAGGCAATTTCTTAGTCTTTAATCGCATTCTTATTTGCAAATATTTAAATGAAAATTCAATATTTTCCTCAAAGTCGATATCCCGCGATTCGATTGGGGAACTTCTGCTATAATTATGAAACAAAGCTTCTTTTTTCATACGTGTCTAGCATGACACAATTATTCGTAACCATTCGCAATGAATATAAAGACGCACATTAAGAAACCATTAAGATGAAAGTGTTATATACAATGGAAGCTATATACATACATATTGTCAATGAGTAAAGCAATTTCAATTACAATACCAAAATGTGTAAGAGAGAGTAAAGGAGCCGCGCGAGGATAGACAATAAATATGGTATATCGTTCGATAGAAAATCTCCGTTGTCATCAATTGCCAAAGCGTTGTCAAGGACGTACTTGAAGAACTATTAACATACAAGCTGCATAAAGCATAAAGGAAAGAAGAAAGCACGAAATAAGTACTCTTCGCGAGAAATGACTGAACCAAGCAAAAGTAAGTGAAAATGAAAGCAAGTGCGAAAAACAACAACATACAACAAAGATATCAATTGTGGTATACCAATAACAAATTTGCATGAATCAAATAAATGTATGTATGTGTGCACGTGTATAATCATTTTTATTCTAATTTTAATTTCACATTCAATGCAGGTCGATTCACAACACATTATGTGGCTTTTAGGCGCTCACGAGTCACAAGACACGCACTCAAGCATACAAAAAGTCAGTTCTAAATAAGAACTGCTCTGCATATTCCACAGCGTCGGCAGCAGCAGTGCGTGAAAGCGCGGAAAAGTCTTCACGCTCTTGAATGTAGTACACCGACTTTGCTGCGTTGCGTTGTGCTGGAACAATGGCCAATGTTTGACAGCCACTTGTACGTGTCTTCTTCTTCTTCTACTTCTTCTTATGACAGTCGACCCTCTCGAGTGGCGGCTGTCAGTGTGCCGCTTACTGGGAAAAGTTGCTGCATTCTGATGTCTTCGTCAACTTGCTTTCGCCTTTTCTGTATTTGATATGAATAACATTTTCACGCTTTGCACGCTTTTCAATTTCATTTTCTTTGTTTGCCAGCAACTGGTTGGGGCAGGAGGTGGTACTCCTCCGTGCTTAGAACACTTAACGCCGCACTTTCACTCACACCATTATTCATTCACTTTGGCACTTAGTGTCGTTAACGGTCGCAATTACTTCGTTAAGTTCAATATTTAATAAAGAAATGAAACTAAATCAACAGCAGCGGGCTAAAGAGAGCAGAAAGGAGAACAGAAAAAAAAGGTTTAAACGGTAGAATAGGGTGACAAAGGGGGAGAAATAGCGCATAAATACTATACCGACGGAGGGCTCGAGAAGCGTTCTTTGATGACCTTAGAAGAAAGTTCCCTTGAATAAAAATAAAAATATTTTTCTTTATCTTTGAAAACCCAACTTCATATTAGCTAGAGGATAATGTTGATTTTTACTCAAGGCGAATTTATAAAAGGTGAAGTTGTCGCATCATATGATGGCTTGTTATTCCTTCCATTTCAACAAATTACACAAACAAAATACCTGAGAAATACTTTTCGAAACTATAATTACACAAACATGGCTTTTTGTTTTTTGTGTTCTAGCTACTACCGTGTGAAAATTTTCCTTGATTTTTACTTTTCCCAAGCAAAAAAGTCAAAGAAAACGAGGTCATGATTCATGACAGACTACTTCAAACAAATCCAGACTGGCAGCCCATTCTCAACCTGCTCATTCACACAACTAATCTAAATTCAAGTCCTTTGGCTGTCTAAAAGCTGCACCCACAAATTATTCAAAAATATGAATAATCTCTCTACCACATTCCGTTCAAAAATCTAAACTATACCCATACCTCGAGACTCATAATATCCAAGTACATAGCGCATACATGCACCCAGCCCTTGTACTCTGTTTCATAATCACAGCTCCAGTCGCACTCAAGTGTGTTTCTAACACACCCCATGAACAGTTCAAAGATGTTCATATAGGTAAAAGTAAATTTTCAAACTATTGACTAAACTCTTGATTCGTTGAAAGAGACGGAAATTCAGTCTTCTTGACAAAACTCTCCCTTCACTCTTACTCTTCAAGATCCACCACTCTACCTTGTTGCAACCGAAATAAGCATTGTATGTAATTTTGTTCTTGCTGGGCAAACTATTTTTGATTTTATCCAGATCTTTCCATGAACCAAAGCTGTTAATAGTCGTAAAACCTACATTATAGAGAATCAAAAATGGGGATGTTAAAATGATTTACTTTTGAACTCTTATCTCCAGGTATAAGCTGCTCTATTTTTCGACTCTGGAACCAATGCAATTTTATCTCGCTTAGGATCACTGCTCAACGGTTGAATACTTTTAAAAGAACGTGAAGTATTATTTAAAATCGAAAAGGATATTTACTTGATGAACTTCCTAAATATTTAATACAATTTTTTAATACATAAGTGATCATGCAATAGTTCAACCTACAATGAACGACGCACATGTCGTATAGAGCCAACTTCCTATCATTAAACTCCTCCTACAGTAAATATGAGTGAGTCTTCTTATGTTAACGGAATTAGAGAGCTTAAGAGGGGTGATTAAGCTCATTAGGATCGTAAGGTCTGTAGTGACTAATAACACTGTGCTCGTCGACAAACATGCACCTATCAGTTATATCTAATTCTAGTGCGCTGAATTCAATGGCCTTAGTCGTATTCAAAAGTTTGGATCCATTTCAAAATATTCGCCAGTTTTTCGTTTATTACAAGATTCAATTCAATTGAAACTCACTGAGCCGGGGTTTTTGCAGTTGAAGTAAAATTTTTATAATTTATCACATTTGCTAGAAACTCGTTACTAGGGGGATTTTGAGGTCGCTGATTATGAATCTGGATAATCTTTGAGTTACCGTCAACCAAGCAATATAATTGGGAGTGAAAAGTGAATAAATGAAAAAATAGAATAGCGCGTAGAGTGTATAAATCTTTAAAGAAGAGAAGAATAGTGTATTGAGTTTAATTGTCACTGAAAACGAATCTTGGGTTAATCATAATGAGCCTGAGTCGAAACAAGACATCATGAAGTAGCATAAAAAGGCAGAACACCTCCCAGGAAGTTTAAGGTGACACAGTCTAGTGGAAAACACACCGTCACGGTCTTTCGGCACTCGGAAGGAATACTTTTGATCGATTATAAAGTTAAAGCTAATTTTTCTATAACTGGAGAATACTACGGTTTTCAATATTAGAGCGACTAAAGAAAGTCATTAAAGAGGAAAGACGCGGAAATTTGACGAAAGGTGTGTTAGTTCTGCACGGCAACCACAAGAGCCGCATTGCGTTGGTTGCTTTGGATAAGGTGGGTTTCATTATTTTGAATTAACTATACTACAACCCAGACCTGGCCCTTAGTGATTATTACCTGTTTCCAAAAATTACAAAAGAGGAAAGTGGAAAAAATTGTTCACCGATGATAAAGTCAAGGAGCAGTTTCGGCGTTTTTTTTTTTAAATAAACAGAAATTGTTTTAAAGAGGATATAAAATAATTAATTGAAAGATCTGAAAAATGAATTCGTCTTGCTGGTGATTGTATTGAAAAGGAAAAATATTTTTTTTTTCATCCCCTAAAAACGCTTCCTCGTATGTATGTAAATATTGCACTGTTACGATCTGTTTGTCTCGTTTATAACAATAATCCACTTACATTCAATTAATTTACTTAATTGAGGAATTGTTTCATAAATTACCTAACTTCAAAGAATTTGGGCGGATATTAAAAGTTAATTTCACAAATTTCCATTATTCATTACTTTTGAATATTTACAAATGTATTTTGTTATACCTTTCATGAACATGAAGGGTGAAGAAGATATATACCCCAAAATTTATACCGATATGATCAGATTGAAGAGTTGAATTGATTTCGCCATGCTACCGAACAGCAACTTGTTGCTCAGTTTTTAAGATATTTGAACCAAACTTTGTACCCAGCTTCATTGGTGGATGTAAACGGTTGCTGTTCGGAACCCTGGACAGATCGGATCACTATAGCATATGTACAATCCATTTTTCAGATTTGAGATTTTAAGTTATAAATCGGTAAAAAAAAGTATCTAAGCGAGTGAAATGTGATATTCTATACACATACGTGTATAATGAATTGAACATAGTAACTGAAAATTTTTGAAATCGGATAACTATAACATATACGTAGTTCCAATACATCGATCTCTTAAAAAATGAGGCTTTGGTGAAAAAAGCATTTAAGAACATGAAATTTGGTATTGTACAAGTACATTCGTGTCTACAAATAGATATTGACATTGAAAATCATCGAAATCGGAGGCCTATACCATATATCTGGTATACAGGCGTTAAAAAAATTTGGTTTCTACACCCGCATATACAAATATTGTATGAGTGCATAAGTTCGTGCCCGATTTCAAGTGCAAATCGAAATTTTTTGAAGAAAGCGCTTTTATTAATCAATTATGTATTCGCCATCATGTTCGGCAATCCACTCCCAACGTTCAACCAATTTACGAATGCCTGATTCATAGAAATCGCGTGGTCTCTCGTTGAAAAAGGTGTCAAGGTGGTTTTTGACGTCTTCCACATTTTTAAATTTTTTTCCATTCAAATTGTTCTGCAGCGATCGAAACAAATGATAATCAGAAGGTGCAATGTCGGGTGAATATGGGGGATGCGGCATGATTTCCCAATTCATCTCCTTCAGTTTGGCCAGGGTCGGTTTTGCAACATGTGGCCTGGCGTTGTCATGATGGAAAAGAACTCCTTTGCGATTGGCCAAAATCGGACGTTTTTCATCAATTGCTTTCTTCAATTCGACCAATTGCTGACAATACTTGTTGGCAGTGATCGTTTCTCCAGCTGGCAAGAGCTCAAAATAGATCACGCCTCGGATATTCCACCAAATGCACAGCAGTACCTTCATCGGATGCAATCCACCTTTCGACATCGGTTCCGCCCCTTCGTGTGCCTGTTTCCATGTTCTTTTGCGTTGAACATTGTTGTACAGGACCCATTTTTCACCAGTCACGAGCCGATCCAAAAAAGGTTCGTTTTTGATCCGTCGAAGCAAAGAAATTGCTGTTGACATACGGTCCACTTTGTTCTTTTCACTCAACTGATGTGGCACCCATGTATCGAGCTTCAAAGTGTACCCAACCTTTTTTAAACGACGAAACGCAGTTGATTTGTTGACGTTCAATTCACTGGCAACCTCTTCCGTCGAAATACGTGAGTTATTCGCAACTAAAGTCCTTAGAACATCGTCATCAAGCTCAGAAGAACGAAATTTCGCGAACCATTTCTTTGCTGTGCGGAGTGCTGGAGCACAGTCCAAATAAACTTCGCGAATATCTTTAGTTGCAGCGCCCACTGTTTTTCCTTTGCGGAATTCGCATAACATAATATGACGCATATGATCTTTTTCGTTGTTCATCTTCCATGCGTCTTTTCACTAAGCAACTCAAATCAAAATGAAGTTATTTTATGCTTGATTTACAGTTCGGACTGTCACCTTTCCAACGATATATAATATGTATATATTTCTTTCACGAGCGCCACTCTCAAACGATTCGTACGGCATCCAGCGGAATCGGGCACGAACTTATGCACTCATCCAATAATAGTGCATGTGTTTCTCACTACCACTAGAAGACAGGCTCTATTTCGTGTTTGAAATGTAGGATTTACATCACAGTCATTAAGTCGGGGTATTTAGTACTAAATAGATTCTTCATCGCTTCTGTAATTATCACGAACAAATCCCATTCACAACACTTAAGCGTAGACGATAAGATATGAAGCATTTACTTCCTCAAGAAAGGAGAAGGGCAAGTTCTATCCACCTTTAGACGGTCAGTGCCCAGATGAAAATCAAAATGAGGGTTTTTTTTTATTTTTTAGAACTAAAACGTAGCTTCCTGGCATTTATTACTATTTCGTTCTTTACTTTAGTATCAAATTTGACAAACCAAAGCAAAAAAATCTCCAAATCTCCACATCACCTACAAGCTGCTTTCAATAAATTTAATTTAATATTACACGCTCTCCAAATTACTTTTAAAACTGCTCAATCACCATTGACGTAGCTTTACAGCTCCTGTTCTATTTTATGTGTATTCATTACCCTCATACCTCAGCTTCTTCACTGCAGCCCACCTTCACCCACTTCAAGCACACAGCTTCGGTTACCTAGCAAATAAACTTCAACGTCTAATAAAAGTCGCACTTCATAAAAATTTCCGCCCAACGCGTGCACACTCTTTCTTCTATTTCCTCCCTCTCTTACCTTACAGCTCTTCCTGGCCTCGCACGTGTATGGAACGTGTCCGGAATTCCGGCTCCACAAGTGCGAGACATCACACACGCCTTTCGGCGAGTAAGAGTGCATTATACCTATATGTATGAGCTCAGATCGCGTGGCATCACTGGCATGCCAGCGCGTTCAATGTCATACGTTTGGAATTTTTACGCTCATACTGAGTTATGTCTCTTTTTTTAAGCTCTTTTCTTATGGTTTTCAGTTGTGTCATTGTGCAGTGTACGAAGTGAGTTATCATCTACGATTGAGTTGTTATTGGTATGTCAATAATTTTATAACTTTCCGGTGGTAGTTAGATTGAGCTAAGCACTCAATGATGTCTAGTGCAGTTAATGGCAAATGCTTGTAAGAAAAGCTCGTCCGCAGGAAAAAGTTTTCATTATAAGAACTATTTATTTGGTACTTCCTATTCAAAGATGCCTCAAATATCGCTGATTTCGATAGAGTGCTTCTCAAAGCTCGTTTTCCAATTCGTCTGTATACAACCGCAACATGGACTGGATAAGGATGATAAACGAATGGGTCTGGTAGCCAACGAGGTCATAACGAAAAACATTATTTCATCAAACAAGCAGTCATCGGATTCGCGGTTCGACTCCCACGTCATTGTTGATTGTCATAACCTTGAAGTCGAAATTAATTGCATCTATTTAGAAACACGCATTAAAGCAATAACAGATTTTGAAACCAAACTAAGAATCCCTCTTACCAACAAATGCTACTTTAGATTCGATTAAGTTAAACTAGTTGACTCTTTGAGTTTCCCCTGACCGATACTACGTCCATAGCGCTCTTTACATACGACCAAGCTGTACTACTACACTCTTTATTGTGTGTCTAGTTTGAAGAACAGCATTGTTTGTGCCCTTTCCTCGTTGCTGACTGAAGATCTTGCAGCTTGCTTCCAGTAGAAATAGCTTTCGTCTGTCAAATGCTTAACACTCACATCTTGTAGTTGTTGTCCTCCACCAGACCAGATCTAGCTCATAGGCATGGGATACCAAAAGCCAATACCTCGTCAATACGAGCAGCCTGAAGTCTAGCTTGTAAAAACTTTGTTAATTTGGCATCGTAGTTTCCGCGATTCTTCAGCCCTTCGCTTGCCTGCATATTCTATTCGCCTAACGAAGCAAGATTACTTCTTGCGCTTTCTCGACTTCCCTGAATGGAACTGATTAGTCCATAAATACGTTCTGTTCTGAAAGGACAACCTTCTATATCAGTTATCTGGCTGCTTTCAATGCCCATATGACGTGGTAACCAGTAAATGTGAATCTTTTTTTATACCAGACAGTCTTTTTATAGCGTATTTACATGGTCTAACCACAGCCGACTTTGTGCTGTATGAAAGTAAGGCCTTAATGACCGCTTCGCTATTTACATAAATAGGTATTCTCCTTCTTTGAAGACCGGCACCATGCAGTAGCTCTGCCGCCATTTATGTACAATATATAGCAAATATTGCGGCTTGGAAGATACTGCAGTGATTTGGTACCTTAAATGGCATTATTATCTCCAGTTGGGATCCGTAAACCGAAGCCCTCACTCTGTCGTTCTTTTTAGATGAAAATATATAGAGCTCTGTCCGCAATCTTCATACCTCTGATCAAACCATTCGATTCTAGTGTAAAAGAAAGGAACTTCTCGAAAGCCAGGCGGGGGAACGGGTTGTCAATTCCTACAGTTAGAGATAACCTTATACTTTATGCCACAGAAACGTGTAAATTACGAAGATCCAATAAATCAGTTTTACCATTTTTCGAGGGAAAGGTTTCAAAACATTTACGATCCTCTGCGTATGTACTATGAGAATTTGTTAGATGAGGAACTGTATGAGATGTACAACATCATTGACAAGTACAGCTTATTACAAGACAGCGGCTGTGTTAGTTAGGTTTTGCTTTCCAGATGGATGAAAGCACTCTAGCTTTTAGAGTATTCGATTAAGTACTCAAAAGAGGAGAAAAGAATCTGCACTCCGTTGGTGCGGAGGGGTGATAAAAAGAAATAACTGACTGCTATGGTTAACTCGGTATCTGCTTTAATAAGGAAGAAGATTCAATTCAACCCAGTTATTGGGGTGTGCCTTTATATTTTTCCTACAAATGAAAGAACATATAGTGTAAGCTCCCAAAGTTTGATGGATTTATATGAAGAGCTCTTATTTTATGTCCTAAGTATGCCCGCGAAGGATTGTTTATTTTTTTCCAGGTTAAACACCGACAAGGTGACTGCAGCCGGTAAACATTTTTAATTCGGTCGAGAGTAAGTAAAGAGCAGACAAGCAGAGATTCTTTGTTGAAAAGGCAATTTGTAACCGCTGAAACGATTTTCGTTCAAGCTCCTGCTCCAATATGTGGTATGTGTTTTGATATTCTAAGCCGCCTCCAAACGGCTGATAAGGAGCTTTAATTTCAGGTCAGAAGTACACTCGGAGGGCTTGACATTCTCTGCCGAAGGGCGATCGTAACTAGAAAAATTAACTTAATTTTTTATTGAACGTTTGTCGGATCGGGAATCGACCATGGTCTTCCGAATGGCAACTCGCTGTGCTAATTACTCGGCTATCGCGACCGCCAGACAGAACATATTTTCCTAATTTCTCGGTCCTTGGGTGAACAGAACGCTGGATTTCAGATAATATATAACTGAAGCCACTCAACTTAGTAGAATTCAGATCGATGGCGCATTTATCTGTCTCGGTATAAATTTTGATGAGGTGAAGCGAAAGCAAAAGTTCGATTTAAGTAAAAATAAAATACAGTGTGTCCCAAAAATAGCCGAATTTTTTGGATATAAACTAGTAAAATACACATTATATTATCTTTGAAAGTTATTATTTATTCAAAATAGGTTCCATTTGACTCAACACAACGTTTTGAACGATCAACCAGCGCATGCATAGATTTTTTTATGTCATTTATAGAAATGTTCTTCAGTACCTCGGTTACGGCTGCTTCATTTTTTTCAATTTTTTATTAATTTTTTAAACTTCAATTTCAATTTTTTTTCAAGTTTGACACAAAATTTTATATTTGCTCTTTTTTTTTTTGGAACCATTAGCACACTTTTGGTTTTATTGAAATGGCTGTCACTTTTACATCTGTCATCCGACTTACATGAAGTCAGGTGCGTTTGAAATTTGAAAGAGGATGAATGTATCTTTTTAATGTTGCAAATTTTCAATAGATGACGCTGTATGTTGTATGATTTAAATATAAAGTTCGGTTATTTTTGGGACACACCGAGTATTTTCAATAAAAATTAGTTTGACTTTTATTCAGGTCTGTGTGAAAACCCGCAATATGCACCGCCATGCCCTCAGCAGCCAATTTGAACAAATTTTTTTCCATGATTTTCCCTATCTCTGCAGTTTTAATACACCCGTGCCTTCTGTCAATCAACCATATCTAATCGAATTTCTAATTATTGCCCGTACTCAAAATTTATAGCTTCATCTCGACTTACTTTCCAACACATACTCTTGCAGCAACAAAGTCCACCCAAACTCAAATTAAAAAATGAAAAATGGCTGCAATTCTATGCAGTAATAAACCGTAACAAATGAATTCATTTTCCGCCAGCTCAACGTTAGCTGGGGAAAAAAATATGATTTGATTGCCATAAACTCCAATTCCTCCCTGCCAAAGCATAGCGCCTTTGTAGACGCTGTCCAGTCAGTGGTCCGTTAAATTAAATTTCGAATTTTACTGGTATGCGATTTGCGTTTTTTTTTTGTTTCTTCTTTTTGTTCTTGATACACATAAAATTCGTTTTTTTTTTTTTGTTGTGATATTCAGTAAACTTACCCGCTAAAGGCGCCCGCTGCTTTCTCCTTAAACGCTGATAAGCCCTTCATGTTGACTTTTTGTTATTGCTGTTGTTGTGGAAGCTGTGACTGAAGCTAAGCTTGTTGTTGTTGCTTTAGTTAATATAAGCGTTATATGCTTTGCACTTTTTACAGTTACTTTAGTTAGTTGATTTACACGTTTGTTACTATTAATGCGCTCCTGTTGTGGTTCACTTCAATTTATCGCTTCATGGGTGGTCTCTACCCCCAAGCTCTCCTTCTCACTCTCTGTAGCTCTGAAATCACTAACCGGAGTACGTGGCAATGCAAAAACTTATTTTTTGTCACCTTTTCACATTAATACCCTTATCTGTAATGCGTTAATTTAACAGGAAGTCATTTAGGTGCCCAAAAGTATGCAACACTTTTTCATATTCAGCATCCGCATGCACACATCCAGGCCTTCTTATGCCCAGTTTTCACTTTAATACGGCGTTTACGACCACAGTTTGTGAGTTGCACACATTAACAGGAACTCGCAAACACCTTTGCATATACATATGTATGTATGTATGTATATATGTATGTATATATGTATGTATTCACATAAGCCGCATATACTAATTTATTATATTTTATTTGATCGCATTACATTTGCAGAAATTCATATTCCCATTGGTTGTGTGAATTGTTGTTGTTGTTGCTCAGCTTAGGTGTTGTTGTTCTCGTATTTCTTAGGTATGCACCAGCAGCATCGGCGAAGGCAGCAGCCGTTTTTTTTTTTTTTGGGTCATTTTCCATTTCTGCAATAAAAACAAGCAAAAAAAAAAATTAATATGAGAAATTGGAGTGAATTTGCTTCTGCATTGAAGCGTGTTCTTTTGCTGATAAGCAAGCGGAAAAGTTTGTTGAATGTAATTTGTTTGTTGCTCCTCTCCCTCACAAACATCTCTCTGTGTGTCATAAGCGGATTATTTTAATAAATTTTTCTCTTCTCTGTGCAAATGTGATGATGCGCTGTGCAAAATTGTGCATAGTTGCACACTTTTGGGAGAAGAGAGATGTAGGGGGATAGTAATATTGAATTACGTATGTCTTATATGGGTCTAGTACTTTAACTAAATGACGAAGGGCCATGAGCAATATAGATTTTCGATAACTAAACGCATGAGCCCATTATGCAAATTTATAGTTTTCATAAAAATGAAATGGTATATTAACATAAGTGAGAAGTATGTAAGTTTTAGAGATAGAAGACATAGACCCACCAAATCAGATCGGATGTGGATGGCGAGCTAAGTTGATTGAGCCATGTCTATCTGTTCGTCTGTTTGTGCGTAAACTAGTCCATCAGTTTCTGAGGCAATTCAGACAAACTTACACCAAGATGTATTTTTATACTGTATTAATCATTTGTCAAAACCAGACACATTGGACCACTCTAACATATAGCCCCCATACAACTCATTTATTCAGATAAGTCAGTTTGGATCATAGATACTTTAATAAAGCATCAGAAACATTGAATTTGGATCTGGTAAAAGGTAAGTCAATAAATGATCCATATCTTGCGTAGATAACGCTAGATGGCGTTAGAAACGGCACAAAAGGTCTCAAAGCCAGGATTGACGGTCAGAAAGGTTTTGTTTTGTGTTTGTTGGGATTGGTAAGGAAAAATCTACTGTAAACGCCCAGGAGGGTAATTGTGTTTTATTACGATAGCGAGTTGGGAGGTTCTTATGGATTTATAGTCCAGACCATGCACCGAGTGATTACCATCTGTTGCTGTCTATGGCAAAGAATTTAACTCGTCAAGAATTGGCCTCAAGAACAGCCTGTGAAAATCGATTGCTTAATAGGGTAGGACTAGGGTTTCTATGAGACAGACATAAGGACTTTACCTTCAAAATAAGTCGGATAATTTTAACTATAGTAAAATTAATGAATTACTGGACCTAATATATAATAGCTGGTAGTCACTAGTTGTACATCTAGTCTGTAAGGTTTATAAAATCAAAGACTCAATAAATGAAGTATAATACGAAGTCTGTTTTTGTTCAGACCTGATTTTATCAGTATGAGATTTAATACTAGAGCTCCACACCACCAAATTATACTCTAATACTGGTCTCTAAAATGATGTAGAAAATATTTTCAATTTCCTGAAATGATGATCCCTTCCGAGCCACTTGGGACCGATGATTTTAAAACAAATGGACGAACGTATAGTTTATTGTAATCCACATCCGTACGGCCTTTGGATTTTTATAAGGAGTCTTTATTTTATATCAGAAATACACTCGGTGGGCTTGAAATTCCCTGCCGCGAGGAGCGGCCGCAATCAAAAAATTTATTTTCCTTTAATTTTGGATGTTGGTCGAACCAGGACTCGAACACGGGTCTTCAGAATGGAAGTACGCAATGTTAACCACTCGGCTATTGCAGCCACTGTTTCGTTAACTAGGGGTGGATAAAGATTTTACAAAATTACATAATTTTTTGCACTTTTTACATGGGTTTAACTTCAATTACTCATAACCTTTTGAGTATTGTCTACTTCAGAAGAATATCACTTTTACATATTTCTTTTTAATTGATTGTAGCTTAATCGAAAAAATCTTTAAAATATTTAGCATACTTTTGGAAGTAAGAAAAAAAGGCTTTGTTAATATTTTGAATTACGTACTTTTAACATGAAACTTAACTAAGCTTCCTAGTGATATGAAATTGATTAGCATTCAGGCAAAATTTGATACATCATCCCTCGCCCATCTTAAAATTTATTTTTTTTTTTTTGAGATTTTGCCTTCTCCCATCAAGTTTTAGAAATATTTCAAGTCGATTTTTATCAGATCAGGTATTGAATTATGGTTCTATTTATTCTATTTGATGGTCCACACGTCATTTCGTTATTTTCCTTCTCACACAACTGCTTTAGACAATTTGATACACAGTTGGAACCATTATCCTGCACAAGTAGTAGTAGGGTACTAATTCTAATTTGAACTTTTCCATCAAAGAGTATATTTTTGTGTGAAAACTAAAACAACAACGCCAATGGACAATGAACAAATATCAGAAGTTCTGTAGAGCGTAAGTCATTTTACTACAATAGAATCAAAAATCGAAAACAGTGTTGTGAAATTTGTTTCAAATCTTATTTGGTTATATTATCGACTCAAGGGAAAAACTTTTTTCGTATTAATATATTAAAATTAGTAAAACAAAAATATGAATAGACTACACCCGGGGGTAGGTGTTCAACCGATTTCCTTTTAAGCGGCTGCAACGAGCCAAAAAGTGAAACTAAGGATAACCCAAAAATTGTCTACAAAAAATAGAAAGTTTCAACCAACAATACAATTGTTTTACTGGATTTTAAGAGAACCCAAACCAAACTCTACAAGTTCCACATCATACCCTTCCTGCATCTAAGTTTTTGAGAGAAAGGTTTTGCGTAAGATTTATGGTCCTCTGGGTGCTATGAACGGCGAATACCGCAATAAGTAGTACGAGTTATACTACGACATTGATATAGTTCAGCAAATCAAGAAACAGTGGCTACGCTGGCTAGATCATGTGCTCCGGATGGATAAGATTACTCCAGCTTTGAAAGTTTTCAATGCAAATGAGGAAGAGGAGGACCTCTACTCTGTTGAAAAGATTGGATGGGGAAGGACGAGCCCTCTTTTGGTGTTTATAATTGGCGAAGTGAAGAAAGGCCAACTTGGCTATAATCTCATTAGTAGTGTCTACGTCAGTAAAGATAAATAGAAGAGTTCTTTGAAGTGTCGGTGTATCAGCTCTCTTAAAAAATTATAGAAGAATATTTTTGTGTTTGAAGTACCTACATAAATTGTAACTTTTAATGCTAAAGAGGCTTTGCTATAATCAATCCATTTTTTTCATAAACATCATTAAGGGTGATATAAAGTGCAAGAAAACGACAAGCCAAGCTAAAAATATTTTTATGAATGGTAAAAAAGGGTGATAAATCCAATGCCAAATATCAATTTTTCAAGCTAAACACTAGCGATTATTACGATCGAAGTTTCAACTTTATAATAAAAAAAGGAATTTCGTGAAAAAATTCATTTCAAAAGCATTTTGTTTACATTTATTTTCGATATCGTAAAATGCATAGCCCTTTACTAAGACGTTTTGATTGAAACCCATGGAGTATTTTTATATTGAATATTTCTCATTATTTTGGATTCAAGATTATGAATTTCATTCTCATGCTTTAGAATTTTGTCAGTTAACATTGTAGCAAATCAAGGATGGGGCGTCTGGCACCGCCTTGCGTTACACCGGCTGAACTTTCTAAGGGTTCAGACCTCTTTTTACCTCACTTTGCAAAAAAAAATCTATTTTTTCTATTGGCTATGTGGGTAGCAACCAGTTGACTCAGTTTTGCCTACACTTTTTCCTGGTTTAGACATCATAATAACTTGGGCATGTAAGGTTAGAAGAATGCGAGAATACGGTTACACAAGTAAGTTAAAGAAAGATCGTCTTCTTCTCGGCCTATTTAATAATTATGCAAAAATTAGTTTAGAGCCTGCGAGGCCCGGGGTTTTTTTCTTTTATTTTTTTTAATTTATAAGAATGCATTGCTTTTTTATTAGTGCTCAGGTAGTTAAAAATGATAAACGAAGTTGTTATCCGAAATAATATTATATTATATATTCACTCACAAGAGATTATAAGTCCTCACTATTTCTCGAATAAATGAGAAGACATCAGAATTTTCTGTGCTGTACTGTACTCTATACTTACATTTTGGTTTGTGGTAATCCATTTTCTCGGCGGTCACGTATACAACGGGATCGATTAGTTAAGTTATTTTTTTAATTTTTATTATTATTTTTTATTATTTATTTATAGTAATCGAGGAAATTATTAAACATTTATTTAACATTTATCACAAACACAAAGGTACAACGATACAATTATTGATAAGATACAATATTTTTGGCGGCGGAGTTTTTCAAACGAGATTTTGCTGCGGAAATTTAAAAAAAAATTAATTTTAATTGTAATTACTTAAATTTGAATACTTTAAATGGTGCTTATTCCTTAACAGCAAGTTACAAACCTTACATAAAATAATTGTTTAATTAAATATACAAATAAAAAATAAAAAAATACTTCAAAAATAAAATAAATCAAATAGTGATTGCGAAAAAAAAAGAAACTCAAAAGTTCCTCAACAGCCTAAACGGCGACATCACGCAGACCGAGCGCGTTTAGCTGCGCGAGCGAACCGTTTACTGCACTAGCTGAAGACTGTATGCGCTGCGTGTGACAGAATGCAGTTAAAGTCAATGGATTGTGACTGCAGAAGATCGAGGTAGCAGCGGCAGAGATATTTAGAAACTCCTACATGAATATTTCAAAAACAAGTATACACTGTTGCAAAGCTGAGATTTGAGCTAAAGTTACGTGTATGTGAAGAGAGAGCTGGAGGCGGTGAGCAGGAGGGAGAGGTGGTGAGATAGGTTTTAGAGGTGTAGAGCAGTATGGCGAAGTGAGTAGGAAGAAGAACACAGAGGGTGTATGTGGGTGCAAGGATATATAGTATGTATAAGTTAAGGTAGTAGTATGCGCATAAGTTAGGTTAGGCATTAGTAGGATGTTGTGATTTATTATATATATATGTAGAATACATAATTTATGTAGCTCACTCGTTCGCACGCACGCACTGTAGACTCAATGGCATACCTAGTATTGCAGAAGCCTAACTGCTGGCAGTAAAAGAATGCACTGGAATAAAAGCAGAACTCATGGGAAGCCAGTCACACTTCCAGTGGACTTTACTGTATATATTATATAGTATATATAGAATATATATAGTTATATATAACGAAAAAGCTGCATTATCGAGCTATGAAAGTGAAAATTTTTAAGAACCTCGAGACAAAGCTTTTTTGTTTTCCATTAATTCTTTTTTCCCCGCCTTTCTTTTTGTTAAAACACGTTTTAATTTTATTGCTTTTTTTAAGACAACCACTTTGTTAATTTCTTTTTAAATTAATTAAATTTTCTTTTATTAAATACATATGATATATATATATATATACTGCTGAACACTAACTATCACGTTTAGAGCTCCGTTTGAACCGTACACACCACACAGCAGGACTACGCACGAAGAACTAGCCTCAGTATCCTTTTTGGACACACATATCTGTACCATTGCCAAGCGTCAGCATTGTGTGCAAGCAAAGTTCACCACACCGCGTTATATAGCGCTCGCTCTTGCTGTTGTGTGTGCGAGCAGTGCAGCGCTAGTGTGGTGAAAAGCTGTACTTGGCTCACAGTGCGTTGTAAAGGAATTTTTATTACCTCGGACATACACGTACATACATACAGACACCTGCACGCCAGTCGGCGAGGGTGGCTCGTACATAACAGGCAACAGTAACTGTTTAGCAACACACACACACACATACATATACACAACACAACAACACAAAGCCTTACCAGTGTGCACTCTGCTCTCCATGAGCGATGTGGCGTGAGTTGCCACCTGTCCGTTCGGCCAATCACAGCGACGACTAGGTGGAGCTGCGCACACAAACACACATTCATGTAATATATGCTTATACAGATGTATATAATTTAGCTTTTTCTATGTGCTCTTTGCTGCCAGCATAAATATGGCGCTTGCATAAGCTTAAATACATATATGCACGTATATGCATATATAATACAACAAACAGTTACATATACCTATATCTACTATTTAAAGCCAGAAAAAACTCTGGATATCCTTCCATCGAAAATCAGAAACTCATTGAATGGCAATCGTGCGTGAAACATAGTTATGTTGTTACCAAGCATTTCCCATTGTTTTTTCAGCGAGCGCCGAACTCATTCAAGCCACACGACGGTTGTGGCACTGATATATGTGGATTGTAGTATGCCGTTGTCCTGCTAGAAAGCAGCTTTCCAAACGTCAGCATCAGCCCTAGAGTTGCTCCTACCTATCAAGTCTGCTGCTTCAACCGCACTCATTTCCACTTCCTCTCTCCCTTTTTGTTAATTTTTTGCTTTTGCATGCGTTTGTGCTGTTGACTTTACAGTCGGCCATTTTGAAAAGCGCCTCTCACCTCCATTTTTGGTTATGTAATTTTTTTTTCTTGTAATTTATTCTGTCTGTTTATTTATGTTCTCCAACTTGTTTATTGTTAGTTTCGTGGTTTATGGTCTTTTTGTAACTGATTTATGTATGTAGGTATGTACACAAGTATGCAAGGCAACTAACAGTTGAAAATTCTAAAAATAACCAATTTTAATGAAATATGTATGCACGTATGTATATGTGTAGGTAGTGACTATTTTTAGTTGCTTCACTTACTTTTAATCGATAAATACAGCGAATGTTAACAACCCACATATGTGAGAGCCATCTTCTATTGTTATCCTTTGCTAGTAGATCGTTCTTTTAACCACTGACACGTATCTATATTCCTTTTTTCTATCTCCTTTCTTTGATATATCGATTTCTAATTCAAATAACCTTCACAAGATGGGACGAAAGCTGAAATCAAAGGTCCTCAGTTCTTGTCTTTCTTCAGAAAAACATATATTAGGTCAAGTAAAAGGTTTTCCATTATTTTTTCAATAGCTTGCTTTAGTGATTTCTATCTCCCGCTCTATAAGTTCGATTGGATTACACTAGAGGGCGTTGAAAGATGATATTGCTCACTTATCTCAGTAGTGTGTGCCAAAGCCAAGAGAAAATATACTACATTTAACAATCTTTCTTCGCTAAAGATGTGAATAGTGTTTATGGTCCTGATATGTCAATCATGCACAATTTTTGTTGCATCGATTTCGTTCCAGTAATTTTGATGTAAAAGGTGCCTCACGTAGTAGAAAGCCAATTATCGAAATGTCGATAAAATAATGCAAATTGTCGTGACTGACCATCATGCGAGCACCGTCTACCCACAAACTGAAAATTGCACAAAAAACATTTTGGAACCACTAAAATGAGTAAACGAGATAAAACCTCATAGACCGAGTTTCCATTTTCGAGTCGCTGCTGTATGGTAACGAAATTCTGTCTGTCGGACCATTGCCGAAGCGGATGGTATCTGGAGATGAAAAGTGGATCACTCGCAGCAACATCAAATGAAAAAAGTCATGATCGAAGAACAGACAGGCGGCAAAAGCCGTCTCCAAGCCAGAATTGACGGCTAGGAGGATATTGTTGCCTCTTTCTTGAAATTAGCACTATGATCTTACGGCCATACTCCTAACTCGGAGCTCATTGATAGTGACTCGCCAGAAGCTTCGATAATTTGCTTGGGAGGTTCCTGTGCATCCATCTTATAGCTCGGGCCTTCCACCAAGTGATTACCATCTGTTCCTGTCTTTGGCGAATAATTTCTCTGGTGAAAAATTGGCCACAAGAGATGTCTGTGAAAATCGATTGTCTCAATTTTTTGCCAATAAAAACAAAAGTTTCTACGAGAGAGGCGTAATGGCCTAACCTTAAATCGGATACTTAAATCATATGACTATGTTAAATAAATCATTAAATTTAATGCATAAAAAATTTATGACGATCTCAGAGAAGTATGCGATATATGGAACAAAAAATTTCGATACCTAAATTTCTTCTGTGGATCCCAAAACATTCTGGGAGACTTCCAGTTAAAGAGCGTCGGAGGTGGCTCATAATAAGTTTGTTTCATTTCTATTTTTCTCTCCAGGTTTGTCTAACTCTTAAGACCACTATTTTTATTTTTCTTATCCTGGTGTCGTACTAACATCCAAAAAGTTATAGAAAATTAATTTTATTAAAATATTAAGCTAAATTTTTTATTTGACATGAAATAAAGGCTCCTCATAAAAACCCATCAGCCGTTCGGACGCGGCTTATCATAAACTGTAGGTCCCTCCATTTGTTGGAAAAACATCAAAACACAAGACCACAAATTGGAGGAGGAGCTCGGCCGAAAATCGCTTCAGCGGTTACAAAGCGCCAACTATATATTTATATATGCTGTTGTCCATAGCAAATGAGAGTCTATTTCGGACATAAATATAATAGTTTCTCGTTCCAATCTATTAACCGTCGATTCTTCCTGTTAACTGTCGTGAGAACCGTTTTGCGATTGTTACCGCATCAACAATAAAACAATCTGCTCTCGGCCCATTTAATTTTCCACCGGAGTAGAGTTATTACTTTTCCTCTGGCCTCCACCGGCGGCTAGTGAATCGAAATTTTGTCAGATCTGTAGAAGTGTTTTCCCTCACTAAGCCGACAAAACGTAGCCAGCGAAGCCAGTATCTGTGTAAAGGTAATCAAGCTGTGGAGCCTTTGATCACGACTAAGAGAGGGAGTGTTCGCTTAAACCTTACTGCAGCGTTTATTCACCAAAACTGCAGTTGTCTCACCACTGGACGACTTCGACATCGGATGAGATAGACCTGTGGTCTGCGAAAGAAAAGTTTATTGAACAAATAAGGGTTCTTTTCGCATTGTCTACGGCGAATACCACAGACGATGAAATGATGAGTTGTACGAGTTATACGATGACAACAATATAGTTCAGCGGTTACGCTGGCTAGATTAAGTCATCCGAATGAATGATAGCTTTGAAAGTATTCAATGCAGTAGCCGCTAGTGGAAGCAGAGGAAGAGGAAGACCTTCACTTCGTTGGAAGGATCAGGAGGAGAGTGACCTGGTTACACTTGGTATCACCAACTAGCGCCAAACAGCGTAGAGAAAAACCGAATGGCGTAAGCGGTGTCAACTCCATTGAAAAAAAAGAGAGGTAGCTAAATGGACCATGTTGTGGTAGGCCATATCAATAATCACAAGTGAGCTTGGGAGACAGCCAAACTATTTTCTACTCGACTTGCACTCCTCCGCTCTGAGAGTACTCAACAAAAACACGGTATAAGGGAACTGTGAGACGACATTTGAAGCTCCTTAAGTACAGCCAACGAGATAGTTAGCTTTCGACAAAGATCGAAAGAACAGGGAAAAGAAATATGCAGAGTCATGAAAGATCTGAAGGAGTGGATATAATATTAGGACGAGTAAACAGTTCGTTCGTTTTTTATCTAAGAGATGGCGTTATTGTCCATAGTACTAGTGTCTAGTGTTACGTGTCGCATCATGTAGCTATATTTTACAATTTTTCTACGATCAAGGCGAAAAAGGAGCCAAAGAGGCTGAAAAAATTAATTTATTTTATCGGCCCGATACTGAAAACGAACGTGTAGCATAAAAGTGGATTTCTAGGTTCCGTTCTGGTAAAGATAAGCCAGAAAACCGTTTGGAACCATTTGCGTAGCCTTGGATTCAAAAAGAAGCTAGATGTTTGGGTGCCACACGACCTAACGCAAAACAGTGGCCAAGCCAGGATTGACGGCCAGGAAGGTTTTGTTGTGTGTTTGATGGGATTGACAAGGAATCATCTATTACGAGCTACTCCCCTATGGCCAAACGCTCAATTCGGCCCTCTACTGCCAACAACTGGACCGCTTGAAGGAAGCACTCATCCAGAAGAGGCCATCTTTGATCAACAGAGGCCGAATTGGGTTTCAATCAGGACAACACTGGGCCACACTCGTCTTTTATGACACGCCAGAAGCTCCAGCAACTCGGATGGGAGAACCTAATGCACCCACCTTATAGTGCGGACCTGGCACCAGGTGATTACTATCGTTTCCTATGCATGGCGAACACGCTTAATGGTGAGAAGTTGGCCTCAAGAGAGGCCTGTGAAAATTGGCTCTCCGAGTTTTTTGCCAATAGGGACGCAGCATTCTACGAGAGGGGTATAAGTTAGTATGGAAGTTGGCACATCTCGTTGGCAACAAGTTTACGAAAACGACACATATTTGACTTAAATAGGACAAATGTACACGAAGTTATCATCTTTTGGAAAATCAATAAAAAAAAACCGAACACACACATCTACAACACATCGTAAAACTAAAACATCCGGCCCCGGTGAATCCAAATATTCAATTGGTGATGAAGTTCGATCTCTTGACTACTGTTAATTTCGAACAGAAATTGCTCGCACGAGAGCAACAAAGCAGCTGTAGTGCATGGCTTACCAGCTGAGCTATTAATATATCGCGGCGAAGAGTTAAAAAGTGCGTTCATTAGCTCTGGCGAAATATAGTCGAATGAGTATAGTTATGAGGGTATGCACCTTTAGTGTTCGTTGCTCAATCCACATAGAGGGAAGCACCACAAACCGCGCCGATTATGGTGGCATAAATCTCCTCAATATCCCAGACGAAGTCTTATCGAGCATATTGTGTGATTGATTAAATGTGATCGTCAAAGAACTGATCGGACTTTAACAGGTTTTGGATTATATAGAAGTCGCCATATATCTCGTACAGATAGTTGTTACTCCGTTTGTGATATTCGTCGTCGCTATACGTATACCAACCTTACATCTTGCACACTTTTCTCTAGCATTGGATTCAAGAAGGCTTCCGCATGGAGAATCTCCTTGTCTGAAACCTCTATTGACAACGAATGACTCGGGAAGTCTTTCTTTTTCTGACATTCATGCGGGGATTATAGGGCCCAAAATCGGTGGCCGAAGAAGTTTCTGGCCGACCAAGGCAATCTATACAATTACATAAAACCTCAAATTCGCAGCTCATGAAGCGAAAAAGTGGCATTACACCACTAACAACGGTCTCAATGGGATCAACAGAAGGTGGAAGAAAACTGGAAGTAATAGAACTGATAGTCAAGTGTTTATAATAACGGCTTGACCACTTATCGTTGAATATCGTGCTACTGCACAGGGTTTTAGACTAAAAGAGATCACAGGAAGGTTTATAGACAGAGGATTCTAATAATTTCGTATACCAAGTCCTAAATTGATTTTAGTTTATTTTCCCCAAGTAACAACAGGTACACAACGAACCGGACCGAAGCCTCTCTGCTTATCTAATTGAGATGCAAATTTAGTTCGGAGGCTGCATATAACCTTGTTGGCGTAGCCATACATATACACAAATCAACTTAAAAGAACAGAGACAGCGAACGCAACTTCCAAATGCTTACATAAAACATAATCCTTGAGAGAGATTTAAGAAGAGGGTGCCTCAAATGCTCACACACATTTAATAATATATTTACATATCTTTGCTATGCACTTATAGCATTGACGTAAATTCATCGACCGATCCATGACAACCAGATATTATCAAGAATTACGCATATATTAACGCAAATGATGGCAATGAGCTCCCACTCCTCTCACACTCGCCCAAGTCGTCCACTTAGACAACTCTATTACCTCCCACTTTGCCAGCCACACGAAAGTAGCGGGGAAATGGGCGTTGCGTATTGCAACGACGTAAATGAAAATGTCTGCAAGTTAATTTACCGTTATGAAGTTGTGTATTATTAACTTTTGTCCTTGAAACCCGGGCAACCATCGCCATGTTACGCTGCAGACCACACCACCTGTGCCGCCCAAAGCCACTTACCGATGAACTCTCACTCACTATTATCTCCCTTATCACTTTGATTCAATCAGCAAACTTTTTATTGTTGAGTGAATAATAAAGTTTTTTCTTTTACTTAAAAAATTCTTGATTTTTTGTTCTTGCGTTGCGTCTTGCATTGGTGGTAACAAAAATTTTATAGGAAATGTTTGGGAAAAATCTTTATAAAATCATCCTTTCATTGTAGGCGAGTTTTAGTTCGATTTTCTAAATCATCCCCTGCAACTAAAGCAGGTTTTTGCTATGTATTGATACTTTGTCTACAAATGGACAGACTTGTAGTATCAAGCCACATACGGAAAACTGAAGGATTTTACTTTACTACCAGACTCATTCGTTTTGGTTCCCTCGGCAGTGTAGGAAAAAGCGGCTGTTAGGATCGTTTATGTCAATATCATCGGCATACACCAGCAGTTGTATGCTCCTATGAGAGATTGTACCTTCTCTATTCAGTCCAGCAATTTGTGTTACCTTCCCTTGCATTAAGACCGCAGATAGAAAGTCGCCTTTGTCTGAAACCTAAACTAGTACCGAAGGACTCGGAGAGTTCATTGACAATTCTGACATAACATCTTTTGTTTCTCGGCGTAGGTTTGCACAGCAGCTTTAAATTCGATGGCGAGGATGTGTTTGTCGATCCTTTTCCAAAATGACTCTTATTACAAATATTAGCAGTACAAGTCGAGTAGAAAAACGTTTAGCTGTATTCTATGCAGGAAATTTATCGACGTCAGCAGTACGTCCACTAATCACAGCTGTGGACCGAGTCGGCATCAGCACAGCGGAAAGTAAGCACATTTAAAGAATTTAATTGAAGGAGTGTGTTCCGTCTAACATTGTCGAACTGGTTTCTTGCTTCAGTCGGATTCTGTTATTACAGATAAAGGCTGAATTTCTCAACTACTGTGCAGAGATACCTACTAAAGCCGCCAAGCTGAATTTGATGTCATGTCGGCTGCTGCGCTCTTATAATCTTAGGTGATAGCAATCTTAGTTTTTGCGAGAATATCAAACAGCAGTTCAGCGGCGATTTCACAATAAGGAAACCAGTTTTCAGCAAATCGTAATCCTTAATATGGGAACAGTGGTTGCCGTAAAAAACTATAAGTTCTCCTCAGACATAGCAGCGTAGAGACAGCTCTACAGCTCAGCTTTAAAATTAACGAAAAGCTGGTGAGTGTCGATTATCATTTCACAAGCTTTTTCCAGGACTTGGCGTATGATGAATATTCAGTCAATGGCGGATTTTTAACGCCACTGGATTGGGAAGTACTTACTTAAGATCCAATCCTCGGACATGGTTTCGTCCGACCACCTCCTACAAAGAAGCTTATGCATGCACCGCTCGACCGACAATCCATGGGCCCCCGCCGCTATGTTGATTTTCAGAAGAGTAAGTGTTATCCGAATTTCTTTATAGTTGGTCAATGAAACTTCTGCTACATCGTCGTCGATTGTGTGTGGTGTTCTATTGTCACTACCCTTCAGCTGACTAGAGAAGTGCTTCCTGCATAAATTCAGTATACTTACTTACTTAGCATCAGTCGCTAGGTTACCTCTCTGAGTTTTACAAAAGCTTGCTCCGATATTGAAACTTTATGTAAGTCCCCGTATCACTTTTAGAATCGAACATTATCCCTGTTGGACAGTTTCTGCCTATTTTTTTCGTCTGCACTTACGTCTTCTTCTTACCTCTTCATTTCTCGCTATCTACCCCACCCCACCCGTATAGTGTTCGATGGCAAGGTTGCAAAATAGGCAGTCTGTTTTCTTGCCACTGCGACATAGCAATCCTCATCTCACCAGCTCTTTTTGAGACCTTTTGAAAACCAGTAGTAGCGTTAACTGTTATACGTAGGGAACATGAAATACCGTTCCACATCGAGTTGCTGAGCAGTGCTCTCAGAGGGTAGGAGTTCAAGTCGAAAAAAACCATTCGGCTGTCTGTTGTGATTGCAGCTTTTCGACGGGCGTATCTTTATCGCTACAAGATAGTGGTCCGAGTCTATGTTGCCCTCCATCTATCAAAGCTTTATTGCTCTAGACGCTGCATTTAGGCTTCGCACACTTAAATTGAATATTTCGGAGTGCCTCCATTGAAGCTTCCTCTCTTTCAGCCTCGATCTAACCTCCACACGGATTTATTACCACATCTTGTAGACGAGTTGCTCACGTTTCCAAGGTGAACGACGTAAACGCTGGAGTAGGAGTTGAGTATAGCCCCAGAAACTTGAATATGCAGCCAGGATTACGTGCTTATCTTATTAACCAAGGCGCTGGAGGGTTAATTGTTGCAACACTGCAGACTCTAAAATGTGTGACGCTTCGCGGAAAACCTAGGCTCACAGGGTTAGCCGTTAACCTAAATCGGATCATTCTAACTATGGTAATTAAAGCCTTCAATTTCATACAAAAATAATGGATTTATTTTTACTACACCTAATATATATATATATATCATGAAAATGTTTAATTTTCTATTATTTGTCAATTTGTAAAAAAAATTGTCTCAAAGTGGTTTACTTTCACAAATAACATAACGAAGATTAAAGCAATTATCTTCATCCCATTTATTGACTATAAAAGACTTCATACAGTGTTGTCTACCGTTTTTGAAATCCATTTGGCCTGTACTCCAATGGGTGTAAGAAACCAGCGAACCTCGTAAGCCCCAACGATATGTTTCCTCATCTTCCAAGCAGTTGCCAGCAAGCCAAACATATCTGCCTTCCATGCCTTAAAACATCAATTGATATCAAATTGCAAATGATTATTTCCAAATAAGTTGTTGCTGTGAATTACCGTGAAATTTAAGCAAATCGAAAAACTCGGCAACTTTCTCTTCAGTTTCCAGCGGTTGTTCACCATAAAAGGTATTTTTTTTTAGACATGAGGTTTTCAAGAAGAAATAAATGGCCTGTAATATAAGAGAACTTAGATTTATATATGTTTAAAAAAGGGTTTCGGACCCGCCGCGGCTGGCTTGAATAAACTCTAGCCGAGAGGCTCCGAATATTATTTTCTGAGATGTCGCAGGCTTATTTGCCTAGACAAGTGATTCCACATATCGGTCCTGTAAAAAGTAGTACAAGATTTTCTTAAAAGATGGTTTTAGTGATCTGTATCTATCTTTCTATCAGTGCGATTGGATTATACTGGATGGCCTTATAAAGATGATATTTTGAATTCAAAAAGATGAATCGAGTGTTTGATCGCATTTTAAAGAAAAGCGAAAATATGTTATATTCTAAAATTTTTCTTCGATTAAGGCGAAAAGATAGGTAGCTGAAAATGAAATTAGTATTTATGGTCCTAATACTGTAAAAGTCAATCATGCACAATTTTGGCTTCGTCGATTTCATTTCGGAAATTTTGATGCAAAAGAAGGTATGGAAAGTCAATTATCGAAAATGTCCTTAAAATAATGGGAATCGTCGACTCTGACCATCATGGGAGCATTTTTTCGATTACCCAGTAGCTAAGCATTGCACAAAAAACAATTTGGAAACACATGATAAGGGCTGGAAGAATGGTGAAGAATCCATTGCCTCAATTTTTTACCAATAGGGGCAAGGGTTAATTTTTTCTAACTGCGGTCGCCCCTCGGCAGGGAATGTCCATCCCACCGAGTGTACCATACTTCGGACATGAAGTAAAGGCTCCTCATAAAAAACCATCAGCCATTCGGAGGCGGCTTGGTATAAACTGTAGGTCCCTCCATTTGTTGGAAAAACATCAGAAGCAAAACCACAATTGGAGGATGAGCTCAGCCGAAAGTCGCTTCAGCGGTTACACAGCGCCATTTATATATATATATATAATGGATTACTTGTTACTAGTCGTCGTTTCAGAGATTACAAAACGCCAACCTCTGAATATATGTATACTACATATGTAATAATAAACTTGCTCGCCTAGTGAAGTTGTGTGCTGGGTTTGAGACTTTATCAAGCCCTCCTAGTATATTTTTGACATGAATAAAAGCTCTTCAGCCGTTCGGTGTCAGCTTAGTATAAATTGTAGATCTCTCTATTTATAGAATAAACATCATACCACAAATTGGAGGAGGAGCTCGGCCGAAAATCACTTCATCGGTTACAATCTTGCGTTCACAATATAAAATACAAAATAGTTTAATGACGTCAACAAAAAAAATTTTCTGTTGGCGTAATATATTATCTATGAATAATATCGGTACTTTGAATAACAATTAGATAAGAACTTCACACATGGAAATAAAGTAAGAGAATAAAGCAAAAACCATTTACATATCTAAAAAATTTAATTCAATAAAAGGATCATAACAAGATATTGGAAATAATAGTTGTCAAATAAGGCGATTTATGATACAGTTTACTGCCCATGGGAACGCGAGCAGGGGAAGTTAAAGTAGCGATCTCATTAACGGCCTACAGTGAAGAAACTCAGCCACGCCAAATATATGAGAGTCGATTTGAGAGAACATGTCACTGGCGGACAGTTCTCAGGTATGTTGCTAAAAATATGGTTTCCTGGAACTGAATAACAATATAATTTTTCCTGCAACATTAGATCAATTGTTTTGGCTATAGAAGAGTTTATAGCTAAAACTCACCTAAGCATTAGAGCTCAAGATTTTGTTCGGACATTTTCGAGCTGCTCGAGCATTTGAGCAACGAGTGCTCGCCCATTCGTTCATTGGCTCATTACTCGAAATTTTTGAGCATGAGCTCGAGCATTTGACTTTCTTCCCAGAACTTTCTTCTATAATTTGAATTTTATTTATGCTACGTTTGAAACTCACTGAAATACTAAAGAAATTTTGACAAACGAAATTGAAATTTGAAAAATTTCAAACTATCATTTGAGCAACGAACGAGTATCGAGCGAGTATCAGGCTCTACTAAGCATTAATAATATAATATTAGGTGTAGTAAAAAGAAATTCTTTATTTTTGCATGAAATTGAAGGCTTTAATATTTACTTTTCATATCCAGCTTTGTTCTTTAGCTCTTGGGCAATCGAAACAGTGTTAACATGACGGTCGGACTCGACAATGTCCATGATTTTATCAATATTTTCGACAATTGGCTTCCACTCCGTGAAGCATCTTTTACATCAAAATTACCGGAATGAAACCAAAATTGTACATGATTGACTGTAACAGTATCAGACCCATAAACTCTAATGAGATCGCTACTTTAACTTCCCCTGCTCGCGTTCCCATGGGCAGTAAACTGTATCATAAATCGCCTTATTTGACAACTATTATTTCCAATATCTTGTTATGATCCATTTATTGAGTTAAATTTTTAAGATATGCAAATGGTTTTTGCTATATTTTTTCACTTCACCTAATATTAAAGAAAACCCGTCAGAATGGTTATGCGAACGTGCCATTATAACATCAAAAAACGACACAATAAAATGAGTAGGCCTTAGTCATTAAGGAAATACTTTTAAAATTATTTGAAGAGTTGGAATATCAGTATAAATCCGTCGTCTCCGTGATGAACACCGACGGTGCTATTCATAAACCGGTAGGATAGAGTTCTGAATACATTAAAGCCTCTCGGTCTCTCAACTCACATATTGAAATTAAGAGTTGGAGCGCGAATTATTCATGATACTGCGTGATATAAATCTATCAAAATTTGGCATTGGAACCATAATATTTATTCCTGGGATTTCCCTCATGCCATCAAATTACCCCTTCGAATTCAAAACGGTGCAGTTTCCCCGCAAAGTATACTTGGCAATAACCATAAACGAAGGTCAATGCCGAAGCTCTTAAGGTATCAGGAATAGACTTGAGAGAAATCTGCTTCTTCCAAGCCTACACGTATTTTTATGTGGTATTCTCCAGAGTACACTCACGGAGTAGCTTGGAGATTCTACATAGAAAGAAATACAGCGATAGGTTTTCGTAAAACTAAAAAAAAACATACTTACGGTGAAATCCCTACATTATAATAAAAAATGTTATATTTTATAAGTATTCAAAAAATATCATATAATAAATTAAATATTACTATAAATTGAAAACCTCAAAAATCCAACATAAAACTTTATAAAAGTACATTTTAATTCCATCCTGATGTCGCCTCTTCCGATGTTGTCCCATGCTTCTGCTCCATATAGCTGGAAAGCTGGTATAATTATGGATAAATCTAAGGCAAAAGCAGCTTTTGAAAGCAAAGTTTTAATTTAAAATAGATTAGCTGAAGATAAAACTTGAGTGAAAAGAGCTTCCACTCTCTTGAAAGCATACTTTAGTAGAGCAAGCTATTTAAAAGATTTTAACTGGCATAAACACAGTGAGAACTCTTGTTGATAGCAACTTTTGATGAGCTGTAATTTTAAAGAGTGAAAGCTTTTGTGAAAGCTTATCTAGTCAGAGTTGCTATTTGAAAGAGATTATCCGTAAAAAAAGAGCAGCTAAAAGCTTATTTTAAAAACACTTTCAGCAAACCTACAATTTAAATGAGGCTAGCTAGACAAAAAGCTCCGACAAACGAGGTTTCAGACAGGGTGATTCTTTATCGTATGACTTTTTTAACTTATTGCTGGAGAAAATAATACGAGCTGCAGAGTTGAATAGAGAAGGTACAGTCTTCTATAAGAGTGTACAGCTGCAGGTGTGGGCTAATGATATTGACATTATTGGCCTCGACTACCACGCGTTAGTTCTGCTTTCTCCAGACTTAATTAAGAAGCGAAGCGAATGGGTCTGGTAGTGTATGAGGGCGAGACAAAAAATCTCCTGTCATCACACAAACAGTCATCGCATTTACGACTTGGCTCCCATGTCACTGTTGACAGTCATAACTTCGAGGTCGTAGATAATTCCGTCTATCTAGGGACCAGCATCGGCACCAATAATAACGTCAGCATTGAAATCCAATCACTGTTACCAAGAGGTGCTACTTTGGATTAAATAGGTAAATGAGAAGTCAAGTCCTCTCTCGACGAACGAAAACCAAAAAAGTCGCTCATCATACCCGTCATACTATACGGCGCAGAAGCGTGAACGATGTCAACATCTGTTGAGTCGGCTCTAGGAGTCTTCGAGATAAAAGTTTTGTGAACGATTTATGGTCCTTTGCTCATTGACAACGGCGAACACCGCAGACGATGGAACGATGAGCTGTACATGTATACGATGATGTTGACTTAGTTCAACGAATGAAGAGACAGCGGCCAGGTCATGTCTTCCGAATGGATGAAAGCTGGTAGGAGTAGAGGAAGAGGAAGACCTCCACTGTTGAAACCAATTTTATACGAGTTGTGATTTATATTGATTAAATAAAAATAAAACTTAATTGAAAGCTGCGGCCGAAATCATCTTTAGCATAGTTGTATTTAAAGGAGTTTCATCTTCTTCTTTACTGGCATAGACACGGTTTATGCGATTATTCTTCCAGCATGTCATGGTCTTTCTCTTCCTCTGCTTTCACCGTAGATACTGCATTGAAAACTTTCAAAGCTGGAGTATTCTCATCCGTTTTGACCATATGAGCTAACCATTCTTCCGAAAACTCCAAGGCGCCAAACTCATTAAATCGTTCTTGCTACGACACCATATAGCAGGGCGGGGATAGTGAAAGACTTGTAGTGTTTGGTTTTGGTTAGTCGAGAGAGGACTTTACTTTTCAATTTTCCAAAGTACCATCTGTTGGCAAAAGTGCTTCTGGCTGGGATTTCAAGGCTGGCATTGTTTCTGTTGGTGATATCACCAGTGAAATTGGAGCCGCGTCGCGAATGCCATGCCTGTTTGTATATGACAAAAAATATATTACCAGATCCATATGACTTGCTCTCTTATCAAATATTTAGAAAGCAGAACTCACGCCACGATTGACGACGTCAGTTATAACCTTTTACTCGGAGGCATAGTGGATAATTCTACCGATAAAACTAAGCAGAAAAAGTTTCCACATTTGGAAGACTCTTTATCTATTGTATTTCAGTATGCCCAAAACCTTTTAAAATTCAGTAAAGCAATTTATCACGTTAGCGCTTAGCTTGCATAATTTTATGTGGCGGCGCTTAAAAATACTTTAAATTTAATGCACATAAACAGCTTTTATTAATTATCTGAGAATATTCAGTGCATTAAGGACATTTTGCTGGTATACAAACGAATTAATAAAATGAGATTTAAAACCTCACAATTCGCTCGCTTCACTTCTGTAAGGGGCCTTGCGCTATCACTTCACTACATGCCACTCCAATCCGTCACTGGTGATAATACATATGCCAACACTCCGTGAGGCGGCACAACCAATGGTCACATAAGCAAAATGAGCAACAAAACCATCTTTAGTGTTTCAAAAGCGAAAGGGTTGCACTTACACTCAAACCAGCAAACCAGCGAACCAGCCTTGCCAGCACTTGCCAAGGGACTTACTTTTGCACGTCTTCTACACCACCCAATGTGGGCAAACTGTCAACACCGCGCCAACACTCCACTAATTGAAGCCAAAGAATTACGCTAAATTGTATTGTCTTCCATTTCCGCGTCCTTACCCCGTGTCTGGTGCGTCCTTAAGCCGGATGTATGCGCGTATGCTTGTTTGTATTCTAATGTGTGTTCACAGGTTTGTGTCTGTTAGCAGGGATAACGTTGCTCCTGTGGCGTTTAGAGCATTGTAACGGTAACAGTAGCGGTAGCTGCAGCGTTGTTGGCAGCGCATTAAAATACTGGAAAATCTGCGTAATCCTTGATAATTTCGTTAATGGCATTAATCTACGTTTGCTGGCGTTTCTTACCCTTTCTCTCTCTTGATCAGGCTTTTATTGTTTTTCCTTCGACGCTTGCAATATTTTATATTCTAATATGCTATCTCGACAAAAATTGTACTTTGCGCTTTTATGTAAAGGATTTATGGTATTAAGAAAACAGTTACTAAATTCGCCTTTTATTGCGAAGGATGAGTTAAATTAGTCATAGGTAACTAGCGGCCGCAATAGCCGAGTGGTTAGCACTGCGTCCTATTATTCTGAAGGCGAGGGTTCGAATCCTTGATCAACCAACACACAAATACCTCTCGGCAGGAACGCCAAGCTCTTCGAATGCATTTCTGGCATGAAATAAAAACGACACGCACCACTCTTTCATTTTAGAACCATTGATACCTCGCTATGGTGCAACTTCTATAAACACTTCCTATAACTTGGTTGATATCTTCCAATTATTGGGTTGCCCCAAAGGAAAGCGGCGATTTTTTAAAAGAAAGTAAATATATATTTTTTTTATTTTACAATGAACTTTAATCAATTATGTAATTTCCATTTCCTTGGATGACCTTTCGCCATCTTTCCAGCAAAATCATTATTCCACGCTCATAGAGCTTCTGGCCTTTATTTGCAAAAAACTGAAGCAAGTGCCATTTTATAGCCTCGTCATTTTCGAAAGTTTTACCATTAATTGAGTTCTGCAAAGAACAAAACACATGGTAGCCTGACGGTGCAAGGTCAGGGCTTTAAGGTAGATGCAAAAACAGTTTCCAGCCAAGCTCTCTCAGTTTTTGGCGAGGGCCCAAAGATGTGTGCGGTCTAGCATTGTCCCGGTGGAATATTATACCTTTACGATTGACCCATTCTGGCAGCTTCTCGTTGATGGATGTATTCAATTTGTCCAGTTGTTCACAGTAGACATCTGAATTAATCGTTTGGTTCCTTGGAAGCAGCTCAAAATATACCACACCCTTCCCCAGCATAATATTCTTTTGGTGAATATCAGCCTTTGAAGTGGTTTGTGGCGCTTCATCATGATTGGACCATGATTGTTTTCGATTGACATTATTGTGCACAATCTTGTTTTCATCTAAAGTTATGATTGCACTTAAATTTAACATAAATTTCTCAAGTTTGCCCGCCTTTCCCGATGGCCTAAGGTCCAAGGACCCATTTTAGAGAAAGCGTGTACTGTTTGACTATTACCTGCAGGGTTCAGAACAATTTAAAAGTTTAACGTAAGCGTATCAAGTAACTTATTGTAGTTTGCTACCTTCATAAGATCAGCAATCACACCTCTAGCTGCACACTAAGTTATCTCAAAACTTCTTCTTCTTTACTGACGGATACACCGCCTACGAGATTATAGCCAAGTTAACGCCAGAGCGTCAGTCATTCTTTGCTTTCACTGTTTGGCGCCAATAGGGAATACTAAGTACAGCCAGGCCCTTATCTACCAGTTTTTCCTCTGTATATACCGGTCCGCACTCCATCGATAACTTAACCATGCCGCTGTCTCTTGATTCGCTGAACTATGTCAAAGTCCAAGTAGAAGCCTATAAATTGAAAAACCTTTTTCTCCAAAACTCCTAACGCCGACTAATCAGATGTTGTCACCGTCCATGCCTGCGTACCATATAGCAGGACGAGAACGATGAGCGACTTGTAGAATTCGGTATCGTTCGTCGAGGGGACTTAACTTGCCTATTCAGTCCAAAGTAACACCTGTCGGCAAGAGTGATTCTGCGCTGGATTTTCCTACGACTTCAAAGTCATGATTGTCAACAGTGACGTGGGAGCCGAGTCGCGAATGCCGTAACTGTTTGTTTTGATCCTTCGCTTACATATCAAATCTGGAAAAAGCAGAACTCACGGTGCGGTTGTTGAAGCCAATAATGGCAATATCATCGGTCCACACTTATAGAAGATTGTAGCTTTTCTATTCAGCTTGCAGCTCATATTATTATTATTATATTTTTCTTTTAAGCATTCTCACGATTCTCCTTGTCTGAAACATTGTTTGGTATCGAGCTGCTCGGAGAGGTCCTTTCCGGTCCTGGCGGATCTTTGGTGTTTCTAAACGTCAGATTGCACAATCGTATAAGTTTTGGAAGGATATATAATTCAGGCTTAGGGGCTTAGAGGCAGCTGTATCAAAATTCACAGGTATTTTCCAAGATTTGGTGCTTGGTGAATATCTGGTCAATGGTTGATTTACAAAGTCTTAAGGTCTTATAAGGTCCAATCAAATTGTTGACGGTGGGCTTTAGTCTTTCATACAATACGCTCGAAAGGACCTTATGTGCGATAATTGGCGCAAACAGTGGGATCGCCTTTTTTTGTGGATTAGACAGAGCATGCTTAGGTTCCAGTACTCGACAAGGACGGATTTATCGGTGTCTCAGTTTGGTAATCAGTAATCAGAATTCCATGGCGGATTTTGAGAGTAAAAAAGTTGTAAGGATTTGATCCGACGTTTGGTTCAAACGTTTACATATATGTACATACCTCATCTTTTTCCCATCAACTTAATTTAAAAAAGGTCAGTTAGTGTTGGGTATCTAATGCGTGGCTCTTCCCGAATTTAATCTGACTTTCTGATATTTCCTATATTTGAAACCCCTTAAGGGCACATTTAATCTTCCACTTACTCCGCTATTTACGGAGAATTGATTGATTTTTCAAAACGCCTACGTAGTTTGATCGAATAAATCCTTTTATCCTGTGCTGCAATTATTGCAATCTTAATTGCATAATTCTTGGAAAAATCTATTTTTAAAGTCCTTGCAGACGTGTATGTAAGTAAGTAAGTATGTGTTCACACCAACATTCGATCAAAATCAAAGTGAATTTCCATGAACATTTTAAAACTGACAACACAGAATTGGCTCCTCCTTTTGCATAAATCAAAAACAAAATGTCCTTGCGCACCTACGCATACTGAAGCGTGTGGGAAAAATATTGCAGCTATGGGGTGTGTATGTGTGTGTGTGCAAAGGTCACGCATACATGTAAAATCTGAACAGATAGAAATTTTACAGACACAAAAATCCACACAAATACAATGAAATTCTGCTGAACCACCCAAATGTCAATCCATGAATATGCCTTTGTACAGATGTATGTGTGTCGCAAGCTTATATAAAACTCGGTAAGTAAATATGTATCCATATGCTGTGTCGTTTTGGCTACATTGTATCCAACTCAGTTGGCGCTGCGCAGTATTTCTTTGCGTCCAAAAAAGTTTCTTTGGTTTGAGTAACCTGACAAAGGGATGTTTTTGCTACAAAAATTCACCACACCCGCTCCCCAAACACGCTTAGACGCTTGTACATTTATGTTGGCTAAAAGAGCTTTATACGAAAAGAAAGCTTTCACTATGCTGCCTTACATACTGTTTTTTCACCAACTACGGTGACATTTCGTATTTTGTGGTATAAAAGGCGTTTGCCAACGCGTGGTGACTGCCATTCCCAATAAAGAGGTTGGTTGCGTCACGCAAACGAGGAAAACAACAACAGTCAGCTTCAAAGAGGATATACACAAAAAAGCATAGGATAATACAAAAGACAAAGCAAACAACTTTACCGACGGCTTTACCAACTTCAAACAACTACAACAAGAAGCACACTTTTGGCGCGCTTTAACTTCAACGCTACGCCTGGCTCTCAGTTCTTCTTGGGAAATTGGAAAATGAATATCGCTGGAAATATAAAATTCTATCGCAATATTATTGCCTATAGATTGTCCTTGGTGCTGCGTACCCATCGAAAATATCGTAGAATCGCTTAAAGGATATCATCCTCGTTTTGTGTGGCGGTAAGCGAAAAAGCTGCGTGGGAAGACTGGCGGAGTATCGAAAAATATCATAAAATTTTTAAATGCAACTCTACAGAATATCATATAAAAACCATATCAAATGTAACAGTTTAAACAATTAATTTTAATTAGTATTGCTAAGTTAGTGTGATGTGCATATATTTATATATATAAAATCAAGAAATAATTGAAATTGTGAAACAGGGCTTGTACATTTACTTCCCTTGACAAGGTGTGATTTAAGATTAATAAATATGTATTATTGATGGTTAAAAAAAATGTTTTTCATTACTTGTTGTTTCTAGTATTGAATAGTTTTAGTACCAGGACAGAGATTTAGAGCCCGAGTTGTTTGAAGATTTTTTCCTTGGAGCGTATGGACAGTTTGTACGACGTTAAGTAATAAGTAGAGAAAATATCCCAAGCAGCAAAGCTGAAAAGTGATAGTGTAATCTTGTTTAAGGATGCACAACTTCTGGCGGACGCCTTTGGTAGTGACATCTTCGGCCTTAACTACCTCGCCGTTGATTCGGGCTTTATACGAAAGCGAGGCGAATGGGTCTGGTAGTAAACGAGGGCAAGACGAAATATCTGCTGTCATCAAACAAATAATCGAGGCCTTGGCTTTCACCTCACTATCAACTGTCATAGCTTTGCAGTCGTAAAAAATTTCGTCTATCTAGGAACCGGCATCACTACCGCAAACAATGTCAGCCTTGAAATCTGACATAGAAACATTCTTGCACTGACTTGGCGATTAAAAATCAAAGATCAAACTCTAAAAGTCTCACATCATTCCCGCCCTGCTAAATGGTACGTTGACATGGGAGATGACAACAAGATTTACGGCGCATTTTCTACGGTGAATACCGCAGACGATGGAATGGAGACTTGTACAAATTGTACGACGATATGGACATAGTTTATCAAATCAAGATCGACAAGAGACAGATACGCTGGCTAAGTCTTATCGTCCATATAGTCGACGACACTCTAGCTTTGAAGGATTTACGCAGTACCTGTCGGTGGAAATATCAGGTAGAGAAGAACCTGCTTCGCTCAGTGTCTCCAATTATCATCGAAAGGTTAAGATACGAATCGATTGGCGCGCTATTGTTGACTCAACTGTAATCCCGTAAGCGGTGCTTACTCCAATAAAGAAGAAGTATAGACGGCCTGAAAGGTTGAAATCAAGTTCGGAAGAGCATGGCTGCTAATTTTATTATCTTACTGCCTTTCTTCGTCAACACAAATAACAGAATTAAAAATTAATGAACATTCCCCCAATGTTCAGTATATTTACTCTATTTTTTATCAAGAAAATTCTACTCAGGTCAGTGACTCTTCCTTATATCCTCATTTAAAACTAATTTCTTACAGCTGATGATCGTGTTTGTACCTTGCAGTGTGAGAGACAAGCCTTACTGTGTCCTTTCGCGACCGGTTTCGAAGTCAATAAAGTCTGGACTATCGTTGATTTTTTTGTCACCGGTGTGCTGGATGTACATTTATCTTTCAGATGGGTTTCTGGGTCGCTTGGATAGATTCCTCGTTAAAAAAAAATACACAAAAATTAAAATTTAGTTCAAAATTTCAGTGACTAAAATGCTTTTGTGATGTTTGTTGGTCGTATATGCCTTAATTTTTTTCTAATTAAGTATTTTGCACACAAACAGTCATCGCATAGGTGCTACTGCGGACTGAGTAGGCAATTGAAAAGTAAAGTCTTCCCTCGACGAACGAAACCCAAACTCTACAAGTTCCTCATCGTTCCCGTCTTGCTATATGGTGCAGAAGAATGGACAATGACAATATCTGATGAGTCGGCGTTAGGAGTTTTCGAGATAAAGGTTTTGCGTAAGATTTATGGTCTTCTACAAGTTGGAAATGGCAAATAGCGCAGCCGATGGTATGATGTGCTGTAGGAGTTATACGCCGATATTGACATAATTCAGCGAATCAAGAAACAGTGGCTACACTGACTAGGTTATGTGGTCCGGATGTATATGAATATTCCAGCTTTGAAAGCTTTCGATGCAGTATCAGACTGTGGAGGCGGAGGAAGAGGAAGACCTCCACTCCATTGGAAAGACCAGGTAGAGAAGGACCTGGCTCTACTTAGTATCTCCAATGGAGCCAAACAGCGAAAAAATGAAAGGAATGGCGCAATGTTATAGATTCGGCTATAATAGCATAAGCGGTGTCTACGTCAGTAAAGTAAGTACGTGCCTGAGAACATAACAGCAGAAGTTCAGCCGTTAATTCACTTGAAGTTCTTTAACGACGATTTCGGTAATGTGGAAAGAATGCGCCTCCTTACCTCCTTTAGCAGTAATACCTAAATGCTAAAAAGAAGTACTCCCAAAACTGGCACGATAATAAGAGAAAGATTTCTAAGGCCATCTTTTAAAAAGTGTAAAATTTTAATTCCTTTAGTTTTCTGATATAAGGAGGTACCTACGCAAACATAACCTAACTTAGAGGTTTAGAGACATCAGGAAACAAATACACCTTATGAAAGTGTAGAAGTAGTGAGCTGAAGCCAAATACAGAGCCTTAAAGCTTACATAATCACAAGAACAAGCTCATCAGTACATCATCAAAAGTAATCACATCATCTAAATATCTCACCGTAACTACATCAAACCAAGACGATCCCACACCAACATCGTCACATCATCACTTACATACAAAAACATGATGGGAAGGAATTGTTCTATTCCCCGACTTTACGAATAAATTGTTACTTAGAGGTTAGGAAGACCTGCAAAGGTGAACGTGTGAAATCAGTACCAAACGAATTCCATATCATATTCATTCTTGTGAAGAACCCCAGCATCGGGCGTCCGAACCTTAGCGATAACCTATAGTCAGACATAACAGTTCTTCTGTTCTTCAGCGAAGAAGATATTCGATCAGTATTCAATGACAGATTTCCTGTGATGAAGTAATGAAGAAGAAGAGGAAGGAAGAGTGATAGGCAAGGAATGGCTTGGCGATGCCACATTTGATAAAGACGAAATTCAGTGCCGGAAAGAACAGTGCAAAAATTCAAAATAAATAGAAAGAAATTGTGAGTATGTAGAATTTCAATGAATACAATAGGACTTCATGTTTCTGATACTGAGCTAAATTCAGTAAAATCCTACAGAACTTCTCCGTGAAATCGTTTAGCCTATTTGAAACGCTTGGCCTCTTACGACCTCAAATTAAAACTGATGTATCTGGTTTTTTACTACTATGAGCTTCCAAGCCGCTAACTTCCCCATAAGTGTAGGGTGAGAAATATCTGTTGTGTTCAAAGATCCTGGTTTAGCAAACATAGTTGATATAGTCCACGAACTGCCGTAGCCAATGTAAATAATCAGTTACCCTAAGAGCTTTGGAACTTAATTAGTTTAGTATCCCTCTCAAAGCTGGAGTCAGCTTACAGATGGCTTACACAATACGCAAATAAATACCAGTATGGAAATTATTAGGTCAAGTAAAAAGTTCGTTCGGTTTTACGGCGCTGAAAACGTGTCTATTCGCGCTAAAAGTTTGTCTTTGATAGTTTTTCGATTGATTGACTCAAAACGTTGTGAGCGCTCGTCAAAGATGGACACCAGCAAAGAGAAAATTCGCTATATTTTACAGTTTATCTTAGATCAAGGCGAAAAAGCAGCCAAAGCGGCTAAAAAAATTAATTTATTTTATGGGCCCGATAATGTAAACGTACGTGTAGCACAAAAGTGGTTTGCTAGGTTCCGTTCCGGTAATTTCGATGTCAAAAATGCACCACGCGTCGCGGCGCCGGGAGGCCTGTCGTCGAAAATTGCGATAAAATCATGGGAATAGTGGAAACAGACCGTCACGTGAGCACTTATTTAACTGCTGAGGAAGTAAAGATAAGCCAGAAAACCGTTTGGAACCATTTGCATAACCTTAGATTCAAAAAGAAGCTGGATGTTTGGGTGCCACACGAACTAACGCAAAAAAACATGATGGACCGAATTTCCATCTGCGAATCGCTGCTAAATCGCAACAAAATCGACCCATTTCTGAAGCGTTTGGTGACTGGCGCTGAAAAGTGGATCACTTACGACAACGTCAAGCGAAAACGGTCGTGGTCGAAACGCGGTGAGCCGGCGGAAACGGTGGCCAAGCCAGGATTGACGGCCAGGAAGGTTTTGCTGTGTGTTTGATGGGATTGGCAAGGAATCATCTACTACGAGCTGCTCCCCTGTGGCCAAATGCTCAATTCAGCCCTCTACTGCCAACAACTGGACCGCTTGAAAGCAGCACTCATCCAGAAGAGGCCATCTTTAATCAACAGATACCGAATTGTGTTCCATCAGGACAACGCTAGGCCACACACGTCTTTGGTGACGCGCCAGAAGCTCCAGAAGCTTGGATGGGAGGTTCTAATGCACCAACCTTATAGTCCGGACCTGGCACCAAGTGATTACTATCTTTTCCTGTTCATGGCGAACGCGCTTAATGGTGAGAAGTTGGCCTCAAGAGAGGCCTGTGAAAACTGGCTCTCCGAGTTGTTTGCCAATAGGGACGTAGCCTTCTACGAGAGGGGTATAATGAAGTTGGCATATCGTTGGCAACAGTTTGCGAACAAAAGGGCGCATATTTGACTTAAATCGGACAAATGTACACAAAGTTATCATATTTTGAAAAATCAATAAAAAGCCGAATGAACTTTTTACTTGACCTAATATATGAAAGTACATTCATATTAGAGTAATTTTTTTTAATTTTTGGTAATACCATAGTTAATATCAGCTTTCGCACGGTATGAAGTCACATCACTCGTAAACTACTTCACTGAGAATTTCCTATGGGGAAAAATTGGCAATAAGTTCGCTAAGTAAATATGAAGAATAGTTGTCTGGAAACGGTCGCAATTCATAGACTTAGTGGACTACTTATGTGCCTATATAGACTCATCCATCCTCTGTTTGGAGGCGGGTAAGAAAACCCTGTAAGTCAATCCATTGAAATAGTAGCTCAGCCGAAAATCTGCAGTAAGGGTCGAACCGAACAATAGATACTCGGTTTAAATTCTTATTATATCCATAGATCAGTCAAAATTAAAAGGATATAAGTTATTTTCTTGATCTTCGTCAGCCAATTATGGTAGAGTATTAATCCACAAATAGCTTATCTCCCAAAGTTGCTTGAGTTTTGTTAACTTATGCTTTATTTATATGATTTTGGGTCAAGGCGGTGAAAAATAAATAGTCCGTTATATGAAATAAAGGTCTAGTGGTATCCGATTGCGCTCACATTCAACTCATGTTCATATTAGACGCAATAGGTTAGCAGTGCGTACTACCATGACGATGGTTATGAGTTTAAATTCTGGCCACTCCAAAATCCAAAATTATGAAAAATTGCCGTCGCCCGTCGGCAAGACCCTCCGAGTTTATTTCAAACATGAAATAAAGGCTGTACATTAAATAAACCGTCAGCTGTACGGGGCGGATTAGTATAAACTGTAAGCACGATACCTCCGTTGGTGGTGACCCAAGGAATGTACGAAACAAAAAATCTTTTAGTGTACACAGACGGACGGACAGACGATCAGACAGTCATGGCTAGACCGATTCACCTCATCATTCCTTGAAATTTGGGTGTATGCATTAATTCGTGCGGTTTTCTAAGAGAGGGCTCTACTAGTATTATTTCGCAATCGTGTTGATCTGTGGCTATATTCATTTCAAAGGTACTGTCATTTCGTGTCGTTTTCAGTAGATGTCATTTGCTTTAGCGTGAACAACAATTTGTTTCATTCATTTGAAAATGTCGAAATTTGTACCATTTTAACATGAAGAAAAGTACTACCGAAAGCCATCGCAATTTACTGGACGTTTATGGTGACCATGCTTTAGCCGAACGAACGTGCCAAAAGTGGTTTGCACGGTTTTAAAGTGGCAATTTCGACTTAGACGACGGAGAACGACCAGGACAGCCAAAAAAATTTCAAGACGAAGAATTGGAGATATTGCTCGACGCAGATGCATGCCAGATCAAGCAACCGTTTCCAGACGATTAAAATCATTAGGATTCATCCAGAAACTTGGAAATTGGGTGCCTTTGAATTAAAGACAAGAGACGTCGAACGTCGATTCTGCACGTCGGAAATGTTGCTTCAACGCCACCAAAAGAAGTCATTTTTGCATCGGCTTGTCACTGGCGATGAAAAATGGATTCATTATGCTAACCCAAAGCGCAAGAGATCGTATGTGAAGCCCGGCCAACCATCGACATCCACGACAAAGCCGAATCTCCATGGTGCCAAGGTTATACTATGTATTTGGTGGGACAAGGATGTGCTCTATTATGAGCTATTGAAATCGGGTCAGACGATTGATTCGTTTGAAAAAGGCCATCGCGGAAAAACGACCAGAATATGCTACCAGACACGAATCAATAATTTTTCATCATGACAACGCTCGGCCACATGTTGCAAGGCCAGTTAAAAACTATTTGGAAAACTGTGGACGGGAAGTTCTACCTCACCCGCCTTATAGCCAATGCTATGTCACCTTCCGATTACCACCTGTTTAGATCAATGCAGAATGCCCTCACCGGAGTACGCTTCACTTCAGAACAGGGTATCAGAAATTGGCTCGATTCTTTAAATTTATAACAATTTTTTTCACAATAAAGTCTTAATTTTCGAAAAAAAAACCTCACAAATTAGTGCATACACCTAGTATATATATACATGTTTATATCGATCTCTATTATTTTATGCCATTACATACAACCGTTGGCTAAAAAAAACCTATTATGCGCAGTGTTCATAGTACAGCGCAGTATAAAATAACGTCCAGACACCGTAAAAAAAAGTTTACTACTACAACAAGTGAAGGTCACTATAGATATTTTTATCTATATATTATAATATTATAAACACATTATATGATTTTAAAAACAATATTTATTTTAAAACTTATAGATCATTATAAAATGAAAAATATTATATTTCAGAAAAATGAAAATTTTTGAAATTAAAAATTCGGTAACATAAAAATTGAAAAAGTGAAAATTGTAAGTTACAAATATTAAAGTAGATTCCTACATTTACTCCCCCTCCAGTGAAACGCATATTTATTAATATTAATTAAGGTTAAATGTAACTTTTTTTTGTTTGGTGTTTAACAGTGTAGTTGTATTTCGTGAAGAAGTGGTTGACATAATGTTTGCAGGTTTAAGTAAATCTATTGATACTGTTTTAATTTTATTTCCATATTGTATTTCAAAAGTTTTGTTATGTTTGGATATAACTTTAAATGGTCCTTCATAAGGAGGTTGAAGATTAGACTTATGAATAACTTTAACAAATACATATTCACAAGTACTTAAATTTTTAGGAATGAAACTATTTTCTTTATTATGATGTATTACTTTCGATCGAACAAGTGAGAAATGTTTTCTTAATTTAGAAAGAATTTCATTTGTATTTTCGATTTCGCTATTATAATTATTATTGGAAACAATAAGTTCACCCGGAAGCCTCAGTGTTTGACCATAAACTAATTCAGCTGAAGAACATTTTAAATCTTCTTTAATCGCTGTTCGTAAACCTAAAAGAATCCACGGTAAAATTTCAGACCAATGAACTGAATCATTTGATGCTGTAATTGCAGTTTTCAAAGTTCTATGAAATCTTTCAATCATTCCATTTGACTGTGGATGATATGGAGAAGTGTGTATTTTATGAGAACCTAATAACTTTGTTAATTCATGAAATAATTTTGAAGTAAATTGTGTTCCTTGATCGGTAACATAAAAATTGAAAAAGTGAAAATTGTAAGTTACAAATATTAAAGTAGATTCCTACAGTCACTTACTGCAAATTTTAATTTTGATCGTAAGTGATTTGAGAACCAGGCCGGATGACTTCCAACCTACATATACGATACCAGTAACATCAACCATATCTTAGCTTTAAGTTTAAGCCAAAAGCGTTGCAGCTTCCGAGAGCATGGCTTCAGAAAGTCCAATGAATCCACATTTATATGGTATCTATTATATATGTACAATAGAAAAGCTAATTTGTGACTACCGTCTTCGTCGAAGTTTATTGGGTATGAGAGTTCAATTTTTAACTTCTTTATCGAATGGTATATTGATTACTTCACCGAAATAAGAAAAGTTGAAAAACTGAAGACAATAAATATTAATAAATAGTAGACAGAGTGCACTTTATACTCCAACAACGCACTCATCTTCAACTCGTCCTACTCTACTCATAATCTCCGCAACGCAAGCAATTTAATAAAATGCCCAGACATAAAAGTAAGCAAAACTTACATACCCGTATGTACATAAAATATATTTCGATGGATAAAAACCAATCAAAACAAAAAAAGAGAAACATTTGCATATGTCAACAAAAACAAGGCGGAAATGGGAAAAGATTTATGTACACGCCAAGAGCGAGTGCGAGTGGATACATTACCGAGCTTTAACATTTGAACTTGCCGAGTTTGGAAAAAAAATGTGAAATGTTATAACAAAAAACAAACGATGGGTGTAAACAAAAGAGATATAAAATTGAAATTCGAAATGTGAAAAGTTTAATTACACTACACAGTGAACGAGAGCGAAAAGTGGCGAATGCACGGGAGAAAAAAGGACTAAGGAGGAGGAGGAGGGTTCAGATATTTATTGACTTAGTGGGCGATGAACTACAAGTAGCACTGCTACACGCTTATCTACATACAGATTGTACATTCCGCCCAAGATCCTTCGACTTACCAGTTTTTAATGTTGGCATCAAAATAAATAAACAATTTAAACAACAACATCAAGCATTGTTAGAAAATTGCTACATCAATTTATTTCATTGAACTATACGTATGTATGTAAATATTTACTGCTACTTTTTGTGAATATGTAAATTTCAGCACCGCCCACTGTAAATGTTACGCAACTTGCTGCCACAGATTTGTTTATCAACAAACAAATTGTTCCGCACTTATGTGTTTGCTAAATCCTCGCAATCCTTGTTACGTAGTCGGTGTGGCTTTCAGCAGCCAGCCCTCAGCAATGTGCACGTGTTCGTATCCCTTTTTCCCCGCCGCCGGGTGTGTATTTGTATTTGTTTACTAATCTCTTGATCGAAAAATTATATGCCTGGCAGTTATTAGGATTTTCGAAAAATATGCGTACAAATATTAATTAGTATTTTAAAATTAGAAATATGTAATTTTCGTTTGTTGGATGACCCTCAGAAGAATTCTTTATATTAATACATTAACTCACTGTACATATGTTAGATCCCAATTAAAGTCCAGGTTTCAGAGTTATTCGATGTCTGGTCATAATTTTCCACAATAGAATAAACATTGCTGAGTGGTTAACATTGCGTACTTTCATTCACAGGTGGGCAGGGAATGCAAGGACGCCTGACATGAAATACAAACTCTTCATTAAAATCCATCAGCCGATCGGTGGCGGCATAGAATAAACCATAGATTCCTTCATTTATTGCAGAAACATTAAGGCGCACTAAAAAAAAATTGGGGAAAGATCTCACCGAAAATCGACTCGGCTGTTACAAAGCCCCTATTATACACCGTTAACATTTTGCAGTTTCGAAAGTAAAACATAAATGAAATGCATTTAAAACAATTTTTCATAATTTATTTCTTTTATAACCTTTCTTAAATTATAGGAGCATATTTAGCTTATTTACGTATCCCTCGATTGAGATATGAGCGTCGTCGCTGAAGAAAATCTTGTTTGAAAAATCGCCGTCTACCGCTTGTGCCCAATCGACCTATGTACGGCATTGTTAATGGTCAGCTGACTTCAGTTGTTATGTGAGCTGGACCTTATATGGATGTTGGTGTAAGTCAAAGTGCAGTATACGCCAAAATATGATATACCTATATCATCATCCAAAGTGAAATACTCAAAAAATGGCATCGGGCAACCACCGTACTCACCTTATATGGCTCCGGTTGGCGTTTTTCCTTTTCCAAAACTCAAATTCCATTTTACAGTTATCGTCGATCTAGATCGGGTGATCGGGTGAAGTAAACTGACATCATTACTTTTGGTGCTGATTTTTGTCGCTGAGATTTTACGAGAGAATTTGTTCCTGTTGGGCTCCATACCATGGACTGCTGTTTGGTTTCTGGATCGTACTTATAGAACCAAGTTTGGTCACCAGTAAAAACTTTACTAAAGTTGCTAGACTGACAATTTTCTAATTTCTTTAGAAAAATTGACCAAAATGCTTGTTTTTGGGCTCATTTAAAATTCGTGGTACCCATCGAGCAAGTGAATATTTGTATTGGCTGTAAATTACGCCCCATCCCGAAGAGAATCACATAGCGAATTTCTATTGCGTTGGTGGTGGAATTTCGTCTGACCTATTCTCAGAGCTATCTTGTGTTTTCCCGTCTCCATTTTAGCCGATCGTTCTAAAATTTGAAAGGAAGCCTAATAAAATAATTTCAAAAGATTTGTTATTTTTAGATTTAACAAAAACAAATTGAAAGTCACCAACTGACCGAACTTTTATTAATCCCCTCGTACATAAAAAGGAATCTCTAATTCCCTTTGTCACGACATCATACGTGAAAGACTGAGTCGATTTCGTAAAATGTGCCTTTTTAAGGATTTTCCGACCAGTTTTGCGGTGATTTCTCGTTGTGTATTACGAGTATCTTTGAGTTCAGCTATGGTCCTGGGATTTCAAATAATTCCACATGTAAATTCTGGTGGTGTCAAATCAAATGATCTCGAGGGCCTGTTAAATCACTTTTTTTTGATTTGACTCATTCGGGAAACAATGGTCGTAATAAATGGATTGTGCTGCATCGGCTGTTGAAACCAAAAGTTATTCAAACTATTTTCACGAACAGTGGATATCAAAAAATCCGTTACCATGGCTCGATCGCCTTTGACGATTGTCGTTGCTCCATCATAGTCTTCAAAAAAATAGGAACCGATGACAATACCCGCACAAACATCACACCAAGCTATGACTTTTTGGTCCTTAATTAATTGAGAGATTTCAGTGGCATAGAACGTGAAATGTGCCTCGTTTGACATGAGGATTTTTCTTCAAAAGTCGGCTTCCTTCACAGAAATTGCGCTTATTAGTTTTGGTGTGTACTGTTCCATGGTATAAATTGTCTTAGAATGACGCTTCCAACGATGTATGTATGTCATAAGTCGGTCTGACAATTCTGCATCGGTTGACCGATGCTTTCACTTTAAATGGCCTGTTCTGTTGCTGTGCTTGTTTTGTGAGTTCCCCGAAACTACCTGGTAGATTATGTTAAAAATTTGTCAGTTTGATTCTATGGTTTTTGGCAAAGTTCGTCAGAAAAATTTATCTGGGAAGTGGACTAGTAACTGACCTATTACATTCGTTTATCTCGCCAAACTGGAGAATGGTTGGACCGTTTTGAAATATTTGTGGTAGTTTAAGGAAGTTAGAAACATCCGGGAAGTGGGTCAAAGACAAGCATATTTGAAAAAATCGTGTAAATGGTTCGATTTTCTTGTAATTTCTTCCCAGGTCCAAGGATCGACCTATACAAATCAAGTATATAGTTCGATTTTCTTGAAATTTGGTTCATAACTGGCTTTTAGCTGAGAAGTACATAACCTTTTCTTCCGGGAAGTGAACAAGGAACCCACCTATTCTTTAAATTCCTTACATTGTAGAAAGCTCTTACTGAAAAAATATTGTTTATGGTTGAATTTTCTATAGGAATTAGGGCTCAAGGGTTTTTTCGAACATCTTCGAGCAGCTGAAGTATTTGAGCAATGAGGGCGAGTATGTACATCTCATCTAAGGACCACCTATGAATCAAATTTCAAGTAAATCGTTCACTGCTCATTGAAAATTTTCGAATACGAGCTTGAGCAATTCGAGCTTTTTCGAGCATTTTGGGCAAAAATTTTACTTATTTCTCAGAACTTCTTTCTACAGGGTCCGCCACGTAACTTTTTTTTTTTTAAAACAGTGCGCACAAGATCGATCGTAACGTTGGCTGTGTGGCACGGAGCGCCGTCTTGCTGGAACTATGTTGTCCAAGTCCTCCTCTTCGACTTCCGGGAACCAATCCGTTAACATGGCGCGGTAGCGTTCGCCATTCACCGTAACGGCGGCTCCTGCCGCATTTTCGAAGAAAAATGGGCCAATGATGCCGCCGGCCCAAAATCCGCACCAGGATATCTGAGGATGCATTGGCTTCTCTTCGATCACGTGCGGGTTTTCCGTCCCCCAAATACGACAATTTTGTTTATTGACATAGCCGCCAATATGGAAATGGGCTTCGTCGGAAGAGATGATTTTTTGGTAAAATTTTGAAAGTAAAACTGCACTATTTTAACGCGTTCCTCAATCGTATACACAACCATTTTCGTTCAGCGGAAGGATAAAACTAACTTTCTGTCAAATCAGATGTAACATCAGTGTTACCACACTCAAAATAACCACTAGTTCAAAAAAAAAAATGTTAGATGGCGGACCCTGTATAATATGAATTTTGAATTGTATTGAAAAATTTCTAATAAACATTAGAGCGTGACGAACAAGTACCGAACTTCTCGCCCTGATCGATACCCTGGTATCTAATGGACCAAGCACTAGGTTCAGTTTTCTTCATATTTCGTACTTTGGTAGATTTTTTCTTTGTTTTCGGAAGTGTTATGTATATTTTTATGATAAATATATTTACCAAATTAAAAACAATAGTAGATTGAAATTAAAATAAATCCTTCTTTTACTCCAACCCAAAAAAGTGTACCGACTCATCTAGCCTTTATTGGCCGCCACAAGGTCTCAGCTTCGAAAATTAATAAATTTTAAGTCATTAGCATATAAAATAATAAAAAAGTAAAATAAATATTTTTTTAACTCCTACACAAACAAAAATAAAGCAAACCCGTGTTAAATGCTACTTTTAAAATTTAATTTTGTTGCTTCGGTAAATATTTGCGTACACATTGTTTATTGCTGGTATCTGATGATAGCGCCACACCACACTACACCTACCTCTCTCGTTGTGAACTTAACAACTCTGTATCAACAGCCATGAGGTACAACAACGACAAGAACAATATCAAACACTACTTACGCAATAGCAGATAATCACAACGTTTTAATAAAGCCATAAAAAGTAAAGAGCTGCCGTAGCTGTGATTTCCCAGCCAAGCCCGAATGCACTGATGATGGCACAGCGAAGGTATTGGTGGTGGGTTACGCACTTACTAACCGAGGGTTAAACTGCATGACGATAAATGATAACGTAAGCAAGTAAGTACGAGTATGTAATGAAATTGATGGCAGGGCAAATGCACACATGTAAGGACAAATATATTTACATGAAACAACAGATAAATACTCACACAACGGAGCTCATACAAATGGTAGTACTTTTGTATATGTAAGAGTGTAAGTAAGGCTCTGCATTAATACTGATTTTGCTGGTAGCTCAGCGCTGAGTTGAGGTGGATGGGAGGCAGACAGTTTGCGGGTTTACACTTTAACCACTGTGTCAGCGGTGTGGCCTGTGCTTTTTTGGACTTGACGTTGAATTGATATTGATGTTGGATGCTTTTTGCTATATTTCGGTGTTTTTCTCGAGGTGTGAGCGTTAACAAGTTGTTTTGTTCTAAAAGCACAGCCACCAACACTTGACATTAATTGAATTTCTTTCTCTCAATTCTTTCATTTAACTAATGTTTTCGGCAGCTTGCTTTATGATGGCCATAAACAACTTTAGATAGCGTAAAAATGAGGCTTTTATCAATCGTGAATCTGTGTGCCACAGAGAATAGCTCAGAGGAGGGCTTAACATCAGTGAATATTCATCACCTACATCAACATCATCATCTGCTTTATCGAACGTTCTTGTCTTTCTGTTTGCTTATATTGTCTTGGTGCTTGGTGTGCTTTATTGGCATTTTCGTGCTTCCACTTCTTCGTTGCAAATGAAATCAATTTTAATTGAGTCTGAAGGTAATTGAAAAGTTTACTGCTTTGATAATTTAATTTAACCACAAATTTTACCTTCAAGCAGCTCATGGAAAATTTTGTGACTTTCTTTGCTTAGAAACCTAAATACCTTCGAAAGTTTAGAAAAATTGTTGAAAAATTTAAATTCAATTTTGTTTTAACTTAAAATTCATGCATTTTTTTTTTTTGTTTTTGTACTTGATGAAACTCCGCTGCCACATTAACATCAATTTCGTTATGCGCAAATACATCAACTGCCGCTCTCCTTTGAGTAGCCATAAACCATCTGTATACATATTTTCCAACCAAAAATTGTCGCGTCACATTAAGGGGATTTTCCGGAAACGTGATGGCTCATAATTTGTGCTGCAAAACTTTCTTTCTCAAGTGGATTTGTAGCGTCGCGAGCGTGTTGATGCGTATGGCTGCCTAGCTTGTTGCTTGCCGCTGTCGAATCGGAATTTTTTTTTTAATTTCAGTATAGACAAAAAATTTGTACACAACTTTCACTGGATATTTTTAAAAATGTAATGTAAAAGTATTTTTCTAAGCTTCCTAAATGTCTGGCCAATGTCTGTTGTCCAAATCCTCACGCGTCCGATTTGGCCGAGTTCGAATATGCACAGAAAAGTTGTGAGAGAAAGTGAAACTTTATGAAAACTACACACTAAAATTTGGAAAAAAAATAGTGAATGAAAAATAAAGCAGCTGGTAAAAACACAAATACGAGCTTTAATACCTACAATAAATATCCTGTTAATAATATTTTAGCTAGATGATCTGAGCACAATCAGCAATCAATCCAGACTTCTTTCAGCATTTTGGCATTGCTGGTGTTAATTTTATTTTATTTTATTTTATTTTATTTTATTTTATTTTATTTTATTTTATTTTATTTTATTTTATTTTATTTTATTTTATTTTATTTTATTTTATTTTATTTTATTTTATTTTATTTTATTTTATTTTATTTTATTTTATTTTATTTTATTTTATTTTATTTTATTTTATTTTATTTTATTTTATTTTATTTTATTTTATTTTATTTTTTTTATTTTATTTTATTTTATTTTATTTCATTTTAGTTTATTTTATTTTATTTCATTTTATTTTATTTTATTTTATTTTATTTTATTTTAATTTATTTTATTTTATTTTATTTTATTTTATTTTATTTTATTTTATTTTATTTTATTTTATTTTATTTTATTTTATTTTAATTTATTATATTTTATTTTATTTTTTTTCTTTATTTTATTTTATTTTATTTTTTTTCTTTATTTTATTTTATTTTATTTTATTTAATTATATTTTATTTTATTTTATTTTATTTTATTTTATTTTAATTTATTTTATTTTTTTTTATTTTATTTTATTTTATTTTTATTTTTTTGATTTCATTTTATTTTATTTTATTTTATGTTATTTTATGTTATTTTATTTTATGTTATTTTATTTTATTTTATTTTATTTTATTTTATTTATATTTTTTTTATTTTATTTTTTTTTATATTTTTTTTTTGTTCCTTTTATTGGTTTTAATTTAATTTTTTATGTTATTGTTTTTTTTTTATTATTTTATTTTAATTTATTTTATTTTCATTTATTTTCGTTTAATTTCAATTTAATTTATTTTATTTAGTTTTTTATATTAATTTATTTTATTTAATTTTAATTTGTTTTATTTTATTTGTTTTTTATTTTGTTTTGTCTCCTTGTTTAAAACTTATAAAATTTAATATTCTCTTTCCAATCTGAAGTACTTTTTTCTTTTTCAGTCTTTTCGCGAAAAAATATATAAAAATTCTTGTCACTCTCAAGTGCTGCCCCACACTCCAACAGCGAATACGTTAATTCGCGCGACAAATATTCGATTACGTTTAATTGAATTTTTATTTTTTACATTTCTTTTGAAATGATATTTATTTCCTTTCGTTTTTCTTGAGTTGAATTGGCAATTGAGAAAAATTGTATTAAATTTCCAAAGAAAAATCAGTCAGCGATGCGCGACGCGAGTGGGTAAAGTAAGAAAACGTGACGAACCAGCAAATCAGCAAGAAAACGTTTTTTCTATTCAAATTTCATAAAATGCAGCATACTTTTCGGGGTAGAAGCAAGCTGGTAGTGATGGTGGAACAAATTCTTTTTTCTTCATTATTTTTCATTATTAGCTTATTGATTACCACAATAACAATTGTTGAAGAAAAAATAAAGGAACAATTTTGAAGTGTCAATTACAAAGGGAAAGCCAAAGAAAAGGTTCTTATGTAAAAAAGAAGGGAAAATTATACGTAAATTATTTAATTATATCACAAAAGGAATGTTCTAAGAGGCCAATGAGAAGAAAATAAAAAATACAATAATTTATTTAATTAAATCAAGAGAGGAATAATTAAATAGGGAATTGATTTTTTTAGACTTTTTTCAATGTTTTTTCAAATATTCCTAATTATAAAAGTATTATTGTACAGAACATTATATTATCTGTGATCAGCTTATTAAATTTGATTTATTTGACTCGTTTTTGTCATCTAGTATACTATTGAAATATATTAATATATTCTATTCGTACATCCAAGAGTATGTTGTACCATATATAACACTAATTTCATGAATAATTCAGCTATTAACCCAAGTGACTTGTCAAAGCAACCAGAAGCTAACTTTCACGCATACACATAAATAGTGCACATATTTTTCCGCTCAAATGTCGAGAAAACCAACTAGAACTTACCTGTTGATTACTGCCGGTAGAAAGCAAAACTGAAACCTCCCGCAATTCCTTGTCTCCTTACCCTTAGTTGAGGGTGAGTTGTATCTTCTGCTCATTTTGTTGCATACTTCACGGTGTAAAAGGTGAATGAAACATTCCACATACCAATCGTACATGAATGGGCAAATTTCGTTAACATGTCGACAAGTTTTTGCTACAACAACATCAACGGTAGCAATATGTTGAATATTCCCAAAGGTCATAAAAAATTTATTAAGTGGTAATTCACACCCATCGAAGTGAGAGACTTATTTTTCTTGTTGTTGCAAACACCAGCTTTTGATATGACTTTTTGGTGATGGAAATTTTACATTTATTTATATACATATGTATATACATATGTATATATGATGAATACACTTCTTAAGTTGGGTTTGGTTTATTCTAGTAATCTTGAGACAGGATAAATACATTTAGCGAGCTCTCTAAATCAAGCTTCAACGTTTGTCTTTGCCCTGAATCGGATAATATTAGATCAAGTAAAAAGCTCGTTCGGAGATGGCGTTATTGTCCATAGTACTAGTGTTACGTGTCGCATCATGTCACACTATTGTATACGGCGCTGAAAACGTGTTTATTCGCGCTCAATATCTGTTTTTGACAGTTTTTCGATTCATTGACTCAGTACGTTGGGAGCGCTCGTCAAAGATGGACACCAGCAAAGAGAAAATTCGCTATGTTTTACAATTTTTCTTCGTTCAAGGCGAAAAAGCAGACAAAGCGGCTGAAATAAATAATTTAGTTTATTGGCCAGATACTGTAAACGAACGTGTAGCACAAAAGTGGTTTGCTAGATTCCGTTCCGGTAAATTCGATGTAAAAGATGCACCACGCGTCGCGGCGTCGGGAGGCCTGTCGTCGAAAATTGTGATAAAATCATGGAAATAGTGGAAACAGACCATCACGTTGTCTGATTATTTAATTGCTGAGGAACTAAAGATAAACCAGAAAACCGTTTGAAACCATTTGCATAACCTTGGATTCAATTAGAAGCTCGATGTTTGGGTGCCACACGAACTAACGCAAAAAAAAACGATGGACCAAATTTCCATCTGCGAATCGCTGCTGAATCGAAAAAAAAACCAACCCATTTCTGAAGCGTTTGGTGACTGGCGATGAAAAGTGGATCACTTACGATAACGTCAAGCGAAATCGGTCGTGGTCGAAACGCGGTGAGCCGGCGGAAACGGTGGCCAAGCCAGGATTGACGGCCAGGAAGGTTTTGCTGTGTGTTTGGTGGGATTGGCAAAGAATCATCTACTACAACCTGCTCCCCTATTGCCAAACGCTCAATTATGCCCTCTACTGCCAACAACTGGGCCGCTTGAAGGAAGCACTCAACCAGAAGAGGCCATCTTTGATCAACAGAGCCCAAATTGTGTTCCATCAGGACAACGTCAGGCCGCACACGTCTTTGGTGACACGCCAGAAGCTCCAGGAGCTCGGATGGGACGTCCTAATGCACCTACCTTATAGTCCGGACCAGGCACCAAGTGATTACCATCTTTTCCTGTCCATGGCGAATGCGCTTAATGGTGAGAAGTTGGTCTCAAGAGAGACCTGTGAAAATTGGCTCTCCGAATTTCTACGAGAAGGGTATAATGAAGTTAGCATCTCAAAGTTAACATATTTTGAAAAATCAATAAAAAAACCGAACGAACTTTTTACTTGACCTAATATTTATAAAATAAAATACAACTTCGCGTGGATAACATCAGCTTTTATGATTTTCATAGTTGCTCTACAACACAAATTTTTGTATGATTTCTGGATCTGATTGCAGTGCTCCTTTATCATCAATATAGGCATGTCATCGTTTTTTCTGACCTTAAGGCAAGTTTAGTAGACAGGTATTTGTTTCTATTTACTTTTCGTTTTGAGTTCCATCGAAGATTGTGGTCTTGCTAAATACCATTTGAGTTCGATAGCTAAGGGATCTTAGTTCTCTTACTTTACTTGCCACCTTGACAATATATTTCTCTGCGCTACTGACTCAGTCAGTATTCAAGTTCGATTTTATTGGTACTGTGGCTTTCATTCATTCAACCTCCTTCATTATATAGCGGAGTTTTCATACAATCCATACGGAAAAATGTCGGTCGTTTCGATGATAAAAGTGGTCTGGCTCGGAGCATCAATAGAATTCTAATGTTCGGAATATCAATAGAGGTAAAGGTATGCCGCTTGGAAACATTCCTTTCCATAAGAAGTGCCGAACTTCCTTCCAATCCTATCTGTTAGGGCGACTGGTACTTTTTGCTGAGGGTAAAATTACCACCTGAAGACACAAAATACGCCATGAGTTTGATGCATTAAAGGTATGCAGTAAGGGCTTCCATATGTTTTGTTTTGTCCTATGGACCTTCGGCCTTAGACAATGTTCAAGTTCGCTTTTGTCGGTTCTCCTGATTTTGAAAACTGAGGTAAGAGTCGCTCCGCTCGATGTTTTCGAACTTAATTGATTTCCCGATAATTTTAGGAAGTATCCAGTTCTAAAAAGTTAGTATTGAACATCAGCTATATTCAGCTTTTCCAATAATGGGTACACAAGGGCCGAGAAGGAGTCCGTTTGTTCAGATAAACCGCAAGCACACTCACTTTACTTTGGCGTGTTCTGCGCTCTTTAAAGGAAAGCAAAGTAACTTTGAATTAATTTTCCGCTTGTTTGGAGCACTGGATAAAATTGGCTAGTTGGAGCTGAAATTCACCAGCGAGACTACTTCGAACCGACATGAGCATCCTTTAAGAGCCGTGGTCAGATATGAGATCAAAATCAACAACCGTGCCAGCAACAAAACAGTATCAGCGTAGCAAGAAAAACACCTTCCAACGCCTACCCTTCCGCTGATAAAAATTGAACTTCCCTTTATTTTTTAGTAATATGAAAATTAACTTTTCTCTTTTTTCAGTTAACTCTGCAAAATTCTTTTTTAATTTATTGCTTTTACAATTCCCTCTTTCTCTACACACTCTCACCACCCACACTCCTTTACCTCCTTGAACAGCAGGCTTGCGTCATGCCAACAAAACAATTTAATGCCACTTCACGTAAATTCAATTTGTTCGCTGATAAATCTTAATTTGCACCTGAGCGTGCTGAGCTGCGCTGGGACAAGCTGAGACGAGTCGAGAGCGTATGCGCCTTAACTTGCAGGGCGTGCAATGAGACACTTCACACCACAGGTGGTAGTTAGGTAGATGGATAGGTGGGTAACCCTTGGCGTTTCAGAGACAGGCGGGGGAATATAACAACAAGAACAAACTACTAAACAGTGCCGCATGAGAGTGAGTTGATCCTTCTACAAGCTTATCGTAATGCCGTTAATACCACAAGCTGCCGCCACATCACAGACTGGCATATTTACTTACATACAAACAACACCTAATCGTAAGCGTATTTTTATTTATAAATACATGCATATACATATATTTATTACTACTTCAATCGCTGTTGCCACAAGTGTTTTGAGGTGTTTTGAGCATTGAAACGTGCCACATAAATGTTTTTAAGGATTTTTTACGCCAACAGCTTCGCTCAGCACTCAGTCGGTAGAGGCATTCGATAAGTGACTGTGGTAGAAGCGTGCCGTCGAGCTTTGTGTTTTTCATAGTTATTTTTGCTTTTTCCTACTCAATATTTAATTCAATTTTTATTTATTTTATTTTATTTGTGTTCAACGCCTTTTTGCCGTGATTTTCTACTGCCACAGCCATCAATCATTGATTGTTTACAATATTTTCCCAGATGTTTACCAACTAAAGGGAATTTTGATTGTATTTTTTTTTTTTACATATTTAAATATATTTAATCATTTTCCTTTTGAAGGGACTATGTACTCTGAGTCAGTACATGAGGTGAGTCCCACAATTTCTCGAGCAGTCTGCCACACCTAAAAATATATTTAATTATATACAAATGTATTTTATAATCACTTAACTTACATATATACAAATACATATATGCATATTTTAAAGCCCCCAAGCAACACTTAAAAAATAAAATCTCCACAACAATTCGCTGCCAATGAACCATACACAGCAGCCCTGCATCACACAACGTCCACCGTACGCACTCATTCTCCTCATACTCTCTCCCTCTCTCTCACTCTCTCCCTCTCTCTCACATTTCATTGTGCATTTTTAGCACATTTTGTGTGAACATTTCAATTAGTCTAATGCATGTTTAAGCCATTTGCTTGATTGTCTAATGTATTGTTTGTTGGCGAAAATGGTCACTTAAATGCCTCTCTTCTTCTTCTTCTTCTTCGCTATCTGAACTGGTCATTTTGCTTCAGTGGACACATTGGAGAATTTTTATACTCCACAAAAAATACCAGCTGTACCGTTTACAAAGCGCTCAAATAGTCTTTCTCATACATTTGAGGCATAAAAGTTCATTGCCTGTGGTCAGTTGTGGCATTTAAAAATAGATATACAGGGTATTCCAATAAGAGGTGTTATTTTGATATTCAAAGAAAATTGGCAGTTTTTAAGATAATTAATCAGATGTTTATTTCAATGTAAGGAGGAAGATATGCCATTAATAATGGTAAACCATATCAGCCAAATGGCTACGCTTACAGGACTGTATCCTTTTTATGAAATTTTCCATCAGCAAACGCAAAGGGGCTGCTGTATGTCCTAAATAGCTTCACGAATTCCATCTTCGAGGTCTTGAATCAACGTGGGCCTGTTGGAATGACCCCAAAAGAAGCAGTGGCAAGGTGTTAAACTACATGATCTGGGTGGCCAATTGCGAATACCTCTTCGAGAGATAATACGGTCCGGAAACTTTTCGCTTGAAAGAGCGATGGCTTGCTTGCTTGTGTGGCACGTAGCGTCGACTTCTTGAAAGTAAACGTTGTCCATATCAATGTCATTCAATTCAAAAGCAAGATCCACACGTTACACGTTGAGGAGTGAAACACTTGTGAACAATAATCTTAGGTTTTGCGAGCTCCGGATGCGACGTTGTGTTAACTGAACTTTACAAGCCTTAAGACCCAAGTCTTTATGCAATATACGGTCTAATGACGTTTGTGGAATGCGCAATTCTGAAGAACAACGAGCAAACGTTTATCATTCTATTTTTATTACTGGCGTAGTTTTCACTTGTCAAATGTCAAAAAATTACAGCTTCAAAAGTGACATCTACCGAAATAGTAGGCTCTTCAAAATAACACCTCTTATTGGAAACCCCTTTATATGAATCTTTTAACAGTGCTCGGGCATAAGTGTACCTTATTTTGAAGTATACTTCATTTTAGGTACTTTTCATTCAGCATTAAAATGTGATATAAGAAACATGTATTTATAGAAAAGAACTTCAGATATTTCAAAAAGTGAATGTATGTGAATATGTACATTTGTACATATACGAGGTCTGTCCAAAAAAAAGATGAATTTCGAATTTTTTGAAAAATATTAGTTCATTTATCATGCGTAATGAAAATATTCATAGAGATCTAAATATACCTACCATCAAGGTATATGAAATCGCAGCAAAAAAATACTTAACAAAACTGCGTAACCATCCGAACCCTTTGGCTAACACCTTGGCCCATGCAACAAGTCAAACCCGCCTGCGGAGAAGAGACAAAGCAGCCTTCTAAAGAGCAACGTCAAGCCAGCAGCCCTTTCGTACTACTGGGCTTTATGTTTTAATTTAGTTTAAGATTTTATTACTTATTGTTAGGCTTCCGAAATCGAAGTAGATTCAATAAATAGATATTAATGTTTAAAAAAAAAAAAAAATTATCATCCATTTTTTCCACTTCAAAGTGATCCCCTCAGATATAGTGCGGTTATGCCACGCTTGCCGAATGCACCAAGTATTTCCATCAGCTTGTTCTTCGATTCTCACTTTATTTCATCGATTGTGGCAAAACGCTGTCCTCCCATTGATTTCTCCAGTTTAGGGAATAGAAAAAAGTCGCAGTGGGCCAAATCTGGTTAACACGGTGGTTTAGGCATGATTACGGTATTGGTTTTGAGCAAAAAATTACTAACAAGCATTAAAATGCTATGGATTGCTTCATTCAAACGTTGCATAACTTCTTTGTAGTATATCTTAACAACCATACTACCTGAGATGATTGGGTCTTGATTTCGAGTCGAAACTTTCGACGTCATAACCATACATATATTTACGTTTCGTCACCAGTATGATTATTTCGAACAAACCTGGATCGTTGTTGACGTCATTCAATAACTTCTGAGCGATACTCACTCGAAGCCCATTATTACATTATTCTTACTAAGCTTGAAATCATTTGATTTAGGTACAACTCAGGTACAATCTAAAAATATTTTTTTCATCACTGATTTTCTAAGTGTATTTATCTTTTCACTAGAAAAACATTTTTATTTTTCAAATGTTGCAATTTCATTAGTTAAAGTAGCATTAACTCCACTTTCTTTGTGTATTTTACCATTTTATATATTCGTGAAGTACATTTTCGACACATTTATAAGACTCTCTTACGGACAATTGTAAAATTGGCTTTTCTGTATGTATGTATGTTGACCACTTAGCATAAGACTTCAAAAAGGAATTACACGAAGACAATTTGAAGATAAACGAATACAACATAATTACAACTAAACTAAAATGAAATAAATAAACAAAAATTAAGTGAAATAAAAAATAATATAAATGAAATGAAATGAAATAAATTAAACAAAGTAGAATAATATGAAGCAAAATAAAATAAAACAAAATAATAGCATAAACAAAAATAAAATGCAATAAAATAATTTTGTTTTATTAAAAATAAATAAAATTAAATAAAGTAATTTAAAATCGAATAGAATATAAAAAAATCAAATCAAAGAGTAATATAAAATAAAGAATAAAAATAAGTAAATTAATAAGCTAAAATGAAATAAAATAAAATCAAAAATGAAATAAAATCAAAAATGAAATTGACTTAATCAGATTTAAAAGAAATTACAATATAATATATTAAAATGAAATAAAATCAAATCAAATCAAATAATTTTTATATAAAAAAGCGAATCTATGTTTGTAAAGATCCGGTAATATTCGAAAGAAATTTCATCAGATTGCTTCTATTGTTTCTGGGAATGTTTTTAAGAAAAAATAATTCTGGAACTAGACCAGAGAAAAAGTTTTTTATGGTTCTCTTTACTTGAAATTCGGTACATACACGTACATATGTGGCTTTTTGATTAGACCAACAGAAAGATAACTTTTTTCTCCGCGAAGTGAACTAGAGACTGGCCTGTTCCGAAAAACGGTTCTTATGGAATTGAATTTGCTTGAATTTTTTTTACGGAAAGTGGATTGATCTATTTGAAAAAATTTCACATATTTATGGCTCGTGTTAGTTAAATTTTTGGATGATATTTCTAAATATAATACGTTTGTTTCCTCGAAATTAATCTTTACGGCAAAGGAATCACCGACAAATTGATAAAAATTAATAGGATTTGGATATACATAAGCAAGATCGATAAGCCTAAATCCGGCCGGTGTATTTGGTTTGCTTCAAGGCATTCATATTGACATTTTCGTGAAAGACTTTGAGCGGCGAAGAAGTGATCCACAAATAAGTTGATAGATCAATATACATATATAAATATATATATGTATGTATATATATATAAGTCCTACTGAATTTTTACACAACAACGTTACCTGTCATTCCTCGGTCAACACCAGCGGACGAAAGTGATGCTTGCCTAAAATACTCATCATTGTGACAACATGTACAAACTCTGCAATTAACCATCAGTATGTGAGCCCACCTGTAAAATGATCTATCGGCCGATGTATTTTCACACCAGTTATTGGAAATGGGGAAAGACAAAGTGCCAATTGATCGGACTTCCGTACGGAATACATTACCCAATAACTTCAGTAATTTAGTGATATCAAAAGAATAATTGATTCACGGATTATTCCCAAATATCCGAGTTAATTAAAGCGATCATGAGTGGCTGAGTGGCTGAGTGGGTGATCTATCCTTGCTGTAACAAACTAAAAGGTCTACGATCTCAACCATACTATTCATCATATATAAGTCAAAAGACACTGTTGTTGAAACATATGAGGCAGTCAATTATCCAACACAATTTTTGAATTTTAGTTCTTAGAGGAGTTCCATATAAGCAACAACTCCGACCGGATCTTTCAGAGGTGAAGACATCCTTATTCCTCAATTCCCTGTCATTCCGTCCGATACTCTCTTTCAATTTAAGCGAAGTTCCCTATTCGATTGGCGTTTGCAATCACTATCAAAAAAGCTCGGGGTCAATCTATGAAATTATGTGGTCTACGGATTGTTTCACACATGACATTTAGAACATGCAAAACATGTTGACAAACCAGTTAAACCAAAAAATGTGTATAGTCCCAAGTATTGATTAAATAAAAGTATGATGAAAAGATATCCAATGCTTATTTTTTCACACATACATTAATTGAGGATGTGCCACATTGTAGGGTACAGCTTGTAATAAAAACTAAAAAAAGAAAATAAAATCAAACAAAATAAAATAATATAAAATGAAACATATTAAAATCAAATAAAAATAAGAATAAAATGAAAAAAATTATAATAATAATAAAATAAAATAAAATAATATAAAATAAAATTCTATTAAGTAAAATAAAATGTATATAAATTAAAATAAAATAAAAAACCAAGAGATAAAAAAAAATTAAGGAAAATAAAATGAAAAAAAAATAAAATAAACAAATAAAATTAAAATAAATTAAATTAATTTTAATAAACTAAAACAAAATATAATTAAATTAAATTATATGGATTAAAATTAAATAAAACAAAGTTAAAATATATAAATTAAAATTACATAAAATAAAATAACTGAAAATCAAATTAAATTAAATAAAACATGAATAAAAGTTTAAAGCAAAATAATATAAAAATTTAGCAAAATTTAAATTATTTATATTCTTTTTAAATATCCTAAAAATTGCATTTTTTACACCACCACTACCCCCTCCTCACTAATCACATCTCACTTTCTTAAAATTTGAGCGCAACCGAAATATGCATAATAAACATAAATTTTAACGGAAATCTGCCACATCAACAATTTTTTCAGTGCAACAATTTAACATTTCAAAAGCCACCCATTGCTCTGGCCAACCCGTTGTAAGCAGAGCACAGCAGTGGACCAAATTACATCGCCACCAATGCCAACAATCAACAACGGAGTGCACCAACACCACACGTCTGACAGCCTCGCAAGTCGCATGCTGAGTTCTTGGCTGTGAAACCACAAGAGCAGAAAAGCGCAATCGTCAACATAAAATTACAAATCGCTCTCCAGGGAGCGCCATCGATACGGAAGTGTAGCGCGATGCGCGATGCGCGCGGCAAAGTGCGAGTCCCCAAAACACTTTTTTTTTCTACCGTTAGATACTTTATGCCTGACAGTTTGTCGCCCAGTTGCTGGCACGTCATCGATGGGCGGCATATTTTATTACAAAACGGCACTTATTAAAATGTTCAATAACGGTGCTTCACTTTCCGCCCATGCGACGCGGCACAAGATTCGTATCTGCCATCTTTGATAATCGTGTGCGCGCTTTTGTGGAAATAAATATTATAAAAAGTTTCCGTAAGTTTGTTGTACAATATTTTGCATATTTTCCTCATCACATTCATCTCGTTCTCTGATTTATGCTCATTTTCAGTGACAGAGAAACTGGAGACGAGTCGCTCAATCAATATATTTTTGTCATTTTTCTTTTGTCTTATGATATCGCTCGTTTATTTTCTTCATCCTGCCATTAGACATTGCGTCACTTAAACTTCATTTCTTCTTCTTATTCTTATTCTTGTGGCAGCTAACCACACACAATCCCTAGCTGAGTCCGTATTATTGGAATATTTTGCATAGTCGAGTGGCCATATCGTATTCATTGTCTTACACTACAGCCACCAAGCTATCCGCCAGTCTCTCCACTAGTCAAACAGTCAGGCAATCAGACGACAGCATAAACCTGCTCACCTCTTCTTGTCTTCCCTTTTGTGGAAGGATATTTATTTATGTACATCTACACATTGCACACTTGGAGTCGCTTTAAACGACCAACTTGCAGCATGAAAAATTTGCAGAAGAAAAATGTTAATATTAAAGTGAGCTCACATCGCCATCATCAAAGCACACACATCTTACCCCTCTACAGTAAACTGTTTTATTGTTATTCATTTTGTCTTTGTCGTCGCACATTTACTTCGACATAAACGCCTTTTAATCTACTTAAATGTCTTTGCCTTGAATTTTGAATAACTCACCAACTCACCTACAAGAGTTGAACATAACCTCACTCGGCACTAAGTGGAGTACGTATCTTCATGTACTCGAACAGCGGGTTGCCCGCCTCGCTTTGCCACTGTGGGGCGGTCTATTAATGTGAATTTATGCAAAAGTCGGTTGTCGTTGATATCAATGAAAAGAAGTCGCTTCGCGGTTCTTAATTCTCTTATACTTTTTACAGCTTCTTCAACTCCCCACCAACTCAATAAATATTTTTTCTTTTGTTTTTGTTTTGCATAGCTTCTGTGACAAATTCGTAAACATGTTTTGCTCTGTTGTAATTGTTTTACATGCATTTGGCGACATCAGTTCTTATGAGCTTTTATTTGATTAAATCCTCAACCGAATTCGCTCGTCCTCCTTTGTGACAGTTAGTTGTTGCTGTCTTTGGGTATTCCTTATTCTCCTCTTGTTATTTTGTAGCGCTTAAGTTGATGGATTAAGCAATACTTATGGGATAAGTAAGGGATCTTCGGCGATTCAGGAGATGCGAAGGGGAAATGTTTAGAAAAAGGCAAATACCTTTGAGTTCTACTGTCTATTAAGTATTCCACATGTAGTCTAAGCAATATTCTTTTTAATAACGACTTGTCTCAAGCAAACGAAATAAATTTGAAATATATATTTTAGTTCCTTTTTTGAACCGAGACTCACCAATGTAGACCGTGTTCTACATTTTCGACTAACCTCTCTTCTCAAACCCAAAACTTTAACATTAATTAGCACAGAATCAGGCTCTAAGCTCAGTCCCTTTGTTTCATACTCTCATTATTCCTTCAATATAATGTGATCTATCCTGCCTCTGAAGCGAGCGGTTCAGGTCAGGTCCTAAACTCTCCATCCATCGGCCATACAACCAACATTTTGACCGGTATGTGGCTTTGTTAGCGACCTGTACAATAAATGGTGCAAAAAATTGTGATATAAGGACAAGTTAGTGAGGTGAAAAATTAAATGCGTGCACGTCGCTCAAGAACAACTGAAAATATTGCTGTTGTAGCCCAAAGTATTGAAGAAAATACAGGTTTGTCCATTCCTCGTCTTTCTTTGGAATTTAGCATTCCACAAACGTTATTACACCGTATTTTGCATAAAGTTTTGAGCCTTAAGGCGTATAAAGTTCAGTTAACAAAATAACTCAAGCCGGCCGATCATCAACAAAGTCGTGTCTTTGCTGATTGGGTCCTTGAAATGCATTAGAAATATTAAGAATTGCATAGAAAAATCATCTTGACTGATGAGATCCATTTCCACCTCGATGGCTACGTAAATAAGCAAAACTGTTGCATCTGGGGCTCGGAAAGCCCGAGGTTTATTATCAAAAAACCTCTCCATCCTCAACGCGTAACTGTTTGGTGCGGTTTATGGTCCGGCGGAGTCATTGGACCATACTTTTTCGAAAAGGAATGGATTGTGCTATCAAGAGATGATTAATGATTTTTTATGGCCGGAATTAGATAGTATTGATTTGTGCATCGTTTATTTTCAACAAGACAAAGAAACCATCGATCTTCTAAGGGAAAAGTCTCCGAACAGCGTTATCCCCCGAACAGGTGATCGATGTTGGCCACCGAGATTTTGTGATTTAACACCTTGCGATGGGGCCGCATCGATTCACGACCTCAATGATGGAATTCGTGAAGTTATTGATGACATACAGCAGCCACTTTGCGATTTGCTGCTGGACAATTTCATAAAAAGGATACGCGCCTGTAAATGTAGTCGTGCCGGCCGTTTGACTGATATTGTTATCAAAATAACACCTCTTATAGGAAAACCCTGTATTTATAGCCCCTCATAGAAGTATTGGTGGTTTATTTAAAATAACGAAAACTTGAACTAGGACAGTCACTGCACGTTTAGCTGCTAAAGTGACCTCTTTTCTTGCCTATGAACAAATTTTCCAAATACTTAATGACATGGTTTGGACACTTCACGACGTCTATGTGCTTGCTTCCGCGACCTACGCATGATCGAATCCTGGTTAGGCCAAATCCAAAATTATAGAAATAATGTTTCTAACTCCGGTCGCCTCTCGGAATAAGCTCCAAACTAAAATAGATCCACCGTCCAGAGACGGCTTAGAATAAATTGTAGGTCGCTACTTTTGTTGGAAAAGCATTAAAACAAGGTAATGCTCCAAGGCCGAAGCTTTAAAGGTTAATCAGCCTTAAAAGTGAATATTCACAATGAATGTACACCTTGGAGAACACTCGGAAGTACTAATTAAATAGATTTGAAATTAGGTCTTTTCCTCCACCATAAAAGCTTGTAAACTACTACTCCTCTTCTGCGCTCTCGGAAAGTATTGGAGAAGCACTACTATCCGTCTTTAAAAATTAATTATTATTTAGAAGCGCAGAGGACCTATTCCTTTCCTGGGAATATAGCTGCCTTACCTTCTGTCGTACTAAGTCTAATGAACTTCAATTTTTTTCATTTTTAAAAAGGATCCCAGCATTCGTCGAGCGCACTTGAACTTCAGGACTACGCGTCATCCCAAAACAAACTCATTTGAAATGAAAAGTCTGAACAAAATGCTCTGCTGCTGATCATTCCATTACGCTTAGATCAAACCTTAAAATAGTTAATCGTTTTCTTTCTTCAGTGAATTTATTCTTCCTGGGAATTTTCTGTATTACAGAATGTGTCATGTCAGTGCGAAAAAAGGACTCAGCTTTTCTTGTTGCAATAGACCTTTACTGACTGTACCCACGCCTCGGAGAAAACTTCGATTCGTTTGAGATAATTTTTGACCATTTTTTGGCCCATATTGGGCGGTAACTCAGCCATAACTTGACGAATGTTGGTTTTTCAGTGCTTAAGAGTTAAAGGTTTATCCGCATAAACACGATTTTTCGCGTAGCCACACAAAGAAAAGTTCAACGATATCAAATCGCTCGATCTCGGTGGCCAATTGACATCGCCAAGACGAAAGGCTAGGAATTATATCTCGCAATAAAGCCATATTCATTTAGTCTCTAGATTCAGTCAAAACTCCGGACCAAACAGCGCACCAGACAGCAGGTTTCTGAAGACTCTCGGAGTCCCAAATGCTTTGCTTATTTGCTTATCCCCGAGTGGAAAATGATACTCGTCAGGCCTTACAATATCTGTCTCTTTAAATTTCTTTAAAATTTTGTCAATTACTTGAGTACTTAAACGAGTATTGCACCATAATCTTCACTTTTAACTAGAACAAAACAGGTTTAGTTTCACAGGTAAATTTTAGAGATGTCAAAATACAACCCTACACTCTTGAATTCCCGAAATGGATAACCCTATACAACGCATCTTCCTTAAATTGGAATACATAATCGGCGCTTTGTAATGGCTGAAACGATTTTCGGCCGAGCTCCTCCTCCAATTTGTTGTTTTGCATCTTGATGTTTCTCCAACAAATAGAGGGACCTACAATTTATACTAAGCCGCCACCGTACGACTCACGGTTTTTTATGAGAAGCTTTATTTCATGTCAGAAATACACTCGGAGGGGTTGACATTCCCTGCCGGATTGGAATTACCTCTTCAAAAATTTCGCATTTGAACTTATAGTTCGTGGTTTTTCATGAAGCATTCTTAAAAAGGAACGTCTTTGGCACTTAATTTCGGATCACAACGCAACTTCTTCCTAAAGAACATTCACAACAAGAACTGAAGTTGATTGACCGTAAAAATACTAAACTGCAAATCGCCCCTAAACTCGTCGTCGGTGTAGAGGAGTCCAAGAAGACTTCTGAGAAACTTGCACTCTAATTTACGTACAATTTATTTTTTTTTAATGTTAAACACACTAAAATTATATATTTTTAAGCAGTTATTGGGTTTTTAACTAATCTCTCTGGAATGTTTAGTGGATGTTTTCCCCTTTCGGAGTCGCAGTTGTTGTTTTTAAGGTTATTCCAGAAGTGGTAGTGCCTGCTTTCCAAGAAGCATATGTCAATTGGGACGAAGTCCTATGAGATCTGTTAGTCGTTCAATATTTGAATATATGTATGTATACACACATACGTGTTTACCTCATTTCATAATTACACGAAGCAGCTGAGCAGCGTCAGCACATTTGCGGTTTATTACACATACATTTACATACATATTTTTGTGGTTGTCATTTTGGCTTCTATTCCTTCACGATTATGGTCTCCTTTAAAGGTATTTAACTACTGTGGTTTCTATTTCATTAACGATTGCGCGTGTGTGCATCGGTGTGTGTGTCGCATTTTACTTTTAGCAACGTCTGCAGGTTTTCCTTCAAAGGAAATTTTCTAATTAAATTTACATAAATACCTTGTGAGTATGTATATAGTATGTATGTATGTGTATGCAGCAGTGTATGCGAGAGATTTAATTGCGTTTTTACGCTTTGATGCTTTGTAATAGAAAATATATTTACCGGGAGAATATTATGAAATTCAATATGGTGGTGCGGAGTGTCAAAGGACAGCAAAAACCTAAAAAAAAGTTAAAAAATATCCTTTGTAAATTTTTCAAAAATATTTATTTAAAATAAAAAAATTATAAGTAAGACTTTTCCTTATTAATTTCTTCAAAACTCTACGCTGACCTTTGACATACAGACTAAGCCAAACATGATGAAACTCAAACAAATAAAAAGTCATCATGATTATTCCCAAAAGTTCAATTTAATGCGGATATTAAATACAGCTAAGGCGCAGGATAAAGGATAAACACTGTCCTCCTCCGTGCGCACCAATCTCTCCGCCTCAGCTTTACGTAGTTTTATTGAAAATGTGCGCAAATAACCGCAGGCCAGTATTGCGTGTGTGTGCGTGCGTGGGTTCGTCCGTCGTGGAAGACGAGAAGTTCAGGAAGTGCATATGTACATATGAATGCAAGTATTGTATGTAGATGTGTGTGTGTGCGTGTGCGAGCGCGCACACTTCAACCCTGTAATATGACCTGCAAAAGTTTGTTATTTTGTTGATTTAGCAGATTCATGCTGTCAATCCATCAAACCACCCACTCAATCATTCAGCTAAACGTTTGCGGTATACCCACTCTGTCCGTCCGTCTGTGAGTCCGTACGTTTAACCGTACGCCAGCAATCGTAAGCGTTGATTCTTTTTTTCTATTGAAGAAATTTCCGATATGTTGACAGGTTGCTAATGTTACAAAAGTACTCACATATGTATGTATATACATACGAGGAGATAAACAAAAGTTCGGTAAGTTTTTCCGTTGTCCTTTTTTATCTTCTCTGCATAATCGCCATTGATTTCGACGCATTCCTTAAGACCAATTCTGAAAACAGTCTTTAAAATCTTGCTTTTTGAGATTATCAAGTTCAGCCATTAAAGACCTTTCCTTCTATATTTTTTTTTAATTCTTGGAAACAACCAGAAATCAGAATGTTGTATATACGGGGCATATGGTGCTAGACGTGTTTCTTCGAACCCAGAGATCGCAATAAAATTACTCGTAACAGCAGTAAGGGATGGCGCGTTGTCATGATGTAAAAAGTAGCGCCGGAAATCCCCCTTTCTTCCTGTTTTCCAAAAAATTTTTGAAAACTTTTGGTAAGCACTCTTCGGTGTATCATTTTGCAGTTAACGTCTGGCCCTTTACCAGTGGAATAGCAGCTACGATTTTAGATCGGGCGAAGTAAACTGACATCATTACTTTTGCTGTTGATTTTTGTTGCTTAGATTTTACGGTTGGGTTTGCTCCTGTTGGGCTCTATATCATGGACTGCTGTTTGGTTTCTGGATCGTACTTATAGAACCAAGATTCGTCACCAGTAACGTGTTTAATAAAGTTGCTAGACTGACCATTTTCTAATTTGTTTGGGAAATGGAGCAAAATGCACTCGAGCCTCTTTTTGGGCCTCATTTAAAATTCATGGTACCCATAGAGCAAATCTCTTCGTGTATCCAAGATGATTACTTAATATTCACGATACATCCACGGCATTCAATCCCAGTTCATTAGCAATCACTTCTTGTGTCAATCGTGGGTCTTCGTCAGTTTTGGGCTTCACCAGAACTGCAGTGACGTTATCAGTGGAAGATTTTGGTCGACCTTCTTGGGGCTCGTCCTCTACGGAAAAATGTCCAGTCTGGAATCTTCGAAACAACTTGGAAATAGTCTTTAAAGACGATGCAATCGTTTCATATGCAATTTGACATTCACTGAATATTTGCATTGGCTGTAAATTACGCCGAAACCCGCTGATAATCAAATGGCGAATTTCTGTTTGCTTTGGTGATGGAATTTCGTCTAACCTATTCTCAGCTAACTGGCGTTTTCTCGTCTCCATTTCAGCCGATCGTTCTAAAATTTAAATGGAAAACAAATAAAGTAATTGCAAAGGATTTTTGGTATTTTTAGATTTAACAAAAACAAATTGAAAGTCACCAACTGACCGAACTTTTGTTTATCCCCTCGTACATACACGAAACACTTCTCGGTGTTTCTAAATATTTGTTGCGCGCTTACTTGCAACAAGCGCTTATCGCTTAGGTATTTTATGCTCAACAGCTTTCGCGTGGAAAAAATGGTGAACACGTTTATTTGCACGACTCGCTTGCTCGCTGGCTGTGATTGTTTGTGTTAAAACAACTGGAAGGAGTCATGATAACAAGCAAAGAAGGTATGTGTGAATGCTTGTAAGCAATAGGTTGGGGGGGGGAGGGGTTGTGATAGGCAATATGAGTTAATATCAATGCGATTCAGTGACTTTTAATGATTACTTTTTGCTTGAATGACCTTTGACATAAAGCACCCTCATCAAATGCGAGGTGAAGTGAAGAATATTCGATGTAAGTAACTTTAAGATGTACCATATGTGTGTGGACAAAGTGTGGTTGTTCGCCACCTCATGTTAGAGAAATTCAAAAGTTTGGTAGAAGCACTTTACCGCCTCGGTCAATACCACAATAACCTGATCACTTTAGCCTTGTCGCTTCTACTAGCGGCACCTTCCGTATTAAGTATTAAGGGACCGAGCCTTAGTATATAATTTTTCGACAGAATCGCCATTCCTCTCTATAGAGGTGGTAGCAGGGTTTTTTTAATCCTTTCATGAAGTACTTTCCCGCTAACTTCGTCTACTTCTCCACCTCCTCCTTAACCTCATCGTCGGTTTAAAACCTGTTTCCCCCCATGTGCAGTTCATTAACAGTCAGTCATAATTGAAGTTCTTCGACACCTCTGTTCATCATATGCATACGTACGACCGTTTTTAAACTCCTGACACCCCTGCCCCTGCGGATTAGGGGCTCAAGAATTTACCCACGGTAAGGCATGCCTGTCGTAAGAGGCGACTAAAATCCAATAGTTCCCGCGACAGTCGGGTCTTTATACCGGAACGACCCCGGTATTGTTATCCGGCCAAGGACTGTCCCCCCGCAACATTACCCAAAAACTACTTTGGGGAATATTTTTGCGGTTACAACAACAACAACAACTCATACGATTCATAGATTTATCATCATATGCAGTTTTCATCTCGTTATAAATCTCGAAAGAAGGTTTTCCCTTCCAAACGAGATAACGGATGACGCCGCCTATTTCGCACTTGGCTGAAGATTGGATTGGCACGAAACGTGTTCTCAACGTATTGACCTCGAACCAGTCTCGTTGTAATTTAGACTAATCTGGTTGTACTACGTTGTTGCCATCATGACGAAAATAAAATCCCTCCAGCAGTGAGAGTCTCAGTTCACTTCCTTTCTGGATATGCCTCGTATAGACCGACGTCCACTCACAAACGTACCTCACTTGAACAGGCGCTGTAAGAACCCTTAAACTGAATATGTCGATGCAGCTCCACTAATGCTCATTCCTCCATAAGCCGTGACCTAAAAATTCGCACTTCTTGGTACATTACATATCTCGCAAGGCTTGTTCACGTTTTCAGGGTGCGGGTAGGAATTGGGCATTGTCTTGCTAAACTTGACGGCATATCCAAATGTAAAAGTATTCCGCGTCACTACTCACAACAGAATAATAGGAGCGCTTGTAAGCTCACCTGCAGATGTTCAAAGAACTACAAAATTTTGGAAACAAGTCTCGAACTTCACCTTCAATGTCTTTCAAGTATATCTTCATCCTGGCATTTTTACAGAGGCAATAGAAGATTTGTAGAGTCTAGACGACTTTTTAGGTTGTAAAGAAAACTCCATCTTAGACGAAGAGATGCAAAACTCCACGGGTTCGGAATTCAACCGATCTGCTTTGGGAGGGAACAATTGGAAAGCAATGTGATTTTGGCTCGTATGCAAGCAATTTTTTCATTGCCAGTCTTAAGACTAATATACATATACTTGATAGCTTGTACCCTTACAGCTTTCTGAACTGAAGATGCCTCCGAAATGCAAAAATGTTCTTATGCGAAGCTCAAAGGGGAATCACATTAAGACAACGACTTTTTAAATCTTTAGATTTTAGTCTGGCCAATATTTGAACCCATGACGCCAGCAATTGTAGTAACACTTCTAACCTCGCCATTTAAACAAAGAGTTTGGAAAAGGTCATTCGTAGACTACATGGTGAAGCCTAATTGAAAAATTAAGAAATAAGACTGCTCTAACGGCCAGCTTCTTAACAGTGTTATGAAAAATTCAGAAATATTCTTATAAGCTCAATGAATCATACACGAGTACACTTCATAATTGCTACACAGGTAAATATATTCCATAACGAGGTTTCGGACGTCTTCAACAAACCTGACCCTGATCTATCCTCCCTTTCTTAACTTTCCAGCATAATCATTTCCTTTACTGCCATTTTCGACCAACATTAATGGATCGACGAGACTATTTAAAGACTAATTATTTCCAAATTAACCTTTGGTTGTTAGTAAACACTCAACTGTCAAGCCATAAGACGTCATTTTGCTCTTCTGTAAATCTCAAGTATACGTTAGGGGCAGTTGGCTTAATTTCATAAATTTCCTTAGCTTCTCTCACCTAATATCTTTTATGAGGCTTTGAGAAAGACATGGGGTCTGAATCGTTTTAAAGCCGGACACTCGCAAAAGGAGTGCTTTAGCAATTCGTCATTCTATGTGCACGCTCTAAACTCATCTGATACAACCTTACCTGGTTTTTAAAGATGTTTTCTTATGGGTAGCTGGCCTGTCAATACAACTAGAAGTATTATTCCTCCCTCCTCCTGCAGTTTAGTGGTACGCTCTACGTTGGATATTCTCCAGGACCATAAATGATTCTCTAAAGTTCACTGCTCTGGACACCATTCGAAGTTGCTGAAAGGTCTGAGACAGTCTTCCCTGCGGCACCTGCGAGAGTCAAGTTATCGGCTTTTCGTTACATTCTCTTTAAATCCGTGTGAAATCGGATTCAAATGCGGTGTAGACAAAATTATCTTGAAAAAATTACTAATAAATTACCGAACATTAGTTTCTTGCATTGTCTTTATTTCGAAAATGAAATTGTTCGAATATTTCCTTGAGGACTTTTAATTGTTGTAATGAACACGTGATTAGACTCTGATAAAGGCAAAAAGAAAGATGAAATCTCGTTGTCAAAGAAACGCCATCTCTCTCACAGGATACTAAAAATATTTGTAATTCATATGAGTATGTCATACATATATATATATTTACGGTACATTGATATGAAATAAATCTACTTGAATATTGAATTCTCCCACCAATCTACACACTTTACAAGCAACAACCCCACGCTAAATCTACCGAATACAATGGAAACACAGCTGAGTATGACCAAAACTGCGAAGGAGGAGGCGGAGAAGGAGGAAGAGGATGAAGATGAGATATATAAGTGGAAGGAAAAATCATAAAGTTATCTTCATTACGATGACGCAAACAAATTTTCGTAAAACACGACGATTACGTGCTGACGCTTTTGTTACGCTTGTCAAAAGGCAATAGAAAAGGTGTGAGAGAGGGAGAGGGAGAGAGGAAGCAGAAAAAATTATAAGCTGCCAACAACCCAACCAGTGAGACGGAGTGCACTGAAAGTGAGGTAAACATATGACTTTCAGCATAACGGAACAAAATGTAGACAGGCAGGCAGACAAAGCGACTGTTGGGCCGCCATAAAAGATGATTGTTGATGAATGAGTGGAATGTTGACTGGATGGTTGGATGGTTGGTTGGCTGCTTAGCTAAAGTTACGAGCGGCTGGGTGTCTCGTTGGCTTGATGACTAGCTTGATGGTAGCATAATTGATGCACTCAAGCGTAAGTGATTAGATTCATTATGGCAGGGAATTGGACAGTTGACGGCTGATGATGGGGAAGCCTAAAGTCTGCGAATATACTTATGTACATGTAAACAGAGATGCTTAGCAGCGAGATATATATAATTGAGCGTTTAAGCGTATGCAAAACTGTTCGCCAAAAGCATTACAAGAACAACAACACGTGAGAAGTGTTATTTCAATATTAAATATGCGTTTGTGCCTGATTGAACATGAAGAAGACAAACATTCGTCAATAAAACTACATCGAAAAGGAGTTAAGCATCGGCGTAGAGCGAAGAATCAGCAACAATTACATTCAAAGTACATAACACACTCACTGAGCTACGTATTTATGCATATGTATATAAATATATACCAACAACTTCTCAATGCCATGAGTCCATTTACTCCAGCGAAACACCAACCATAAAAGTCATCGAACGCCAAAGGACATTTTAATGTTACTTCCGGTGGCGCCGCTGCTGCACAATACACTCAGCAGCTCATCCGCTCTCCTCACCAACTCGCCGCCCTCATCATCTCACTAGCTCACTTGGTGTCCAACTCATTTATTTTACATCGAAAAATGATGGTTTGGTTGGCGAAGTGTTGTGGCGCCACAGCCATATCCAGCAGAATAGCTTTTAGTGAGGTACTTCTGCTTATGCTTCCTTTTAGTACACGCACATACACACACTCACTCGTCATGCACTCCTCCTCGTGCCGCTTACCGATGCAGAGTCGCTCTACTTCTCACTACGCTCTCCCTCTCTCACTCCCTCTCGTCCGCACTCATTCCGCGTGCATTTTGTGGCATTTTGGCTTTTGTGTCATTTTTCATTTTGCGTAAAAAATCATCACAGCAAAGTGGTTGTGAAGCGTGCGTTTTTATGCATTAGCAAAAGCGAAGGCGACAAAGGCACTAACAAAAAGCAAAAAAGCAAAAAAAAAACAAAAAACAAAAATGGAGCGTGCCACAATGTAATGAAAGCGTTTTAGAAAATGTATTTCAGAGGCACTGAAGCGAGTGCCGTTGGCAAAATATTAATGTACACATGTAGTATATATAAATGTATGTATGTATGTATAGGTAAATGCATATAAATGTCGTTAGAAGGTAGAGGTGATGATGGTGGCACGCGTCAATGCGAGACTCAAATAGCATTCTTTATTTATTAGCAGAGACTTCGGAAGATTATTAAAAGTTAACAAAAAATAAAAAAAAATTCCACTAATAAAGTTTTCTGGGCAGCCCTCTTTCTCACTCTCCCTCTCTCTCTCTCTCTCTCTCTCTCTCCCTATCTCTCTCCCTCTTTCTTAACTGAGGACTTCAGCGATAGTCAGGCAGCGATTAAGTCGCTTGGCTCGCTTACAACGAACTCAAAAATTGATCTAGACTGTCCCCAATCACTACAGGTGATGGCTAAACTGAACAGATTATATCTCGTTTCGGTTCCTGTTTAAAGGGTTATAGAGACAGATTGTAAGGCAGCCAAACTTAGTAGGCTAAGCACGACCAAGCAGATTCTTCTCGATAAAGAATGCTACTGGCAAACTGCTACTCAAAGACTTTACTTATGAGCAGGCTGAATAAAGGTAGTACCACACTGCTACTTACATAGATAAACTTGGCCAAAATGGGGCCGAAAAGGTCACGCGAAATATACGAATACTATATCACAATTCACTGCTTGATAGGACGACATGCGGCGAGATTGGAGATACTGTGGAAGCTGTAAAACAATGAAGAGCAAGACACGGTCTCTGAACTCCTATGTGACTAACCTGCCTTGAGCAGAGCTAGTAGGTATCGGTATCTAGTGGTTCTCCAGGATATAACCAATCTTCTGTGTTGTTTCTGCACTCAGCTGGACAAATCCTAGTTTGTAAAGATATTACCTCAGCACAGTCATTACACGTACAAAGATACTCAATTGCTTCGTGAGATTAACAATTTGGTCTGTCTTGCGATCCACGCTTCCCCATCGTAGTTTAGTGATACGTCCTACATTGGAAATACTCCAGGATCTTTACTGTTCCTCTAGGATTTTAAAGCACTTGGAGGAGCTAAGGCGGTAAGCAGTTACTGACGAACCTTCGTTTCAACCAGAACATAAATGACGTTGACTGTGTTCTCCCATACATGTTCCCATACATTTGTTTAATCACCTTAATTATCGCTCAACTGTCAACTAAAAACTTAATTCATTTTCCTATATTAGTTATATTCAGTTCAAATACAAACAGAACCAAACCTTCTCCGTTCAGCACGGAACACATATTTAAAAACATCAGGAAATCTTGATATCGAAAAGCTGCAATCATAACAGACAGTTCAGTAATTTCCACTCCGATACTATGAGACTGCGTATCGAACAGCCGTAGAACCCATTTCCAACTCAAAACGTGAAACCTTCATGGAAAAGATCACTTGGTATGGGGAGAAATGTCGAACCATCTGTAAAAGAAAACGGATTGCTAGTCTCAAATTATTGCTAAAAGCTTTCACTGATCATGAACCTTATTGTTAATTGTAAGGAAAAAGAAATGGATACAAATGCAATAGCATTCAAAGCTTGAGAAACAGACTTATTCCTGTTGAAATGCGCTATTTGCTCTTATCAGTTGCGTTTCAAGTTAACAGATGTTGTGGAGGAAAGACTACTCAAACTTATTTGATTGCAGTGGAGGCTTGAATAGCGATTGCTCTTCCAAAGAAAAACGAGGTCGAAGGTTCCAAATATGGCAGGGAGGAAGGTGGCACAGACCTGTAGAGCTAACTGCGAAGATACGAATATCCACAAGAGCCCATAATTTATACCTTAAGCCGATGATATTTCTATCATTAGTGTCTACAAGAACCCTTGGGCATATTTCGACAAACAAGGCATTAGTGGACAAAATAAAGCTCAATAGGGAAATGTTCTTAGAAGCAAGAGGTCGATAGAAAGAAGTGCGCGGAAGAAGGCATGAGTGAGACGCTGGAACACCTCCTCTGCTTCTGTCTGTCTGCATCTAGAACTCGGCTTGGATAGCTACAAGCTTCACGGTCCAAAGGACTAGTCAAGTATCAAAATTGAGTATCAAGGCTCTCTTAAACTTCGCAAAAAGTGTTGACCTTCTGCATGACGAATACTTAAGCTAAAACGAAATTGATCTTCCATCTGACATTATCCGGTCTGCGTATGGCGTGACAGGCAGCCAATATAACCTACACGGATGCTAATCTATCCTATTAACCTGGAAATTCAAAGAAGAATCACTCCAGCTAACTAATAGTTCTTCGAATTGAGCAGATAATTGAAAAATAAAGTTATCTCTCGACGAACGAAAACTACACTCTATAAAGTTGCTAATTGCACCCGTCTTACAAGTACAGAAGCATGAATAATGAAAATATTGGGAGAGATGCTCTAAAAGTGTAATAACCTGCTACCAACCGATAACTCCCACAAACAACACAATCCAGCAAGCACGGCACGTAAACACGTTCAAATATCGTTTAATATCACAACACTCAAAGCTTACACATTGGACTAAGCCTGAGCATAAAGTAAACAATAAACAACAAAATGCTACTAAAAGCAATAATAAACTTGGGATAGTAAACAAAATTGAGTCAGCAGCAAAAAGTAGTAGACGCTCTAGAGCAAAATACAATACATACAAACATATGAAAGTTCATTGAGTTCTTGAGAAGGACTAAACACCACAAATATGCTATCCAGCGCCAACAACAGATTTGGTAAATAAATAAATTGCCGCCAAGACAGATGAAAAAGTTGCTAGCAGACAAGCTGGCAGACATACCGACAGACAGACACACGGAGGGAGACACGACGCAATGTAGCGATAATAAGCATGAAATGCGGATACACGCATCATAGACGGTTTTAGCAATAACAACGCAAAGGAGAGAAACTATGGCAAAATAAACAAGCCACAAGCACCACAATGGAATATGATATAGAAGCAAATCGAAATATAGAATTTCAATTCTTTTTTGCGAATATTAAAATACCAAGGAAATGTCACACGAAGGCGATCAATGCGAAGTATATTTTATTATTGTTTTGTTAGTAGTTAGAGCTACAAAGTGAGTGCAAGGACCTCTTTTAGAGATGAGAGAAAAATTTGCAAATAAGAGTCTTAAAAGTTTAATTAGTTGCTGAGTACAAACTTAATCTTAAATACCAGATCACATGGTAGACATCTGGATTTAATGAATCAACTTTGTTTCTGGCGATATTTGCCGAGTTAACAGCATTGCGCCATTCGCTTCTTCTTTTTGCTGTGTGGCGCCAATTGGAAATACCAAGTATAGCGAAGTCCTTCCCTACCTGGTCCTTCCAACGGAGTGAAGGTCTTCCTCTTCCTCTGCTTCCAACGGCGGGTACTGCATTGAAAATTATATATAACTCGTACAGCTCATGGCTCCATCATCTGCGATATTCGCCGCTGCCAACTCGAAGAGGACCATAAATCTTACGCAAAACTTTTCTCTCGAAAACTCCTAACGCCGACTCATCAGATGTTGTCATCATCCATGCTTCCGCACCATATTGCAGGACGGGAACGATGAGAGACTTGTAGAGTTTGGGTTTCGTTCGCCGAGAGAGGACTTTACTTTTCAATTGCCTACTTAGTCCAAAGTAGCATCTGTTGGCAAGAGTGATTCTGCGCTGGATTTCAAGGCTGACTTTATTATTGGTGATGATGCTGGTTCCTAGATAGACGAAATTATCTACGACCTCGAAGTTATGACTGTCAACAGCGACATGGGAGCCAAGTCGGGAATGCGATGACTGTTTGTGTGATGAGAGGAGATATTTCATCTTGCCCTCGTTCACTACCAGACCCATATCGTTCACTTCCTTATCTAGTCTGGAGAAAGCAGAACTCACGGCGCGGTTGCTGAGGCCAATAATGTCGATATCATAGGCGTACGCCAGCAGCTGTACACTCTTATAGAAAATTGTATCTTCTCTATTCAGCTCTGCTGCTCGTATTATTTTCTCCAGCATTAAATTAAAAAAGTCACACGATAAAAAGTGAATATCTGGTAAATGGTTGATTTACCAGGTCTAAAGCCACACTGACAAGGTCCAATCAGTTTGTTGACGGTGGGCTTTAGTATTTCACACAATGCGCTCGACAGGACCTTATAGGCGATATTAAGGAGGCTTATCCCACGATAATTGGCGCAGACTGTGGGGTCCCTTTTTTATGGGTTGGGCAGCGCACACTTAGGTTCCAATCATCGGGCATGCTTTCGTCCGACCATATTCTGCAAAGTAGTTGATGCGTGCACCTTGTCAGCTCTTCACCGCCATGTTTGAATAGTTCTGCCGGTAGACCGTCAGCTCCACTAAACTACGGTTGGTACCCACTTGATTAGCAAAGGTGCAGTTCTCTTCTCTGCTTTCTTTAAACATGAATTAGCATACCCACTAATTGTGCAACTGTTTTTGAGATTTACGTAAAGAGAATCCCATTTACCACGGTTTATCCGAGATCTATTTTTTGCGCAGAACTTAAGAGTCTTAAAATTTTATAGCGATAAATCGTCGAAATTTCTGTTCGCCTATGAGATGCTGATAGTTTTTTATGATGAACATTGATTTTCATGTCAGAAGTTTCTTCTCTGCCGAAGGGCGAATAATTTCAGGGAAAACTTATCCTATCCTTTCGTCGGCCGCAACAGCCAAGCGGTTAACATTGCGTACTACATCCAGAAGGCCAAGGTCAGACCAACATCCAAAATTATAGAAAATTATTTTTTCTAACTGCGGCAAGGAATGAGTGGATTTCTGACATGAGATAAAAATCAGGCGGCCGTTCGGAGCCGTATTTGAATAAACTATAGGTCCATTTCTTGCCTTCATTAAAAAAAAATCAAGACGCACAATAAATTGGAGGAAGCACTCGGCAAAAAATCGAAATCGAGACACACCACCTCCTCATCGATTTCAAAGCAGTCTTCGACAGCACGAAAAGGAGCTACATGTATGCCGTTAATCTGTTTGCCACCTGGATACCAAGCTGGGATAATGAAGCGAAGTGTTTGGGTGTGAAGTTAATGAGGACAAGCCGAAATACCTCCTGTCATCAAACAAACAGTCATCGAATTCGCAACTCGGCTTCAAAGTTATGACTGTTAGCAGTGACTTGGAAGCCGAGTTGCGAATGCGATGACTGTTTGTAGATAACTTTGTCTATCTTGGAACCAGTATTAATACCAACAGAAATGTCAGCCAACAGAAATGTCAGCCAACGCAGAACCACTCTTGCGAACAGGTGCTACTTTGGACTAGGTAGGCAATTGAAAAGTAAAGTGCTCTCTCGACGAACAAAACCAAACTCTACAAGTCGCCCGTTATTCCCGTCCTTCTAAATGGTGCGGAGGCATGTACGAAGACAACATCTGATGAGTCGGCGTTAGGAGTTTTGAGAGAAAGGTTTTGTGAAAGATTTACTGTGCTCTACAAGTTGAGAACAGCGAATACCATAGCCGATGAAACCATGAGCTATACTAGATATACGGTGACATTGACATAGTTCAGCGAATCATGAAACAGTGACTGCGCTTGCTAGGTCAAGTGGTTCGAATGGATATGAATACGAATACTCCAGCTTTGAAAGTTTTCGATGCAGTACCCGCCGGTGGAAGCAGAGGAAGAATAAGACTCCCACTCTGATGGAAAGATCAGGTAGAGAAGGACCTGACTACAATTGGTGTTTCCAATTGGCGATGTTAACTCGATTTAAATCGGATAAGCGGTGTCTACGCCAGTAAAGAAATATGTTAATAAGGGCAAGTTATATGTAGTTATGTATATTTAGGTGTTGGTCTGGTCAAAGTTTTGAGCTAATACGGAGCTGCTTCCATTCAGACTGTACAATAGCAACTACATAATCTAACTTTTTGACCAAGCCTCGTGTTCATAAACCAAAATAAATAAAAAGCATTAAGAATAAAACCAAGAACATAAAATGTCACTTAAACTGCTCGGATCATTAAAATCTTGTATAAATTGTAACATAATAACTGTGAAGCTCCACAGAAGACTCGACAAAACAAAAATTTGATTGACGTAAATGAAGAATAATCGAATTTCGTTTTCTCATTTTGCTAACCGTTCCTCTACTCGTGAATTATGAGACACGAACAAAGTGTCTAATAAAACTCACTCAGCGCTTTTGTGAGCCACTCTTATGTACTCCCCACTTCCGTCTCTCTCTCTCACGACCACTTAGTAAGAGCGACGAGTAATTAGTGCAGCGGGAAATTGCCAAAAGGGAAGCGTAAATGAAACTTTATTTGGTTTCAGCTTGAGCTATGTACAATATAAAAGTCATCATAATTTCTAAGTTTTTTTTTTTTGTTGAATTTGTTGTATTATCCTTTGGTTGCGCGTTGACTAATTACTTTGTTGCGGAAAAAGTTTAGCTTTTTTATTTTGCTTTTTACTTTTTTTTCGCATTCTAGTCTCCTATCTGCACATAAATTTAATGATTTTATTTGGTTTCCCAACAGCGATGTTGAAAAAGTTCTTCGTGTTCAACGAAAAGGATAGAGAGAGGGAGTTGTATTAGTGAACGATTTGTGGCGTTAAATTTATGAGAATCTGCTTGAAGGATTTTAGATTAATGTTGGTTTCATGTTGCCGTCTGTAATCAGTTGAGAAAGTGTTGATACGGGAAGTTGATTATTTATCATTAAATGAATGGTTTGGGTATGGAGGGTGAGCGATTTCTTACGAGTGATTCTGAGTGGGCATGGTATTTAAAAGGATATTAAATGTCATTGTGATGATTCTGAAATTGATGACGTGTTAATTTGTAGAAAAAAGCTTCTTTCGGGGAAATTTGTCAATCAGTTAAGAAAGGGAGATGCTTCGTTGGCTCATTAGTGAAAATATCCTTATTTTCCTTTGATATAATATTTGATTTTTTTTCTCTTGACTTCATTCTATTTATTACTTTGAAAAGTGAGAGAGTACACAATTTATAAGTATAAGACTTCTCTTATCGAGAATAGATTTTACAGAGAAAGAGAAAAGTTCTTAAACTTAAAGAGACACATGGGTCTTGCGGTTTCAAAATACACGATGTTTTGTATAGTCTTATTAGTCTCGACTTTCAACCTAAATATTCAAGTCGATTCTAATGAATGTTTCGGAGATACAAACTTGGGAGGAGGTTGAGCGCTCAAAAGCAGGTAGGCTCGGTGATTTAAGCTTTAAACACGTTTTTCTCGAAATTCAACCGATCTTAATGAAATTGTATACAAGTCTTCAAAATCACGAATAATTGGACGAAGGATTGTATTTTTTCAATCAGATTCGGATTGGCCTGTCATGAGTTTTACTGTCATCGCAGACGTTCGCTTTTTCTGAGGGGTCACTTGAAATAACGTCACAATGGCGGGCTTATAAATATTTTCTTTTAAAAATTTCACAAATTCATTTTGAAATGCGTATCTTAAAGACAGTTTGAATAAAATAATTAACTTTTTATATAACAAATAAATTTTTGAAAATAGACATTTTTCCCTCGAATAAACCCATGTAACCTCTTAAACCCCCTCTTTATGTACCAGGTGTGTTAGTTGAAATTTGCCGGTTTTTTCTATAAAGAAAACACTTAATTTTCAGAGGAATCTCCAAATTTTTTTTGTTCAAAGTTTCGACCATTGGTTTCTACACATTTCGCCCATCTCTCAGGCAAATTATGGATACCATTCCAAAAAAACTTTTACTTTTTCGACTTCTTCAAAATTAGCGAAGCACAGCTCTGCAAGGGAGTGTCCCATCGCTGCGAAAAGGTGATAGTCGGACGGGGCGAGGGTGCGACAATATTTCCCAATTAAGTGTTTTTAATGTGTCTTTCACCAGTTTAGTGGTATGAGACGGCGCGTTGTCATGTTGCAAGATAACTTTGCCATGTCTTCGGGCCCATTCCGACCGTTTTTCGATCAACGCATGATTCAAATTGATCATTTGTTGTCGGTAGCGATCCGTGTTCACCGTTTCACCAGGTTTTAATAACTCGTAGTACACCACACCACACTGGTCCCATCAAAATCAGAGCATTGTCTTACGGCCAAAGCGATTTGGCCTTGCAGTCGATGGTCCAGCTTCAACAGGGGAAAGCTATGATTTTTTTCGCTTCAGGTTCTCAAAATAAATCCAGTTCTCGTCCCCCGTGACAATTCGTTGAAGCAGCATTTCACAAACGGTTTTTCGATTTTCCATTTGTCTATCGTTCAGCTGGTGTGGCACCCATTTTCCATACTTCTGGATCTTTCCCATGGCTTTTAAACGTTGGCAAATTGCTCCTCGAGGCACATGTTAATATTTTCAGAAAGTAGACACACATTTAGTAAGGAAACTTTTTTTGGGCCTCAAATTTGTGTTTTGAAAATAAATTTATTTTATAAAAAAATGTTGCATATTTCTAGGGGGAAACTTTTGTTTCTATGTTCGAGGGACTTCAAAGTACTTTTTATAAAGGTTTTGTCTGAGAAGACCCCTAATAAAATTTTGTGCAGAATAATATTTTATAATATTTTAACCCTCTAACGGCTGTTTTTTGATCGAATTTTCGAAGTGAGGGTCAAAATGAGCCTTATAGGGAAAAGCTAACGGGTTAAAATGTTCGACGAAAATATTTCACATAAAATTTTATTGTATAACTTTTAATTTCACTCAGATATGTATTTTAACCAATTTATTCAATTTCGATTGAAAACAACTTAGACCAGAACATGAAATCTCTTTGGAGATACACGTATGTTCTCATTTGCCTTCCAATAGGCTACAAATTTGCGGAATTAAAAAATACGTATTTTTAAACTTAAATTTTTTTACCGAGATTAACTTTTGGTTGCCAAAGTTTGTGCAATAAATGAGTGCTTGAAGTCTTAGAGCCCTCAATATTTTACTTCTAAAATCGAAATGGAAGCCTGAATTGGAAATTAACACTGAAATTAGATATCTATTGAAATTACTTTCCAAAAACCACTTTTTTAATACTCTAATAGAGTTTATTTCCTTTTTTTTGGAAGTTTTTTTACTCCAATCCTTCAACATATGCGTATGTATGTATTCGAATTCCCATTAACCTACTCATGTTATATTTTTTCTAAAAAAAAAGAAAAACCAATCACATCTGAAGGCAACAACAAAAATCTTGCTATAACAAAAAAAAAAACTGTTTATCAAAGTCTGCTTAACCCTTTCTTAGCCATGTTCTCCCCACAAAGTAAGTAAAGGCTTTTACTCAAGGGAGGACAAGGAAACACCCACAAGCGCAAATCTCTACTCCAAATAAATACTAGAACTGAAATGTAGATTTCATATATTTCTATTTTTGATTTCAAATAAATACATACATACATGCATACACACAGGAGTACCGCAATAATCTATGAAAAAGAAATTCCCTTAAAAGGTTTCGATATCAACGCCAAAAGTGCCTTTTCACACATGAACGATTGTGGGGTACAGCATACTCGTACATACATACATACATATACATTAGCAGGATAACTGTGTAAGTGAAGAGCCAATAGGAAATTGAACGCTCAAGCTTTTCATTAGTTAAAGTCATTACCTAGAACTTTCTCTATTTCAGAGAAGTTCACTTCGTATTTTGTTCGATTCCCAACAGATAAAGAGTTCTTTATCAAAATGAGATCCCACTTATTCCATTATAAGAACTCATACGGCTTCGTGCTTCTTCCGAAGTACAGCGACTCTGAAAGCCAAATATTGGGAATGGTTCTTAACTCTAGGTCACTTTAAGTTAAATTTGTTCACTCACTTTGGAATCTTACATCCAGCAGCTCTGGAGTACTACACTTCCTGTTGTGTCCCCAGTTTATTGTCCTAAATCAGTCCGATTTCGAAACCATAGTATGGCAACAGGCAATACCACGTTAATTATCTTACTTGAAGTCTGAAATCTCACCTTTGTTAGATGCTTGATTGCTTGATCATGGAATCCTGTTGAAGCGCACTTAAGCCTACTGGTCCGTTGTGATGCCTATGTTGATCCTGTTAAGGAAATTCCTTTCACCATTTCAAATGCTCAAACTATTTAGCATGTTTTATGAAATTCAGGAAGTAAATTATGGCTACCGATGCGAACTCTACATGGCAATTGAAGAAGAGGTGAACGGTGACAGAAGTAATGTTCTACCGATTTCTCCCAATCTACGTCCCCGCAGTTGCGGCAGAAGTCGTTCGAGAAGCAGCTCGGCCTTCTACCATGACTCCCCAAAAGACAGTGTTCGGTTGCTACAATAGAGGTTACGCTTATTTCCGATTTAGAAGAAGTAGAGGCATAGTTCCGTTTACCTCAATTATTGGCTAATAGCCCTTCTGATAAAAGATACTCTTAGCAGATACTTTGCCGAGGAAAGCGATATGCTCACGACATGTGCAGAGTTTACCGTGATTAAGACTGTACCCTTTCTGGCCAGTTCCTCGGCTATGCAATTCCCTGGAATATCCCTATGACCAGGGACCCAAAGCAAGGAGGATTCGCAGTTACAAAAACATAATTCTTCATCTACTTGTTTCTTTCCAAAACTTGACGATGCATTTACTTCACTTTCTCTTCTCTGAATGGGAGTTTAAGTCCAAAGTTAGGTCCTTGTCTGAAACGACTCCATTTTTAGAAATTTAATGATCCAACTTATTGTTTCCAATACGCATATGCTCTGTTGAACCTTAAAAGCTAATTTTTTCTCCACCATCTTCGTGTTATATGAAAGTAATGCCTTCATGACCGCTCGGCTTTCGACATACACTTTTCTATAGGCCTAGTTCTTGTAGCAGTTCTGCCGCTATTTGCAGATCAAATATTTGGCAACTTGGTAGACCTCCTTTCCTTTGGTTGGGTGCAGTTCAGCTACCACTCGTTGTTCCTTTCATAGCCATCTTTAAACATATGTAAAGCTTTGTTTGTAAAGTTGGGACATTTTCTCTATCCATCTGACAATATTATAACATCCAGAAGCTTCCCGGGAAGCAGAGCAACATTGTCTATTGTATTCTTAATGGCAACACTATACCATTGTGCCCATATGTTCTGATTCTCAGCTGGTACGATAAACGCGGTAGTTATGAATGACGTGTTCTTAGCTATTATTAGGTATTCGCCATAGTATATTAAAATTCAGATTGGTCCAGAGCTCCATATTTCTAAAAATCTGATTAATTTTTCCCGAACTTCAGGATGTGTTTTATATTTCAACTCCACACTAAGCTCGGCCGCAGGAAGAGGAGGAGTGGCCAACCTTATGTGCTACCGTACTGAGGGTTCAAAGTGATTAATCCCTGCACCTGCCTGAAATACCAAAAATTTATCACAGTGGGGAGTGGAATCATAAAGAACCCATTAACACATTTCGCAAGTATGCTCCACTAAGGTTCCACTTCGGCATTATAGAAACTTTTGTAAGTCAGGCTGATCCTCCTCGTCGCGCAGGGGAGATTGGGCGGAAGGCAAGACTAGTAGTATTTGTAAATATATTTACGTATATACTCACTGTAGGGTTCTAAATTTGAGACAGGCACGGAAGATTGTTCTGTGACCTTCTCTATAAAGAAGGTAACTTCAAACATAGAAAGCTCTACCTTCCAAGCGTAAATTGTAAGCATTACTTAAGGATCCAAATCAACAAATATCTTAAAAGGAATCCCGGCTCACACGAATGAGGGGATCAAGGAAGCAGATGAGCTGTCTCACACTGACGCAGACGGTGTAGTCGTCACTGATAACTGCATCAAAACTTATAAGATCTAAAAATATTTACTAAAACTATGGTCCCTATAGAAACACTTTAGATCCCAGAGAATTTTCAATTTAGGGCTTACCACTGAACTACAGTGGACCAACATGGATTACTCACAGACTATACTGTTAATAGCACTAGACTAAAGGAAACTTAGTATCTGTGATGTGGCATCTATCCCTGATGTATTATCATTAGCAACTCAGAAGAGGGGAAAAACTCTGGAGCGCTACCTTTGAGAGCGTACAGCCGGTTGAGGGTCTTAGCTTCTGCGATGTTCCAAATGGGCAAGGATTGGTGGAAAGAAATAAAAAATTTTATAAAACCAGCCAAATTGTAAAATAGCACATACTCATGGTTTCAATGCGGCCACCATCGGTCAGGTGCTCAATCTCCTCTTCTCAAACAAGCATAAAAGGATGTTAAATTCAACACTTTCGTTTTTTTCCTTAGAATTTTTTTCTCAAAGTCCCCCAAATTTTTCCAGCAGGACATTCATTACTGCTACTTCCACATTACAGTAACAATTGACTGACGGCTGAATGACGTCTGACGCAAGAGAAGCTGTGTGAATGTATTTTAAATAGAAATAAATATGTGTATGTGTATGTATATTTTGGAATGTACCGTTACTCTACAGTAGACTGCTGTCTTTTCTAGCGTGGTGAATCACTGCCAAAGCGTAGAAACAGTTAACGGTTAACGCAATGCGGTTACGCTTTCGATTCTTGTGGTCCCTTTACAACGAGCATGAAGGAGAGAAACGGAATGAAAATAAAAAAAATGAAAAAAACAACTTTGCAAAAAAATTATTCATTTCATTTAACGGTATTAAATGCATACGACTTGTGGCGGCACAGCAAAGTAGGAAGGCAAAAGAAAAAAAAAAGAACAAAAAAAACAACAATAAGGAAAACGAAAAAAAAAACATAAAAATTAAAAAAAAAAATATTTTGCAACAACAATCAAGATTATGGGCTTTTAAGACTGTGTAGGTAATATGAGTGTAAAGATTTGATAACAGAGTTTTTTACCGTTATTTTTTTTTTTTCATTTGTGTTGGTTGTTGTGATATTTTCTACAGATTTCCTTAGCTTATGGTATATGTACATACATACATATGTACATCCGTGTATTTCTTACATTCATATGGCTTTGCCATGTTTTGCGGTATTTTTCGCAATGTTTTCAAACTGATACATCAAACACGAATCACTTGAATGTATGCCTAGATTTTTTTGGATTCGTGTTTTTCTACGCTTTTCTTCCTTCCAATCGAAACCCTCTCCACCCTTTGCAGTCTTGTTTTGCTTTTAAAGTTTTTATTTTATTTCATTGAGAGCGTGCAAAAAAAAAGAAAACAAATCGATTGGCGGCTTCATATTACTAGAAAAAAAAAATTGCAGACACACATAGAGCAACAAAACAAAAAACAACAATAAACAACAAAGGACTGCAAAAGAAAACATCAACAAACAAGGAGAGAGAGGACGAAAAACGGCACACTTCCGCTATGTGGCGAGGCTCGGTATATTTTCGCAAGCAACATTAGAAGCGTTGACATTATTTTATTTTTATTTATTTAGTTTTTTTTTTATAAAAGAGGGGGTACACAATCGCAAATAGAGAAATGTATAAAAAATCACACAAAATACAAATTAATCTTCTTAATGTTGCAACTAAATTTATTACGTGATTTTTAGCCATATCAGCAGATTGATGACAATTTATTTCATGCTTACTTCCCTCACTTTCCCATTCCCGTTAAAGCTTTTAGCACAATTGAAATGATTTGCCAAACGACAATGGCGTATTTTTAAGTGTACTATTTGTGTATGTATGTATGTTTGTGTGTGATTTGTGGCAAAATTGTGCGAAATTTACTTTTTGTTTGCGGGAAATTATTTTAAATCGATTTTAAATGTGTCAATTCTTCATTATTTTTCATTTTGGATCACGGTACAGAGAAAAATATATTATATATTGGTCTAGTAAAAAGTAATCCATTACTTTAGCATAATTCGAATTATCCGATTTATCTCAACTATGTACCATTTTGCTATTTTGAAGGTAACGTCATTATGCCTCTCTCATAGAAACTTGACAAAAAATTGGCATTATCGATTTTCACAGGCTTCCCTTGTGGCCAATTTTTCATCAGTCAAATCATTCGCCATGAACAGGAACAGATGATAATTATTTGATGCGAAGTCCAGACAATAAAGTGGAAGCATAAGAACCTCCCAACCAAGCTCTCAGAGCTTCTAGCGTGAAACACAATTCTCTTCCTGTTGGCCAGAGCTGGGCGTTTCTGGGTGATTGCTTCTTTCAGATGGTCTAATCACTGGCAGTACAAGTCCGAATTAAGAGTTTGGTTGTAGGGCAGCAGATCAGAGTGATTGATTCCTTGCCAATCCCTACAAACACACAACAGGACCTTCCTGACTTGAAGACCGTTTGTGCTCACTGCCATTCAACTACGATAGTTTTTATCTGAAGTCTCTCTCAGTGATCCACTTTTCATCACCAGTCCCCACCTGTTTCAGAAACAGGTCGATTTTATTGCGATTCAGCAGCGATTCGTATATGGAAATTCGGTTCTTTGTATATCCAGCCTTTTTCAAGTTGTTCCTGCGCAATCGAAACAGCGCTCGAATGACGGTCATATTCGACTATTTTCGTTATCACATCGACTTTTTGGACTATTAACCTTCTATTATCTTTTTAAATAAAAAAATGCATCGTCTTCTATCCTGTGCAATATGAATGAGCAAAAAAAAGATCTGGAACGAAGTATTTTTGGTGACAAAAAAGTTAATGAGTTGATGAATCCCTTGCGGAAATAGATGGAGTTCCATAATGTAAGATTTGGCACAGTTATAATACATACAGGGCAAGAACTAATGACCTATTAAATAGATCTAAGAAAATTTAATTACTCTTCTTCAATCGTTTCTTCCCTATGCATGGCGAAGCCAATTAAAAACACCATATAAAGCCAGGGTTTTATGCACACGATCCTTCCATCAAAGTGGAGGTCTTCCTCTACCTCCACCGGTGGGGACTGCGCCAACAGCTTTCAAGGCAAGGAGCTTTTCTCGCTCATACGGACGACATGACCGAGCCAACGTAATGTAAATATCACAGTATACCTGGTTCAGTTCATCGTTTCTCGTGAGGTACTCGTCGCTAGATTTTTAGATAGTTTTAGATATTTTCTTTAAAGGTTGTGAAATTTATGAGTGAATGGAAACTGCCGTATACTACGCCCAACCAGAGGTAAGAAAGTCCTTCAAATTCAAAATCAAAATATTCACTGTAAAAATGGAGGAAAATTCTATATTTTTGTAGATAACCAAGCTTCTATTAAAGTCAACCTTCATATAGCTTCATGGTAGCAGTTTTAAGGAAGACTACTGTTGAAAAGAATAGATCATATCATAGTGTACGGGTATCTAAGGTTACGAGATATCCGAGAACCTGGCTGAATAGGGCGGTCTTTCGGAAAAGGATGTAACTATCGACTTATGAGTTCTATTCGGTGAGGTGAAACGTGCTCAAGGGATCAGATTCTAAGCAACTAGTAGGACTGTAAACGTGGCATTGGCTGTTAGCAAAACATGTTTCCAAATCAAATTTTGTTGTGGGCATTGAATTCAAAATATAAATAAAAATCTCGGCCGTTCGGTAAGTTAGATTAGGATACACTGACCAGCTGATGCGCCGTCCGTTTTATTGTGATCTAAAGTAATTTGTCGTATAGGACATCATGTTGTAATTGACTTGGCGAAGAAAAGCTGCAGGATCTTAGATCAGCAGTGGCTGAAAGTCCAAAACAGCTGTTTCAACTTATCAAGAGGATAGCAATGTTCTTCTGCACGGGAAGTATGGCAGTACGAAAGACTAAGAATAGACTCAAAGAGTTTCGAAAGCTAGAAAAACAGGTATCTTTGGTATAAGTAACATTCTTCTTCTTCTTCTTTATTGGCGTTGGCACCGCTTATAGCCGAATCAATATTAGCTTCTTTTCAATGTTTGTCACCAGTTGGAAATACCACGTGAAGCAAGGTCACTCTCCACTTGATCTTTCCAACGTAGTGGAGGTCTTCCACTTCCTCTGCTTTCACCAGCGACTACTGCATCGAATACTTTCAAAGCTGGAGTGCTTTCATCCATTTGAATGACATGACCTAGCCAGCGTAGCCGCTGTCCCTTCATTCGCTGAACTATGTCAATGTCATCATATAGCTCGTACAGCTCATCGTTCCATCGTCTGCGGTATTCGCCGTTACCAATGCGCAAAGGATCATAAACCGTTCGCAAAACTTTTCTCTCGAAAACTCCCAGGGCCGGCTCATCAGATGTTGACATCGTCCACGCTTCTGCGCCATTTAGTAGGACGGGTATGATGAGCGACTTGTAGGGATTTTTTTTTTCGTTCGTCGAGAGAGGACTTTACTTTCAATTGCCTACTCAGTCCAAAGTAGCACCTGTTGGCAAGAATGATTCTGCGTTGGATTCCAGGCTGACATTATTGTTGGTGTTAATACTGGTTCCAAGATAGACGAAATTATCTATGACCTCGATGTTATGACTGTCAACAGTGTCGTGGAAGCCAAGTTGCGAAAGCGATGACTGTTTTCCCTCATTCACTACGACACCCTTTTGCTTCGCTTCTTTAACAAGTCTGGAGAAAGCAGAACTACGGAGCCATTGTTAAGGCCAATAATAGCAATATCATCGGCATACACCAATAGTTGTATTGTACACTCTTGTAAAAGGTTGTACTATCTCTATTCAACTCTCCAGCTCTTATAATTTTCTCCAGCATCAAATTAAAGAAATCACACGATAAAGAGTCACCCTGTCTGAAACCTCGTTTGGTACCGGCTCGGAGAGGTCTTTCCCAATTCTGACTGCGCTAATAGTAACATTACTGCTATCATTTCAGAATATTGTATGGTTTTTCTATTCGCTGGGAAAGGGGGCCATTTATGACGTTATCTTACTAACTAAATTGAAATTCTTAAAACTTTACCACCTCGTGTCGAACATACCCCATCATTATACAATACATAAATGGTGCTTTGTAACCACTAAAGCGAATTTCGGATGAGCTCCTCCTACAGTTTATTCTGACCCGCAAATATTATGCAAAGCTTTTACGTCATATAAGAAATACTCGGACGACCACAATCAGGCGAGGTATGTAAACAACACAACCATTATTACTCAGCTGCTGAATCTTCTATGGCTTAATTTTCGTAATTTGAATCGCACTCGGCAGAAGCAGTCTGGTGAAAGCCTGTTACTAAGGAAATAGCGTAATAGCTCTCGTTGCCATTGTATTAAATAAAGAAGAAAATTTCGTACTAATTTCGGACTATTTCGAACCCTTTCTGTTATAAAACTGAAAAAATTAGCCTGTTGGAGCATTCTAACACCAAAAGTCACTCAAGCTTTGTGTCAGGTACATACGACATACTCGTATGCGTTCCTTACCACTTTGGGTATTTTCAAATATTTTGAAATTATTTTCTATTCAATTTTCATTCATATGATTTCCTGTTCATCATAAATTTTTATACGCAATTCCTATTGTGACGGCTCTTCTGGTGTTTCTGTGGCCTCCAACAATAAATTGATTGCCTCACACCTGAGTTACTGCAGTACATACAAATATAAATATACATATTATATGTATATAACATATGTAACCAAGTAACTATATATATATGTATGGAACATTTATTGCGTAACAATTGAGTAGTTGAACATAGTCCTGCCTTTCCAAACGGCATGATGTGTCCCCATAGCAACGCTTAATCATATCACCTTCCACACGATTTAACACAACTCCATCCATCAGCGGTGTGGGCGATGGCTCATAACGTACACAGAAGAAGCATAGAAAAGTGGATAAAAAAATCGGTAGACTTACTACTTAACGCCCGCATCCTTATATCCTTTTCTCCAGCACAATCTCCAATAATTTCTTTTGCTTAAGTTCTCTTACTTAGTTGATCCTCTTTACTATCGTTTTGCCCATTATCACTGCAATTTGCTCGCATTCGCTTAACTTTGGATTCGCCGGCAATAACGCTGCTGCAGTCATGACAAAAAATCCTTCCGATTATTATGATGCGTTGGATAATGTTTTATTATCGGCTTGTTTGGTGTAGTGATTTAATGCGTTCGTTTGTTAGAAACCTCTTAAGTTGAGAATTATTACTTTTTTCTTTTTTCTCCTTCGGATGCATGTACAAACGCACATAAATACACGTATATTTGCCGAAAAAATATTTTTTCTTAAGAAAAAGGCATCAAAACTGGCTATAAATTCGCAATCGGGTGAGTTGTGGGGTGGGTTGCTGACTGGTAATTCTACTTGAAGACTAAATCTTTGAAAGTTTTTAAAACCTTTAAGTCCTTCCTCAGTATACAAATCTTTTGCCTCTTAAATCGGATGAGGCAAGTATTCTAGTGTTTGCTCTGATTTCAATATGTGGCTCAGATGTAGGGACGCTTTATCCATAAAGCCTTAGAAGTATTCTACCCTAAATAATATAATTCACCCTTACACATTGAAGAAGTCCGCTCGTAAACAGACACAGTTATAGTAAAGTAAATGATTGAGCTTTGGAGTCTCACAGCTCAAATTTGCTTAGAACATCAGTGGCTCATCCTCCACGTTTTCTTTATTGAAGTTAGAAGTTAGCAGCACAATCCTTCTCTTAGCCGTTCTGGGTTAATTTGAGGTATCAAGTGAAGCCAGCTCCTTCACTACCTGTTCCTTCTAATGTAGAATATGTCTTTCTCTCTAGTTCTACCGGCAGGTACTGCATCGAATAGTTTTAAAACTGGTTTGGTAATTGCTGTTTCTTGATTCGTTATATATCTCGTCAAATATAAACGAGACTGGCTCAATAAAACAAAAACGGTTAATTATTCTTCAATATTTATTTTATCCCCTTCAAAATAGTCACCATTAGAGGCAATACACATATGCCACCTTTTTTTCAAATCTTCATAACACTTCTGGTAGGCTGCTTTAGGTATGGCTTTCAATTCCTTCTTCGAATTCTCTTATATGACTTCAATCGACTGAAAATGCTTTCCACGAAGCGGCAATTTGAGTTTAGGGAAAAGAAAAAAGTCACACGGTGCCATGTCGGGTGAATACGGTGCTTGCGGAAGAATACTTACGTTGTTTTTGGTCAAATAATCGCGTACAGGACGAGACGTATGAGCAACAATTTTGGAGCAAGTCGGGCAGACACACGTCTCATGCACAAAACATCGTGAATAATGCTATGAGCGGATCCATTTGATATGTTGAGCCCACTAGCTATCTCTCTTTCAGTCAAACGACGATTTTCCAACACAATTTTCTTTACTTTTTCGACGTTTTCTTCGTTTATTGACGTTGCTGGACGACGATCATGGGGCAAGTTCTCCAGCGATGTACGGCCGTCCTTGAACGACTTATACCAATCAAAAATACGTGCACGTGATAGGTAAGACTCCACATATGCCTTCTGCAACATTTTCATTGCGTCCGTCGCACTTATTCCATTGGAATAACAAAATTTCAGGCTCGTTTATATTTGAGTAGAAGGTATGTCACAGTTTCCTTCGCAAAATCTTTATCTTGAAGACTCCCAAGGCCGATTCATCACGCTTCTGCAACATACGGCAAGACGAGAATGTTAAACATCTTTTAGAGGTCGATCTTTGTTTTTCTAGAGAGAACTTTTCTTTTACTTACTCTGGGTATGCAGTTAGAGTACCAAGACTATATCCAGTGCCTGACCTTACGTCCTCGTTGCATACCCTGAAAACGTAAGCAACTCTTGTATGAGCTATGGTAACCAACCCATATGAGGCCTTGAGTGATGACTAAAAGAGAGGATGCTTTAGTGGAGTCACTCCGAGATATTCGGTTTAAGGATTCACTGGAGTCTTTCATGCAGAGTCTGTTTACCAGAGCTTCATCTGTGAACAGGTGTTGATCGTGAAGTAAGCGGCACACTAAACTATAAGTGTCAAAAATATAAACTTACTCTCATAGTAGCTATGTAGAGACCAGTTCCAATGAAAAGGAGATAACAACCTCAGATGAGAGGCCTCCATGTTAGTGACATTAGTGTTTTAGTTGAAATTATCACAACTTTAAAGTCAACAGTGTTTGGCTCATATAGACCGTTTAAATTGCATATTTTTGAGATCATCCTCGTCTTCACAGTTAGCGAATTTTGCGGTCGTTGGCACAGAAAACGGTCATTGGCTAAGGAAACAACGCGGACTATTATTCTCTAAGACCCTGTTGGACACTTCCATATTCTTATTATTTTCAATTCCCTTATTTATTATAATTGTGTTGGCCATACATTCACCTGGAAGTTAAAAAGTACAGCCGAGGCTTAATGAAGACCTCGGAACAGGCTGAATTTGAATAGAAGGATATAGCACAGTGAGAGCCGGAGTTACTGATCCCTTTACTCTGTTAAAAGGTACTCTGCCTATTAAAGACGTTGTGAAAATAGTTGAAAGACTGATGGGTAAGGAAAATAATCTCACAGCTTGAATGCAACCACCTTGCCTTGGGCAAACCTAGACTCCGAGCCTTAAAATTTCTATCATAGCCAGCAGAGATCAATGAGTATAATCTAATAAAATTTATAAGAGAATCAAAGCGAAAGAATAGTGAGTGTGTGGGTTAATATTGTGTTTCCGCTTACAATTTATAGCTTCTGAACTCAAAAACAAGTCGGGCTTATCCAGATGTAAGTTCCCAAGACCTTGCCGAAACTCCTGTCGTTCAGATCCCATTCTTGACGGCATTATGTCAATACCTCTTTTGTCGTGAAGTATTCAATTTTGAAGGTAAAGACATATACTAAATTTCGTTTTTTTCTAGACTTGTTGGAGATCTGATACAAGTCTTCATATCGATAAGCCCCACCCCATTATATTGTATACTCGTAGAAGCTTTTCTTTCGATTAAAAATTCGTTTATTTAAGGTTTGACAGGGCAGGAAGAAGATCAAAAAAATATGAGGACCTCTAGGCCATAATACGGACTAGTCTTCTTTTCATACCAGCGGCCACAATAGTCCAGTGGTTAGCGAAATGCCATTTGGAAATTGTGTTTTAAAAAAATTTTATAAAAATAATTCCAATAAGAAATTAGGTTGATATTTCTAATTGGAATCGTCTCGCGGCATGTAATACCTCCGAGTGTATTTCTGACATGACATAAAGGCTTTTTGGGAGAATATTCGACTTACCATTTTTCTCGTAAAAATCCAAAAACGTCACTAAAAGTAATAGCAATAGCTCCTTGAAGCCTTCAGCCTTCAGCATTCTTACAGCTTTGAGCACACATCATCCCACTTGTCATTGATTGACTTCCGAATTTCGTTTAATATCTTCGCTTACATCAAAATTTTCTGTATTGAAAGAATGTTTTGAATATTCATAACTTTAATAGAAATTTGTACGACCTCCTGCCACCCGCACTCGAGCTTGTGAGCCGCTTTGACAAATATGAGTCCATATAAATATATATACATATACATATATATATATTCTCCTGCGAATGTGAGTGTTCATTATGAACGGCTTAACAGATTTCCCTTGAGACGCACTAAGCCCTTTCACATATGAGCCATGAACAACAAGAACAACAACATCAACGGCAACAACACCAGCGGTGACAACAGAATGTCAAAGAAGAAGAAGGAGGAGTACGAAGTTTGAAGGATGTTTACCACATAACAATATTCAGATGTATGCATTGGTGTCCTTGTATGACGTATTTTAATATTGGTCGGAAAGAATGTGCGTCGAGTTAGACAACAGTTTTGGAGAATGCAAGAAAAAAAGAGAAGGAAATGGAAATTCAAGTATGAATTGGTTTTTTTTTTCTTTTTTCTTTATAATCGGACTACACGATGCAAACGTACATACACACATATTCTTATATGCGTCGATTTTTTATGTCTGCTTATAAAAATGTGAATTCACGAGTGTTCTTGCACTGATTACTTCTAAGCTCTCCTTTAATGAGCAAAATCGGATTTTATGCTAAATCAAAAAAAAGGCATCAAATAAACCAACAAAATGTTTCTTAAATAAAACGGTTTTAATGGCGATGGTCATTCGTATCATTCATACATATTCATAAAAACTAATTGTCGACAAATTTCTACATCAGTCATAAATTTATCACCCCCAACGCACTACGCGAACATTCTTGCGCATATGTATGTATGAAAATGCATTATGATACCAATTAATGGAGTCAGAAGTCCCGAAATCCCGAAATTCGGGACTTTAGGGTACATTTTTGTTTTGTTCAATTAGCCAGCTCAATATTCAAAATTGTAGAAAATTTTTTTTTAAGCGGTCGTCTGACGCCAAGGATTTTCAATTCCTCTGAGTGCATTTCTGAATTGAAAATCTTCTCAAAGAAATGCTTCAGCCGTTAAGAAACTACATAAAACTATAGCTTCATCCATTTATTTGACAGACATCAAGACGCACCACAATAATTGAAAGAAGAGCGAGGCACAAAAATACTTCAGCGATTATATAGCACCTTCTATTAAAGCCGGACGGTAGGATAGCCGAGTGGTTAGCTTTGCGAACTACCACTCGAAAGGCTAGAATCCGAGTACTAGTTCGACCAACATCCAAAATTAATTTTTTTAATTGCGGTCGCTCCTCTGCAAGGAGTGTCAAGCCCTCGGAACGTATTTCAGACATGAAATTAAAAGCCCCACATAAAATTCATCGATCCTTTGGAGGCGGCTTAGAATAAACTGTAAACCGTTTGTTGGAAAAATATCATAATCCTAAACCACAAATAAGGAAGGGAGCTCGGTCGGAAATCGCTTCAGCAGCTACAAATCACCAATTACCTATATATTTAAGCCAAACCCTATTCGATTGGTTAAGCTAGAGAGACTGCAGCATCAGCTCACAAATAGAAGACTTACGAGGGGAAAGTGTTGAGATGGCTTAATTCAACTAATACCTTGGTCTCCAGATTTGTTGTAATTTATAATAGGCCGAAAGAACTTACAAGTAATTGCATCGTGATTTTAGCTGTTCAGTTGCGGACCTGACAGGAAGTAATCACTTTGTCAGACAAAAGCATCCATACTCTCTTCTACCGAATGATATTGAATTCAGCTTAAGTGATTCCGCTGTAACCGTACTCAAAGAAGTCTGATCGAAGAACAATTTTAGACACCTAAAGTTTCTTCCGACTCACACGACTCCTATTTATTATTTTCATTTGTTTCATTTCTTCCTGGAAGAATTGTAAAATATATGACGATTTAATCACCGGAAGGCGGGAGCTTCGTAAATGCAGTGTTCCAGCAACTCGACCTCATCTGTGCACTCTACCGATTCCATCTTGCGTAGCTTGTAAAGCGGTAGATGATCCGTCAAGACACCTACAAATTACCAAGTTATCTTTTACAATAATAATAATGCGATCTACCTTGGAAGTGCTATAGAACTTCAACCCCAGTGAATGAAGTTACTCGTTTCCAATTTTCTAATCTAAACATGAAAGAAAAAGACACTATTCGATCTGAAATTCAGAACCCCGTGATTTACATTTTGTAATCCCGAAATTTCGTGGCGGGATTAAGTGCTCTAATGAGCATGTACGTAGGAAATAATTAGAATTTAAAGCATAATATTTCAACGGCGACCGGGGTAGCCGAGTTGTTAGCATTGTGTACTGCCATTCGGAAGGCTCGGGTTCAAGTCCTGGTGTTGGACTAACATCCAAAAAGTTATAGAAAGTTTAATTAAATAAAAAATTAAGTTAAATTTTCTAATAGCGGTCGCTCCTCGGCAGGGATTGCCAACCCCTCCGTGTGTATTTCTAACATGAAAAAATAGCTCCTCATAAAAAACCATCAGTCGTTCGGAGGCGGCTTATTATAAACTATAGATCCCTCCTTTCGTTGAAAAAACATCGCACACGCAAAACCACAAATTGGAGGAGGAGCTCGGCCTAAAATCACTTCAGCGGTTACAAAGCGCCAATTGTATATATATACATATAACAAACCCCATATGCAACGTTTAGTAACAGCCAACCCCACAAGCTCTACACGAGCCATAAATGATCACTGGCAATTACAAGGTATTCATATTCATATTTATTTGTGGTAACATGCTGTTGCCCATTTGTCCAAAAAGCGTCTATTATGTTCATTGTCATGTAATACATAATGACCAGAAACATGAAAATAATAATTAACGGTAATACTTTACAAAAACGAAAAAAAAAAATCGAAAAAAATTTACAGAAGCAACAATGAGGTTGCTCTACTGCTTTCAAAGACTGACAAAAGGCATTTTTCCGCTTATCATACGCAATCATCAACGCTGACAAACGGCCGAGCAGTAACAAGCAGAGGACAGTGGAGCCGTCAAACTGGACGAACGCACGCCTGATTTACTGATAGATAGTTAAGCATGAAAATATTTATATTCTGTGTGTCTGTGTGTGTGTGCGTCTACTCGCCGCTGTGGTAATGAAAATAATCTGTCATCAAAGTGAAAACCCAAAACCGCCCTCGAGACGACAAAGCTCTGTCATGCCAACCTTGACTACTCACCAAACCAACCACACACGCACGCACCGTCCTCCATTGTCTTCGCTTTATTGAGTTGTGTTAAAAAGTCGGGAACAGGTGGGCGTAACCAAAACAACAACAAACTTGATTTATTCATGCCACCGAGTAAAAAAAGCAACTAAAAGGTATTAAAGACCGTTAAAGAAAATTACTGCTTTTAGTTGAATATACATACTTACAGCAACAAAAATAAAGACTGAAATTCACTACCCAGCACAGGGAAATAAGTTAATGAATATGATTACGTATCTGTGACTTTTTCTATTAACTCAATATAAATCGTCACTTTGTTAGGCGGTTGATGTTGGAGTTGAGGTTGGTGGGGTGCTAGGGTGGTAGAGTTTCACAAAGCAACCGAAACGGTTAAAGGGTAATGTAGTGAGAGTGTGTGATGTATGAAAGGGTTGCTTCCGCTATCACGCGTACTTTTCTGTGTGTATGTGTGTGTGTGTGTGTGTGTGTGAAGCCTGCAGCGGGTGGTGCGAAAAATACTTCGGAGCATTTCATTCATTTTCAGAGATTTCGGGTTTTTTCTTTATCAACAACTAACAGTTTCACCTAATTTTGGTTCTTTTCTTCTTTTACGCAAATTTCACTTGATCCGGTGAACACTCAGAGTCGAAATGATCACGTGGCTGTTACGTAAAATTATTATTTTCGAGCTCACCACTTCCGGATCGCAGTAACTGAGTGGTTAATAGTGCGCGCTACTATGCGTAGGGTCACAATCTAGCTGGCCGGACTAACATCCAAACATCTCCGCAGCTATAAGGCGCCAAGGACATCTTTCTGAAGCAAGCGTTAAAATAGTGAAATCTCTAAGAATTCATCAGTTCCCTGAAAGATGGTCGACGGAAATCTACCTATGATTGTATTATCATAGATATATATTATCATAGAACCAACCCACGATTATATTCAGAATTCGACGAAAATCTTTATTTCCGAACATAAAAAGTAAACTATGTCGCCCGACTACTAGCTGTGATTGTATTAATGAAGGAACTGTACCATGTTCATCTTCCCACGGACCGTATAACCCTATACTTTGATTACGCAAGACCAGTTACTATAGCCATAGGAAGGCGCAGTGAAAAGCATTGGATCACCTTGGTTAACTGAAGGTACTTGTGCATTAGATTAGGTTGTGGTGGCTACCGATCTATTGTATCAATTTTACTTAGGTCTGATTAAGACCTATTGTAATGCCACAAAAACTTGACCATCAGGCTTTATTAGCCAGATATTTTAATTCCCTAGTGAACCTCATTAGATCCATGACTTTGAAGCCGGCTATCCTCGATAGACCATCCAGCAATAGGGTACTAAAATTTCGAAAGCTAGCACTGCTCAAAGCAGAAAAATAGCATAAAAGATGGGTGATCGTTATTATCCTTGCAAGATCTTCTATAAGGAGCCCCTAGCATTTTCGCGTGTCGTTTGTCATTGACTTGTCAGAACTCCTGTCACTTTGAAAATGTCTCCCCTCTTTAAGGGGTACATATCTCGTGATCTCTTCTTATCTCATTAGGTAGGTTGTAGTTTCATTCCATCTTGGCACGGCTTGTTCTTATGTAAATTCCTTGAAATTCCGTGTTCAAAGTGCAAAAGGCCTACCAGTGCGTTCTTTGTCGAGAAGAATCTGCTTGGTCGTAAAAAATCAATTATCTCCAAATTCGATAGAGACAGCTTATCAGCTGTATCAGCTTAGCCAACTGAGGCTAAGAATGTTCTCTTGAATCTACTTCCAATTGACATAATGGGAATGCACAATGATGCTTGCGCCGCAGTTAGGCTACCACGGGCAAACCAGCAACTCAAGAAGATTCCGTCTACCAGAAAAAACGGATTACTGTATATAATTCACTGACTTCACGACAGAATTCAAAATGGTTATCCCGGACCGAAACCTTTAGAACAGGATAATACCTGCAAGCAAGGGATCTTGGCATTATTAAATTCTTTCGCTTACCAGATCAATGTAGGGTTTTTCTAGCGGAATTGTTGGCTATACATGAGGCTGTCAATTGTCTCAGCTCAATGGTGCTCTCTGATAATCGTATTTTTTTCGTATAGCCAGGCTATATTACGAGCCCTGGAGCTTGTAAAATTTAAAACCGTAGACGACTGACGTAGATCGTTTAACGCGATGTCTAAGCAGTTCTCTTAGAATCTTGTATGAGTACGTGGACACAGTAACATACCGGATAATGAGATGGCGGACGAGCTTGCAAGAAAGGACACTTCCCCTCCGCTTTTGACATCATGGAAGAGTTTGGGCCTGCCGAAGAAGGTCACGTGATCTTATCGGGTTAAAAAGAAAAGAGATATCTATATAGGTCTTCTTGCAGGGCATATTCTATTAGGCAGGCACACAGAGAAATTGGGCGTATCATCTAACGATTTCTGCAGAAGTTGCAGACAAGAAGACGAACCTGAAATCTTAAAACATTTTCTCTGCAAATAACCCGCACTTTGGAGAAGTAGGTTAAAATCTCAAGGGTTGACTGTTCAGCTTTGCAAACTCCACGCACAGGCTCGATTAGCGAGCGAGTGGGGGTCATTACGGTCCTCAGTGGTATCACAATGAGCCCTCTTGGTACTTAGGTGAGCTGATGCCCGGCAACCACTTCAACCAACCAACCAACCAACCATCCAACTAAGCTTCATCTTGATGAAACATCTTTATCGTTTGACATCTCCGATGCATAAGGGAAAAAGGTTTTGCTAAAAATTTACCAACCATTGCATAATAGCTACGACGAATACCGATGTAAAAAGGGAGTATTTGATATGAAGAGCAACACGTGCAACAACCGCTGGACAGGACGGCGTACAGACAAGCACTGAACGCCATTTACCAGGAGTCAAACAACACCTTCAAAGATTCCCTTCCCGTGAATGACATGCTCGGAGTAAAACCACCACCTATTGCAGACAACGGGCTCGAGAGATCCCCGTGACTCTGGCACAACTTAGGTCTGGATATTGTAGCAGGTTAAACTCCTACTTATCCAGACTCGACCCCAGCATACCCAACGTATGCCCTGCAGGTGGAGAGTCTCCGCACGTCACTAACCACCTCTTCACATGCCCCTCTTAAACCGACTCATATAACCCAACCCCCTCTCCCTTTGGTCCAATCCCGTCGAAACAGCAGTTTACTGGACCTCCCTTTAAATGACCTCGGCGACTTAGATTGATTAAGCCTGTGCTAAGCGGGGTTAAGGAACCGGTACAACAACAGCTTGGATGTAGAGTCAGAGAAACACTGCCTTACTTCTGGAAAAATCTATTATTAACTCGAAGGAAGAGGATAAAGGAAAACCACATATTACAACTGCCCAAGCCATTTTTGGCCGAGCTACTGCTCCACTTTCTGGTCTGCGTCTTGATGTTTTTCCAAGAAATATAGGAACTTGCTGCTTATTCTAAGCCACCTCCGAACGGATGGGGGATTTTCATAAGGAGCTTTTTTTATTTCATTTCAGAAATATAATCAAAGGGATTGACGTTCCCTGAATATATTCATTATTTTTGGGAAAGAAATTCTTCTCTTCGTTGTGAGTACTTTTTGAACCACCCCACACATTTTGAGAAATTCTCTTTGTATTCGCTCCACATAAATATTTACGGAAATTGCATTTTATACGAAATCAGATAAAATTATATTCGTACGCAACTCATTTATAATGATGATGACACCCAATTCGAGAGTGACAAAGGAGAGACGAGGAAATCAACTATAAAACCGATACCAAAGCGAACCAATGCCATTTAAAGACAAATAATTGCAGCTATAAAGATTGAAATTTGATAAAATATTTGCAGGATATGAAACAAATGCGAAGACATTTATGGAATTCACTTTTTATGTAAATCACTTGAATTCGAATTTCAATTGAAAGAGAGCAAATGTCCATACAATTTCTACTCAGTTTGCTCTTCTCCTCCTTAAGCCAGTCAATCTCCAGTGATTTAAGTTCGTTGAATTTAGTTAAAGCTCAGTCGCTCATTGTTTGAATTGCTCATTGTCTCGCCCTTGGCTGTGATTACATTTGAAATGAAAAAGGGAAGAGAAAAAAATTAAGTAAATAAAGATGCAGAAAATGCGACAAAAGTGTGAAATAAACGTCTTCAATGGTCACTTACGCCTAATCCAGCTTTTTTTTCATACATTGGTTCATCTATTCATTGTGCCAACACTCCACTCAACGCTTAATGAATGTACATAGATAGCCTTGGAAAGCAGCGCTTAGCTGACACACGCACTCCGCCTGTGGGAAATTGAATATCCTTCTTTCTCGACGCTTCCTTTTTCCTTTTGCTTTACCTTAACCTTTGCTGTTTGGCCGGCTTTGGCGCGCAAATCCGACAGGACAATAGCAGTAATTTTTGTCATTTCCTTAATAGAAATTTTATCAGCTCAAAGTATCAGCAGCGACAGGTGGGTGTGGGAGGTTGTGTGAGGCAGTGTAAGTGAACATATGATTATACAAGAAGAAGAGCAAAGATTTTGAAGAAAACTGTTCTGAAAAAAAGTACAGAGAATACAATTAAAGAACTCCCAAGGTAGACTTTAAGCTTGAAAGGATTTTATGAACTGAAGGAAATAAAAATTCAAGCAGAATCTTCATCATTTTCATACTTTCCATGCGTAAAAATTTATTTCGAAATAAAGTCTCTATAAATCTTTTTATGCCACAATAAAACCAATTCAACACCTTTAACACGCTTTAAACATTAAATCCTCAATTTTAACGTTCACGCCTGGCCACCAGGCTCTGGTGCCTCCATATCCCTGCCGAACATCATACAAATACAATAGAATAAACGATCGATGAAGTCGCAAACCGGCTCATCGAGAAATGGTCCGAACACTGAAGGCGTCAAACGTTCATTCTCACCACGTCGTTGAGCACGTGGCGTTAACATACTGACGACACGCTTCGGCAACATCGAACCCAAACTTTCACACAACTGTGCTTTTAAGCTGCTCGACGTACTATCGGCTCGTTTCACATTGAGCTTACGCTTAAGCCAATTCTCCTCACCATCCATTTGCGTCGTCATCTTATTGTCCTCTAACGGTGTAGTGCCGAGTTTGCAGAGCGATTTTTCATTTGCTGCCGCCGCCATTTTGAAATCTTTAGCACCCATTTGTTGTTGTAATTGTTTACGATGATCACGATCCAAGAAGACAACGTAACTCTCACCACGTCGCAAACACGAACACTTCTCTTTCAGATTCGGTTCGCCAACTTCATTTTGTACTTTATTGAAATTTTTTGCACACAAAATTTTTATAATTTGATCATTGAAAACTTTTCCCATGTTTTCTGGAGTTTAGAATTTTTTCGATTGACTATTTGACGGGAAATTATCCGTGAAGTAGAAAATAAACGGTGTTGCAAGTGTAAAGAATTTTTGATTGAGAGAGGGCAGTAAGATTTCATCAAAGATCTGTCTGATACATGTTTGTGGGTATAAGGTTTCTGGTATAAGTTGTAGAACTCGGTCCACCCCCCTAAAGAGGTCATTTTCTATTCAATTCAATACCAATAAAGGATCTCACGGATCTAGAAAATAATGAAAAGGCGGACGAGCTTGTTCGCCCATGCGCCGCTGGCGACACTGCCAACGTCTACTTCCTCCGACCTTTTAGCTCCTTCAAATATTGTCTCATACAGAGGAATATCTAAACTCTTAAAGCAATTATAGCCCAGAGCGCACCGCATAATTATGGTGTGGCAGAGTGGATAGTAAAACAGTCCAAATATTTAGTTGCTGGCACTAAACAAAGGTGAACTTAGTATTCGTGTATGTGTACTTGATGCTGCATCTATCCCTGTAATATCATTTGTATAAGCTAGGAAGCTAGAGTCGGCAGAGATTAGAGTCTTCACGGAAAAGAATGAAACGCTAAAGCATTACCTTAGAGAGTTTCCGGCCTTCAGATGATTGAGATGCCGAAATCTTCTATGGATCTCCAAGCTTTAGCCTTATGGAGATGGTTACTCATAAGTGAAAGAAATTAAAAAATTTCATTAAATCAAGAGAACTGTTCGCAAACGCGTTATTGGAATAAACAGGGGTGCAAATTGGTCCGAGTCAATGACTTAGGTGGTCGCTCGTATTAAGCCTTAACACCTCTTCCAACCAACCAAACAAATCATAAACACATAGTGAGAGTTATAATACCTTTGTAGAAAACCACACTAAAGAAGTACGGAGGCTCCTGTATCCAATCATCCACAAAGCGTGATTTTGGAGATCCAAGAGAGTTGCGCTAGTTCCTCATTCGGAGTCGCCTTTAAAATTATTGGTCCCTCTATCACCTTCAGTGTCGATCTCCTTGTCCTGTCCTGCCAGAAGGACTTAAGTAATAACAATACGCTTGGACTTGCGTTCACCCCTGTTTGTAGTGATAGAGTGAGTACCTGAAAACACCACATTTAGTCAAGGTATTGAGGTTCGGCTAGGAGGCAATTATTCAGTAACCCAACGGGAATGATGTCCTTCGATGACGGGGCATATTTCGGTTCTGCTGAAGTCCTCACACGCTGCTATAAACGGTGGTACTGATCGAAATACCACTAAAATTTAACAGAGTACGATTGAATGGTCTAATGCCAGCAGCTTCGAGTCTGTTCTCAGCTATAATCACTGAGTTTATGGAAATGGCTTCACGAAGATTACACTCATAAGCCCAAGAAGCTCTTTGGCCAACAACTCTGTTTTCTGAATTCCCAGCTGTAGGTACCAACGCGGTAAAAAAAGAATCTGATAAATTGCCCAAGTCAGAATCATCTCTTGAAGTATCCGACGCTGAAATAATACCGCGGGCGTTAGGAACTGTCAATTGTGAACTATGTCAATGTCGTCGTATATATCATAAAACTAATCATTCCATCGTATGCAGTCTCGCATCATAATAATCTATAAAACTTTTATTACAAAGACTCCCAAAGCCGGATTATAAATTAAGACTTGATTTACGAGTAATTAATCAGAGCTTAGTCTTTGTGTGTCGAGAGAGGGTCTCACTTTTCATGGAGCTTTCCCAGTATTTGGCACATTCTGATTAATTTCAATGGAGATCTAAATCCCCACATCAAATGCGAAACTATGAAGCCTAATCCCACTATAATTAGCGCAGTCGCTAGGGTCCAGTTCTTAAGGATTGGGCAGCGCACACTCAGGTTCCAATTGTCGAACATTCTTTCGTCTGACCATGTTCTGCAAAGTAACTGATGTGTAAATAAATCAGTCTATAAGCCAAAGTCTACCGCCGCTTTTGAGTTGATTCGGCAACCACTTTTTGAAGTTAATTATAATCGGCAAATGGAACGTCTCGGCCGTCTTCATCGATGGCGGTTTCGAGATTATCAACTCTGGGTGTGCACTCTCTAAACTACATGAGTACCAGTGACTATATCCACTTTCTCGATCTTTATTACATATGTTCCAACTCTCTTACAAATTCGACATTGCACACTGAGAGACCATCACGATGAAGTAGTTGAAGATGGTGGAGGAAGGCATCTCTGAGACCTAGTTAAGGAAGAGGAAAGCTCCTCCATGTTTAGCTCATAATGGAGAAGTTAATTTTCTTAGGTAAATATTTCCACTTTTGAGATACAGTTTATGGCTTTAGGAATATAAAATACATATCTGAACACCACAACGCCTGTTTTGAGGTTTCGGCCTAGTCGATAGCCAAATATCATTACCCACCTTCAGACTCTCTTTCTCAGAAGACAGTCCTCTTTTAATTATACATATATATTTTTTAAGTTTATTTCACATTTTTTAAAATATCTACAACTACTGAAAGGTATACATAAATATTGTAGTGAAAACCACAGAGCTTCACTGTTTCATCTCTCATTTTCCATCACTACCAACCTCTCTCTACCTCAGCTTGCCTTTGCTCACTCATTACCCTTTTTTGCTTCTCCCTCACTTTCTCTCTCTCCGGTAGTTAGTGAGCGGTTAAAATTTCGAACGGCATTATATTGCCATTTTGCAACATAACAAAAATCACTTGTGGCGTACGTTTCTTCTCGAACTCCGAGGGATGTGTGCACACACTGGAGTTTTTAAATATCTCATACACTTGACAACCGTTATCAGTGGATTGTAGGCGTGCCCACAGCCAACGCGACTTCTCGCCATCCTTTGGTGGGAAGGTAAGCATTTGTTTCAGTTTTCGGCAGGCGAGTGAACACATCGAAAAGGAACGTTTCAAAGGATTCGACGACTTGGGTGGTTCACATATTTGCACATGCGATGCTAAACTACTTTTCGACGAATGTGTCGACGCTATGCTGGAACAACAACAACAACAAGGTTTCTTAGAAAGAGTCATGGTTTTCGCAGTGCTGGCACGACACTTGGGACAAGTGCAGGTTTTGGTTACTTTCAAGCAACTCGGCAACTTGGTTTTGTCTTTGGTATCTATGTGAGTAAGAAGAGTATAAAAACTGGATCAAATTTCTTAAACTACACACCAATTCTTCTTTACTCACCCGTCGTAATGACGGTATTGCACTTGCGACACGGCCGATGCGACTCCGGACAAGATACTTGGGAGACAGTTACCGAAATATCACTATTGCTCGAATCGAGTGATGGCGTCGGTAAATGCAGAAACTCCTGCACACGTCGTGCGCCCATTAAGTAAAGCGCACGATCCAAACTCGAAACAATGGTTTCATCTGGGAATGGTCCAAAGGCATCACAAGCTGGTAAAGAGTTCTTTTTCACTGTACGCGCTACAAGTGGATACGCGGGCACTGGATCCGCTGTTGTACACAAGGCATTACAAAGACCATCAAAATTTGCTTGAGCCATTCACAGTCCACACCCAGGTCCGCTTTCTTGTCGTCAATATGTAAACAAGGAAAATTTTGATTAATGAAATAATTACGTACGTTCAGATTATCCCGTCTAAGTATAGTATGTGCGGTGGCTTCGTTCTTAATTGTTATTATGAAATTTTGATTAATTGAACATATTTTCATGCAATATGTTGTTGTGAAAAGAATTTTGACGAAAATTTGAGCCTCAAAAAGAATTTGGAAATTGACGGAAGATGTTTTCATTCGAAACTGTTTTTAAAATTTGGTCGAATTATCAAGGTTGCACTTTGAAGCATTAAGAAAATAATACTGTTGGAAAAAGTGGAGGCTGTGGACGATGAGGATGGTGAAACCTGCCTTAACTGAGATCAGGTTACTGGTGGTACATCCAGCATGCAATGAGACCACTCACGACACGAACCACCTCTTTGCATGTCTCTTAAAACCGTCTAACCATCCATCTAACACTCCCTTTGATCCAAACCCATCGTCACTTCTCACTTGCTGGCCCCTCTATCAGGTGTCTCTTTGCTTTCTCCTAAGCGGAGTTACGGAACCACTATAACAACAACAACAAGGCAGTTATATGTCGGCCATTATTATTACTGTTAATGTAAACACAAAAACATACCAAAATTAGTTTTTGGGGAATATTGCGAACGTGACACTCCTTGGCCGTCTTTGCGCTTTAAAGATCTAACGGCGGCGGGAACTATAAAATTTAATCGCCTTTTATATCTTGCTATGGGTAAGCTCCTGAACACCTTTCTCCAAGGGCATACATATGCTGGTGTTTGGTATTCCTTCGTCGGCCATTTGTGGATCGCTTAGTTCGTAGCGTCAAGCTAAGAAAGATCTTTTCAGTGCGAGTCATCAATCCCACCAACGAATGCCTACGTTAAGGGCGAAGATGGTAGGCTATCAACATGATCCATCCCTAAGCAGATCTTAAATGACTCTCACTATTGGGCTTGGTACGTTATACAACGATGTACACCACCTCACCAGTGTTGGAAGTAAGGCCTGTGCGATTCGGATTTAAAAATCTTCCTACAGTTGCTTCCAAGCCGCCTACGAATGACTGATGGAGTTTTATGTGATACTTTTTATTATAATTTTGAAGATAAGTCTGGCCAGGACTCGATCCCATGAACCCCCATTTCTCATTTTAACATAGAACTGACCGAGGTTAGATCGCTGGTAAAGTGATAGCTAGTTGCAGTGGTATTCGTTCTTGCTAGTCAAGACGCCCAAGAACCTCTGGCAGCTTTCATCCGCCAAACGCAAAAGGAAAACCAATAAAGTCAATTCAAGCTGAAATGTCTCCAAAATAAAAAAAAACTTGATTATGGAAATTAATTACTTCACTCACCGCCGTTACCCTTGCTTTTCACATTAGTAGTAAATGCAAAAGCTAAAGTAATTTGTTGAAAAAAAATTGTTTACGAAAAAAAAATGTTAATTGAATTGAATCTTCAAAATTTAACGCAAATCTTCTGGACTATCATCTTTGTATTAAATTTATATGTATTATTGTTGTTGTATCGCATGTCAAAAGTATATCGCTCAGAGAGGAGAATCAAATTATTAGAGACCGCCAACATCAAAGAGCACATCGAGTTCATGCGCAGCCGCCCAGAAAATTCCAATTCATCGCGCTTCTCCGCCACCGGCAGTTTCACCACACGCAGTCGGTTTTTCGAACAATTTCTCGACACCGAGCCACCACAGCTACGTTCATGTATGCCCATACGACCAGACTTTCGTTCAAACTCATCTACGACGGCAGCTGATGAGGAGCCAGATGAACGCGAAGCAGAGCAACGTTTGCGCTTGCAACGGCAGCAGCAACAGCAGAAACAACATACGAGGCAGTTACAAAAGGAACTACAACAAAAATATAATAAATCACAAAATCAACAACAACAACATCCGGCACAGAAACAACAAAAGCAGCAATCAATGAATCGGCAAGAAGTTAACTTATTAAGGCAACAGCCGCAACATCTTGAGGAACCGAGAAACGCAGATTTAAGTTACAATACTAAAACCGACGATGAGCATACGCTGTATATATCGGACAGCTTCGGTCGGGTGGTGCATGAGATTCCGTTTCGTGAGTGCGATTACATGGACGCTCTACAAGTCGTGCTGGGCGACCAACGTTGGCAGATCAAAAGAGCGTGGAATGTTGGAGCCAACTAAGTGCAGCCGGTTATACCAGGAAGCGGAACTCGATTGTAGTATGTTGGGTATATAATCTGTGTGACTTTAGTGTCTTAAATTATTCTGTTTTGTCTTTTTGGATGTGCTCTTAGTAGTGTAATAATAAATGTTAAAGGTATAATTTGCGTGGAGTCTCGCAGACTCTGTCAACTAACAACCCGGAAGTGATGAGAAAAACGAAAAATGTTAAACAAAATCAAATCTATGTACTAAGGTCGAATAATTTTTGCAAAATCATTTAATAAGACGTAAGAGAGTTATTTTGGGACAGTTCAGGAACGATTGCGACCCCGGGTTAGAGATAAGGCATAAGCCTGTCCGAAAGAGGTGACTGGCAGTTACCACAACAATCGGATCTTAATACCGGAACGACCCGGATTTTTATCCGGTCAAGGGCTGTCACTTCCGCAACAATACCCGAAAACTCATTCGGTGAAAATTTTGCGGTTACAACAACAATAACATCTTCCCCGTAAGTGTAGTGACAGGCAAAAAAATAGTTTTTTCGTTTTAGTCGTTGGAATGTAGCCATGGTTATTACTGCTGAGCATATGATGAGTATATCGGCGAAACCCAACGGAAGGAGTATCTTATTGGCTGATATCTCTTCTTTCCCCAGGTAGCGAAAGCAATCGATGCCTTGCTGCTCTCGTCCTTCACACGCTATCTTAGCTCAGCAACACATCAGCACAGTAGTATCATAATCGCATTTAATGCCATAAGCTGCCAGATAGTCTAGGGCCTCTAGCAAAACCGGCGCTGCACATGAACTGTCCTGATAGCACTGGATCTATCAAAAGACTTTCACACCGTCAACCATTTAGTGCTACTATCAGATATTGAGAATGCCTCATTATCACCGAGGTTGAGGAAGAAGTGAAGACTCTGAACTACTTCAGTGGTCGACAAACTTCTAAACTAAGTTATATTAAACAAGGGGTTCCGCAGGATGGAGAACACCATCCAGGCTTCTGTTTAATTAATATATTTCAAAATTCTCTCGTCCACCAGGACGGCGACTACTCGATATTGTCGTCTGGTCAGGATATTAATAATCTAAGTTCATTCTCGTCGACCTTTCTCACTTCTTCAAATCACGACATCTACAATTACAACCAGCGAGGACTCGGCTACGATTTTCACCAGCTGGACGAAAGAGTATCAGCTCGAAGTTGATGTGACATCTACAATTACAACCAGCAAAGCCTCGGCTACCACTTTTCCAACTTCGTTGGACGAAGGTTAAAGTTGATGACGTAAAAATTCCCACAATAAATAACCCAAACTTACTGGGAGTCACATTTAAAAGCATACACTCCCCCACTCCGCCTTCGACTGCAATGGTCACTAAAGTACAGAGCCGCAAAAAGTTCCTCACATCGTCGGCAGGCACAAACCTGGGAAAAAGTAAAAAAAAAAAAACAACGTTGCTCGTAACTTAAAAGCAATTGGCCAGCAGGTGGAGAACAGTGAAGCGCAGATGAAGGTGCTACTATTTAGTATGTCAAAACACCGTTATTAGGACGAAACCTCTATGATCCCAGTTAAAAACGACAGAACTCTCGGAATCCAAGCTAAACACTTTGCATACCAAGAGCTACACAACTGCCTTGAGAGATCCCGAGTAATACTGGCACAATTGAGATCTGGATATTGTAGTCGACAAAAGTATTAGGCACCCCACTAAAATACAAGTATTCTCAAATGTGGCTATCAAAGTTATCACTTCTTTTTGTAAATGTCTTACATGGGTGTTTAACTTGTGATTAAACGAATAAATTGTGTAATATTAAGTCATAGCACTCTGGGTAAGCTAAACCTAAAAATGGAAATTTTTGGTGTAAACGAGAAGACCGAATACTTATACGCGAGTGTCTCGAGGATCGCAAAATATCTTCTTCTGTCCTTGCAACTGCCCTTTCGGATGAATTTAGTAAACCAGTTAGTGCCCGAACAGCTAGAAGAAGACTTCTGGAAGCAGGTTTAAAAGGATGTAAAGCCCGAAAGAAACCGTGGCTCTCAGAAAAGAATAGGAAAAATCGTTTGGAATGAGCTCGCCGATACCAACATTTTACTGAAGAAGTTTGGTCGAATGTTCTGTGGTCTGATGAATCAAACTTCGAGGTAAGCTTAGTTAATATCGTCTTAAAGTATTAACAGCCATAGCTTCTTACTCTAGAGCAATTTTGAAGACATAATACAAATCTTATGAAAACATTATTTTTTCTTTTCTACAGATATTTGGAACACCAGGTGAGACGTACGTGAGCCGACGGATTGGGGAAGAATATCATCCAGATTTCGTGGTACCCACTGTTAAGAATGGAGGAGGCAGCATTATGATCTGGAGCTGCATGGCTGCTGATTGTGTCGGCGAAATGTTCGTTTGCGAGGGTCGCATGGACAGTCAAAAGTACATAAATGTATTAGAAGCTGTTCTTCTGCCTTCGTTAACGCACATTTTCGGCGATACTAATTTAGACGGGGTTCAATTTCAGCAAGACAATGCTCCTTGTGACAAATCAGCGACTACAATGCGTTGGTTTAGAGATAACAACATTGTTTTGTTTGATCGGCCTGCACAGTCTCCAGATCTTAATCCCATTGAGCACATATGGGCTATTTTAAAACGCAAGATTAAGGAACACAGTATAACATCAAAAACTTCTTTAAAGAATGCCTTAATTAACGAGTGGTACGCTATAAGTGCGGACGAATGTGCAAAGCTTGTACGCATGTACAACAAAAAATTCAGTAATTAGTGGGGTGTCTAATATTTTTGGCCAAGGCTGTATGTATGCAATAAATTTATAAGTAAATTTGGTATTATAAAAAAACGCTTTGTAAATGCTGAAGGGATTTAGGGCCAAGCTTCTTCTCCATTTTAATGTATGCATATTGGTTTTATTGCAAAAAATGGGAGAAACTTCAGTTTATTGTAAGCCGCCTCCGATGGATATTAATAAGGAGCTTTAATTACATGTCAGAAATACCCTCAAAGGGCTAGAGATTCCCAGAACTCGAAACCTGGCTTTCCAAATGACAGTACTCAATGCTAACCACTCGACTATTGCGGCCACCATTAACCAAAACCATTAATAAATAAACAACAGTTATTATTAATATATTTTATTTTTCTTTTATTCCCTTGTATAAAACTATATTAGAATTATCTTTTAGCCAACAAAATTTGCTCACTCATGCCGAAGGGTTGCACACATTTAATACATTTCCCACACATATTTTAATATAATTGTAATATCAAATCATGTAAGTCAAAAATATAAGATAAAAACTTAATTTATTTTAAAATGTCGCATTATTTAATGTTTAATTTAACTTACGGGAAATTTGCGTTTTTTAAATATCTCAAAAGGAAGTGTAGTTATAGTTAATACTATGATGAATAATGAAGTTTCAAATTATCACCCGAAAGCAAGATTTTACAATATTTACACAACATAGGTCGCCAAGACAAATATTAGTAAAAAAAAATTATCCTATACGTTTATTGAAGAAATGCAAAATTTGAACAACACTTATCGCTAGAAACATATAATTACACAAAATAATGATAGAAGATTCCAAAACATTATCTTTTTCTTCCAAACATAAATTTATACCACCAGTAAGAAGATTAGCCACTACGAAATATACCAAGCCATTTTTATTTACCGCTTCCACAACCGATGGCAAATATTCTTGATTACCCAAATAGGAATCATCTGGTTGACTTAATATCGAATGAAAGCCCATCATGTAGTAAGCGGTCATTGTTTGAGCTATGGCTAAGACTAATAGGATATAACCCAAATTACATGTAACGCGCGCAATAGATATTGAAAGAAAGATGCAGGAGAACACCGAAATCCAGAGAAGAACTGCAGATAACAATGTGACTCTTAATTTCTTAAAAAAGACTTTCCTTGTGATGATATCACTTTGAATGCGAAGATGGTGGCCAATGAACATTGAAAATAGATAGATTGATATGAAGCCAAGTAGTGAGCAAAAGCCTTCACGGTTCGCTTTGAAAAATGTATTACGAATAATGTGTACATTCATCACAAAATTGGATGTGTTGTGCTGTAAATTGACTTCATGGATTACCGCAAACACTGTATGGAAAGATATTTAATTAATTTTTTGTTAAAAACAATATACTAATGTATAATTTAAATAAATCTTACCAAAACCTCCGGCAAAAAGCATATAACTTTTTTGACAAAGCGCGCTCACAAGCATGGCTGCAAGCTTGGTAAATGCCAATGTAATGAATGCATTCCAATGAATTCCATATTCACGCTCATCTTGCGAAAAATCTGTATTTTCCATAATTATGATACGTATAAGGCCTAAAATGACCAAAACCAGAAAATTTGCCAAAAGTTTTGCAAAATCTAATAATTTTCGTGGGGGTTGTGAAACAACACCCATTGAGTATACAAATAAGCCAATGCCTATATCCATAAGACTAGCGCCAAATTGATGTGTTTTTACAAAATATTTTGGAAAACTAGGAAAATCGACGGCTAATATACAATACGCTGTTAGTAAATTTATCGTTGCCCGATTTAAAGTTAATATATATGGTCGCCGACCACCCCAATTGAAAAACCAATTTCGAGGTCTTTGTTGAAGATAGAAATATTGAAGCCATGCTGCGAAAAGGAGAGGTGGCAGCAGATAGCCCAAAAGATGATTATAAACACTCACAAAAAACACTATAGGAAGCACAATAAAAACAAATTCTAATAGGTAGGTGAAAAAATAATTGAGTTGTATTGCAGGTCCAATTGTTGAAGTTATAATGCGCGTAATCGCCAACACAGGTACAATCGGCAAGACAGTCCATATAATCTTTAAGACGTTAGTAGACGTGTCCCATGGATCTTTCGGGTATATGTCGGTGTTATATTTAATTGTTATATTATGCTCAAAAGAATTTTCTATAAACATATTTAAAAATTGTTGCTTCTTCGAATAAAGACAGAATGCTTCTGGCGCGTCGATAGCGCAGAACTCAATGCCTGCTGTTTCAATTCCTTCCATATTGTATTGTTGAAAATAAGCAGTTAGTTCACTTCGGTTTTTTTCGCGAGATGTATTGTTGTTATTAATAATATTACAACAAACAAATATAAAACATTAATACGGTATATACAAGTCGAAGTTAGTGAATTTAGCAAACTTTATTCCATAGTACAATATTCTGTATTTCACAGGCTCAAAACAAGAAGCATTTGTTTTCACAATTCGAAGTAACAGCTGATATCATGAGTCCGCGTTTACGCTGACATTCGCCTTTTAGGTGTTGTATAACAACTTTTTTTAACTCGAAAACATTAAAATCATAATAATTCAAGATTGCCTTATTGCATCATCAGTAAAATGATGTGAAGTTTTTGTTTTAATTCCCGCTGGGCTATCAATGTGGATGTTTTCATATTGTTTTCTGCGATGTTTGCTAGCTTAGCAGCATTTTTCAGAAATTTTGAAAGTTTGTTCAGACCGTGCAGACATTACAAGCTCCGCTGGCGGACCACAAATTTCTAAGTCATTCGCTATCTTCTGATATAGCATGAATCTTTCTTTGCCTGATAAAACGTGGAGGTATGTGTATGTGGTCTATTATGTTTATCATTACAGTGCTTATTAAGCTATGCCCGATGTTTCTAACAGAAAATTCACCTAAAGTCATTAATCTTATTTTGTTGCAATGTCGATCGGTGGTAGATTAAGTAACTTTTCGAATAAAGCCGTAAGATCAGCTTTTCACTCCTTTTATGCAAAGTACAATGGTCTTCTGCGCGAAGTTCCGCTGTTAGCGGTTCATCACACCAAATAATCACAAGCTAACATTGGTTTGACTTCTGGTTTATGACACCAAAGCATGAGGTCAAGCCGTAGGCCCACGTAGCCACCTAGTGGGTTCTTAAAATCGTTAAGCCATTAGTAAGGTTTTTTCCTACTATCCCAATTGAACTTTAACAACAGCTTACTATCTAAAATCAATCCCATTCTTGTGGAGCACCTAAAGCTGATTCACATTATAGTTTTGTTTGTTACCTCAGAGTTGCGTGATGGCATATATGTTCGAATTATGTATTTGATGGAATAAGTACACTTATTAAGTAGTTGAGACGATAAAAAGCGGTCCTCAATTTTCTACATGATATTTAAACTCTAAGAAAGAACAAAAATGACACTACAATTTGGTTCATCATGATAATTTAATATTTTGTTTCATTTAGCAACAAATATAAAAAAGAATTGTGTATGTTATACGTTTCCATTGTGATATGCTTAGTTTACTTGCTTAGTTTTCTTTGCTCTGTAATCCGAGATTCATCTGTAAAGCATATCGAAGCTAATTTCATGTCAATCACCATTCCAACTTTTCCCTAGCTTTTCTACGTATACGTTCTTTGCTAATAGTGCCTTGGAATTTTCAAATGATTAAGTGGCAGCGCTGTTTTTTTTTCAATCTATGACTTTTTGATTAGTGAGTTTTTGACATTCGTAAATGTAAACAAACCAACCAACAACAAATTGTAGGCCATAAAAAAAATTATAGAACATAATCAACAATACAAAAGAAGTGTGTAAAACAAAAAGAATCACATTTGGATACCAACAAAAATATTATAAAAAGTGAATTGTGTAAGAAACCGGATTTCATAGCAAAGATAGAGTTGCTAGGTAGCTTATGGAGGTCGTATAAGAGTTGTGTGCATCTGCTAGTTTCGTTTGATTGACAGTAGATGTTAGAACCTTCTAAGTGAAACAATGGTTGAAAGATAGTGGAGGATTGCTTACATGCACATAATTCTTAATAAAAAGTGGCTACCTGGCATCGCAAGGGCATTTTGGAACACAGCTGACGCTTAAATCAGTATTAATATCAGTGTTAAATCTAGCATATATTGCTGAAGAGAACCGGCTTTTTATATGAAGTAACCTTGACTAGTAAGCATTCACCTGCAAACAAAGAACAGCATACATATGTATATATGTACCGCTTAAATCAAAAATGTTACATTGAGTAATTTTTAGAACAATTGTAAAAGTTAGCGCGACCTCATTATTTTATATTTTAAGTACTTAATTAGCAGTTGAGCATACATGCAATCATAACAAAAAGGTGTAAAAATGTGTCACAAACAACTATTAATACTCATGCTTCTAAGTCAATACACTTATTTTTCTGTGAACGCGGAGATTTCACCCGGATCTGTTAGACATACGGGGAAAACATCTTTACCCAATTTACCAGTGGATCATTTAATACGATACCTTAATACATTTCCAAAAGTACGTGAACAATGTGCAGAAAATGAAGAGTGTCTTCGTGCAATTAGTTTTAACGCCTCCGCCAATAGTTCGGATGACGCCACATCATCATCCACATCAGTTGCGTCAGCAATAACGCTTAAATCTACGGCTTGTTGGGGCCATGAACTTGACTGTAACGAGAGCGCACGATTTCAAACGCCCACCTGTCCAGGTGAACACAACGGTTGGGTACAAAATAAAGCCGAGCAAATCAAAACATTCTACTATCAAGCAGATTTTGGCTATGTACAAAATCAAATCAACGAATTGACACTTATATGTGAACCACGCTATGTCACTGATTCATCATTAGAATGTAGCAAATATTTGCGTTTTTGTCGAGGTCGAAATCTGCTTTTCGACTTTCGTGAGCTAGCACAACGTAAGGAATTGATACGCTATCATATGGATGTGCTTAAACCCCAACAGCTATTGGGTCATTGTCAATTAAATAGAACGCGCTTAAATGAAGAATTAGATCATATGGGTGCTTTGCAGTCTTGGGCGCCAGAGCTACGTAATTTCGATGAAATACCAAAGCCGTTAATGGCAAGTGGTGCGTGTGACTTGGTAGTTGATACGCCCACTTTTATTATGAAAATCGATGCTACTTATAATATGTATCATCATTTTTGTGATTTCTTTAATTTATACGCCACGCTATTTGTAAATCAATCGCACCCATTGGCATTTCATACGGATATACGTATACTGATTTGGGAAACATATCCTTATGACTCGCCTTTCGCTGAGACATTCAAGGCCTTTTCTGACCACCCCGTATGGACATTGAATGAGGTAAAAGGTAAACGTGTCTGTTTTAGAAATTTGGTTTTACCTTTATTGCCGCGCATGATTTTTGGACTATTCTACAATACACCCCTGGTGAGTTCTTTTTTATTAATTTATTTTTTTCAATTTTAATGCTCTTAACATCTCGAATTTATTCCAGATTCATGGCTGTCAAGGTAGTGGTCTATTCCGTGCATTTTCCGAATTCATACTACATCGTATGCAAATACCATACCAGCAGCCCACACCCGAGGCCAAATTACGTATAACATTCCTATCTCGACGCACAAAATATAGACAAGTCTTAAACGAAGAACAACTGCTCTTAGAAATTGGCGCAAATAGCAGCTACCATATACAACAAATTTCCTTCGAAAGGTATTTTACTCTAGAAACGAAAATCTACTAAAATTTATTATTTCGTTTTTATTCTATTTGTTTCTTGTTTTTTTTACAGAGGACTTTCATTCAATCAACAATTAGCTATAACACGTAATACAGATATACTTATTGGGATGCATGGTGCTGGACTTACTCATCTGCTCTTCTTGCCGAATTGGGCGACAATATTTGAATTATATAATTGTGAAGATCCTAATTGTTATAAAGATTTGGCACGTTTGCGTGGTATTAACTATATAACTTGGGAACGCGATGAATTACTTTATCCACAGGATGAGGGTCATCATCCTCAAGGTGGCGCACATGCAAAATTCACCAATTATCGCTTTGACCCAAAAGAATTCGTACGACTGGTAGCTAAAGCAGCTGATTTGGTATATAAACACAATGATTTCCAAAAATTTCAAACACAACAAATTAACAAAAATGTTAATACCAACATTGATACAAAAGGTCAAATTTTACAAGCTAAAGAAGAACTTTAAACATTTAAGCAGTATTTTTTTTTTTATATTTACACTATAATTGTGATCTTGATTAGTTTTATTACATAAGTGGTAATATTTTTTAAATAATTAATTTTTTACGCTTTTTTCATGAAATTAAAGGTTTTTTTTTTAGCTTTTTAATTAAAATTAAAACGCTTATTTTATTATTTAATGCGGCAAACCCTAAGTTTTATTTTTGTTATTAAAGGACCAAGCAGTTGCGTGTTACACATTTTGTTTTATGCACATTTGTAGGTGTGCTTACATATAAATTAGTTGGGTAGAGTAAACGCGAGATTGTTGCTGGAATTTGGTGTCACATTTTGTTTTTTTGTTTAATAACTGTTAGTTGACGCCATACGATTTGAAAGGGATTGAAAAGATAACAAGCACCCCAGCAGGTACCTCATAGAAGCCGAATCTCCACCTAAGCACATCAGGAAGGGAGTACTCGACTTAAAGAGCACCATCCAGCAACACGTGCAACAACCGCTGGACAGGACGGCGTACCGACAAGCACTGAACGCCATTCACCAGGTGTCAGTCAACACCTTCAAAGACTCCCTTCCCGTGAATGGCGTACTCATAGTAAAACCACCACCTATAGCAGACAACGAGCTCGAGCTGCCTCGAGAGACCCGCGTGACCCTGGCACAACTTAAATCTGGATATTGTAGCAGGTTAAACTCCTACTTATCCAGACTCGACCCCAGCATTCCCAACGTATGCCCCGCATGTAGAGAGTCTCCGCACGACACTAACCATCTCTTTACATGCCTTCTTAAACCGACTCATCTAACCCCCATCTCCCTTTGGTCCAATCCCGTCGAAACAGCACGTTTCCTGGACCTCCCTTTAGATGACCTTGGAGACTTAGATTGACAAAGCCTGCCCTAAGCGGGGTTAAAGAACCGCTACTACAACAACAACAACATGAACTTCAGTCACATCATTTTAGTCTGGGTCTGAGATTATTACAAAACTATTACAAATATTGGTAAGATTATTCATTCTTGAATCTCTCCTGGCACATCGTCGTCTGAATTCTTTAAAAATCGTTTTGCAATAGGGCAACCCAATCAAGGCCCACCAAGCGGATTTGCTTGTTTTATAAACTTGAAAATAGCCAAGTGGTTAGCATTGTGTACTGCTATTGTGGAGGCCAGGGCTCGTGTCCTGGTCCAACCAACATCCAAATTCTATAATTGAGGTCGCCCCTCCGCAACAAATGTCAAGTACTATAAGTGTATTTCTGATATGAACTAAAGAAGTTCCTCATAATAATCCATCGGCCGAGCGAGGGCGGCTTATAATAATCTGTAGATCTCCCATCTTTTGGAAAAATCGCAAACCACAAACTGAAGAGGTAAGTTCAAATTGAAATATAGCAATATATTGCAGGACACTGCAGATAAATTTGGCAACATTTGCTTTATAAAAGCCTATAGCTTGAGGATTTGAAGTGTTTCGTTGATCCGCGAATAGTAAAAAAAAGTTATGATCCAAAGAAAATTGTTATTTTTTCCAAAATAGTAAATTTTTGTGTAAGAAATCCAAACGCTTATAATTTCTAAAATAAAAAATTTCGAAAAAGATATTAACAAGGGATTAATGCAATATTATTCAGGTGTCACGTGCAAAAAATAGACTCAATGGCATGTACTTTTTATAGACATTTTTTGTACAGACACCAATTAAACAGTTTACAAACACAAAAAGTTCAACCCAAGATTGCCAACCTGGAATACGTTGCTCGATTTTACCGCGATACAATTTTTCTTAGAGCCTAATGTACTCTAAATAAGAAAAATTAGCAAAAAATCGAATGTCTGCTACTTTAACTTTTGCTATTTAGAGCTCTTTAACCCATTGTGCGCCGTTCGTAGCAACTCTGACTTATGGAATGACTTGGCCCCTTTTACGTCGAGATTTTAAAAGAGCGTAGCCGCTCAACGTTCCCAAGCGACCTCGCTTCGCTCTATGGTCTCTCGAAAAGTTTCAAGAATTCGACGTTTTCGAACCAAATTTTGTTCAGCGATGTGGCCCATTTCTAGCTCAATGGGTATGTAAATAAGCAAAATTTCCGCATTTGGGACGAAGAGCAACCTGAAAAGATTCATGAGCTGCAATTTCACCCAGAAAAAAACAACGGTTTGGTGTAGTTTGTGGGCCGGTGGAATCATCAAACAAACAAGATGGCGCCATTTCCCACATATCGTATCAATCAATGGATTTATTGAGAGAACATTTCGGTGAGCAGATAATTTCAGGTTCTGGAATGTTTTTTTCGAATGATAATAAGCATTCCGCGCTAGATTTGAATTTTCTGTGTTTTTTTCCTTTGTGGGGCTACATGGGATTATTCGTGTAAAAATTGTCTATTTCCAACAATTATTTTTTATATGTATAAAAAATAAAATATTTTTTTTAAACCTTTTACTGTAAACATTCATACATATGTATGTATATTAGGGTGATTCAAAAAAACAACAAATTTTTTTTTCTTCTTTCCAACATGCTTAAGAGTTCAATATAGATGTAAAAAGATCCCAGTTAAAATTTGAGCGCTTAATATTAATATTAAGGACGTCCGCATCGCACTTTTCTATTTCCCATAAGAATAACATAGGCAAATATTTGTTTGCGCCTTCTGATTTTTATTGCTTATCCATCGTAAGTCATAGAAAAAATCCCTGCAAATATTTTTGTAGAGAATTGAACGCTCTACAAAAAAGGTCTCATATGATTTTTCCGAAAACCTAACCAGCTGAAAGTTATTCGAGGCCAAAGTTCAATATGCTGAAAATTTGACCGTTTGTAATGCATTACAGTGAATTCGATGAAGTTATGGAAATCATTTATCAAAGTTTTATGTTTTTCCTTAATGAAGGCGTTCAGAAAACCTTTAACTTCAATTCTATGGAGTAATAAGCCCAGTGAAACTCATTGAGAAAGTTTTTAGAATAAAAATTTCAGATTATTTTGATTTTTAAACGAAACATTCTTTTTGACATTGAGGATTACTAACATGAGGTCAAAATTAAGTTGCATTTGATTTTTTTAAGGAAATAATTTATTATTCAGCTCATAAATACTTTATATTATTATTATTGAAGATTTCTTTTTAAGCAATCTGGGTAACGTTGCCGATGTTCTCGTACTACTTGTAATAAATACTGTAGTTGCTCTTCATCTTTGGTGAGGTAGTTGTTATATTCTTATTAAAAAACCAATCAAATGAAGTGTTGTACTTAACATGATTTCGAAATTTCTATAAATAAAAATTAGAAAAATAAAAATTTTTTAAATAATGTTAAAAATTTTTTATGAAACTATTTTACTTCTCCAAATTACTGCGGAAAATTTATGAAGATTTCCTGAAAGCCTACATTAAAGAAAAACATAAAACTTTGATAAATGATTTCCATAACTTCATCGAATTCACTGTAATGCATTACAAACGGTCAAATTTTCAGCATATTGAACTTTGACCTCGAATAACTTTCAGCTGGTTAGGTTTTCGGAAAAATCATATGAGACCTTTTTTGTAGAGCGTTCAATTCTCTACAAAAATATGTGCAGGGATTTTTTGTATGGCTTACGATGGATAAGCAATAAAAATCAGAAGGCGCAAACAAATATTTGCCTATGTTATTCTTATGGGAAATAGAAAAGTGCGATGCGGACGTCCTTAATATTAATATTAAGCGCTCAAATTTTAACTGGGATCTTTTTACATCTATATTGAACTCTTAAGCATGTTGGAAAGAAGAAAAAAAAATTTGTTGTTTTTTTGAATCACCCTAATGTATATATTTGAAAAAAGATATTGTATAATTTGAAATTTCGCCATTGTGATGTCATTTCCCGTGACCCTACGGAAAAAAGAACTCACAATAGAATCATCCCAAGTGTTAAAAAAATATGTGTTAATTAATGCCATAACTTAGAATTTGGGGAAAAGAAAAAACTGAAAATTGAATTTCTCCGGATGATACTCTAGAGATATTGTAGAAATTAATAAAACAGAAAAAAAATTAGATATTTTGAAGCTAAGAAACTCGTGTAAACCTCTCAAGTACCATTTTATAGTATGCTTGTTCTTCTTAATTGGAAGAACATAGTCGAAATAACAATAGCACCACATTTCTTCCTGCTTTCCACAATCTGGAGACATCTAGTGTTGCCAAGTCCTTCTCTACCTGATTCTCTCCTTTTCATAGACTTACTTAGTCCAAAGTCATACCTGCAGATAATAGCTATTCTTCGTTGGTATAAAAGCTTGTCACTAGGTGAGGTTAGGTTGAGAGCTTTGGCTCTTTAGTAAGTCTCACATAGACGATGCTACGTCCATAGTATTACCAAATACACTAAGTGCGGCCAAGATAATATACTGCTACATTTCCTGTTGCGTCTCTGGTCTGAAGAGCATTTCTTATTTTAGCAAATTGAAGCAGAATTTCGGATCCTGCAGTTTTTTCTCGCCTAATGAGATTATCCTCTGTCTGCAAAACGCAGGGCACTGCTATGCTGTTGATACCACTTTGATGAATTTCTTGTGTTTTTTGTTCTTAACCTACTAGAAGTACTGAGTCAGCTTTCTTTATTGTTAGTAAAAATCTCATATGTTTTGCATATAATTTTCGTTATCTGTCAACCATTTTTTTTTCATTCCCAAAGCCTATTCGCCTGACGATCTTAATGAGATTGATAAGTCCATGTCTACGTCCTCTCAGTTCTTCGGCTATCTCATTCTGGTATCCAATAAATGTGAATTCTCCTTTTCTCCGCTAATATTTTGTTTGCCCTTTTAATCCCTTCTTCGTAGTATATGGTGGTCTCTAAATAAATGACATTATCTAAAGCTCCAAAGTTATGACCACATTCCTAATCTTCACTAGCAGTCCCATTCATTTAACTTCCTTAGACTGTTGGGAGAAAGCAGAATGAACTTGTTGAGGTCAATTGTATAATTGGCGCTTTGGCCAAACTCCTCTTCTAATTTGCAGTATGCGTGTTTATGTTTTATGTTTTTCCAACAAATGAAGAGACCTACAGTTTATTCTGAGCCATCTCCGAAGGGCCGACGGAATTTTATGAAGAACTTTTTATTTTATATCTGATATACAGTTGGACGGTGGGCGACTGCAATCAGAAAAATAGATTTTCTATAATTTTTGGATTTTGGTTGAACCAGGACTGGTACCCCAGTCTTCACAATGTCAAGTATGCAATTCTAGCTAATCGGCTATTGAGGTCAATTACCTTCCCTAATTTTCAAGAGCCTCGTTTTGATACCAAAGAGTACTGCTGCTCAGGGCTTGCTTGAACAGCCCTAATATTTCTAAAGGCATGACAACTTTATACATACCGGTAAAGGCAGCTCATCTAAAAAAACAACAAAGAGGTCGTGTAAGAGTAATTTAAGGAGATTTATTGCATTTGCATTTTTTCCCTCGGATGCGGCAACACTCCAAAATTTGTTGTTAAAATTAGCAATTATTTTGTTTTACCCTTTTCGCTTTCACACACTTCAAGAAAAAAGCGCGTTTATGTTATCACAACCTTCAAGAAACAGTTAGTTCACACAGTTCATACGGAAAGGAATTAATACGAAAATAATAAAAAAATACAAAACATGGATATTTGGAACCAAGACCAGTTTTTGGATCAGCGATTCGAATACAATTCATCTTATGATCAGCAATTCTATGGCAATTCATCGTATAATCAGCAATTCGCTGACAATTCATCGTATGAATCGATTTCAATGGACCCCACAGAATCAACTTGGCCCTTCCCATTCCCCAAGCCAGTACCAAGGCCAACTGAAATTGATCCGTACGATCCGAAAATGGAAAATATGGATTTAATAATCACTGTATATTCAATTATGATGTGTTTTACGCCAATCGTATTTTTCTATGCAATCGCGCGTATAATTTCACAAAAATTCGCTCATTTAATACCAGCCGATTCCATTTCAAGATTCATTGTAGAATATCTGGTCATCATTGTACCAACGGTGTACTTTGTAAACATTTGGTTACTTTATTCGATTTATTTGAGCGCCGTTTTCTGCATATGTTTCTTGTTCGGAATGTATAGGTTTGTCAAGAAGAAGTCAACGGAGCGTTGGTATATACACGGCGGTAGACGACCATTCGTGTTGACATTCGATCGTGCCACAATCAATATACTTACAGCGATTTATATAATCGGTGAGCATTTGGGTCGCTTTCCGGTGATTTATCTAAAGAAGCGACCCTTCGGTGCCGGCGTAATGGATGTGGGCATAGGTTTATATGTATTTTCAATGGCGGTAGTTGCGCGTAGAAAGAGTGATCTACCTCGGCTTAAGCGCACTGTTGGCTTGCTTACTGCTTTGGGTCTTGTTCGCGTCTTTTGTGCGCAATTTTTAAATGTTGAACAGGATATACATGACTTTGGACTACATTGGAATGGTTTCTTCACATTGGCTATAACGAAGTTAATGTGCTCATATTGGTGCGAATATGTTAGAAAACGCATTCTCCTTTTCCTTTCGGGAGTAGGTGAGTAAAAATAAAATTTAAAACCAAAACAGCCCAATAATTCCTTTTAATACTTGCCCTTAGTTTTATTGATATTACATCAAGTGTTGCTGTATAAATTTTTCTATGCGCTCATTTTGGATGAAAATCTTTCGCGCGACACATTTATGTTTGCCAATCGTGAGGGTTTATTTTCACTGCCCGGTTTTATGGCAATTTATGTGTTATCCTTTTGTATTGGACAAATAATACGCGATCCAGATGTGGCTATGCCACTTCCGGAATTCGAGAAGGCCACAGGTATACTTGGTTGGATGAAGATCGTATTTATGGTACTGTTGTTCGGTTCCGTGCTTACATTTTCCATCTCGCGCATTGCATGCAATATCGGCTATGTCATATGGATTTTATACATCGCACTCTACATGAATTACATAATAATGGGAGTTTTTCATTTCTTTTTAAATACATTGTGGTTTTCGAACCAGGCGGATGAATATGCTAGAATTTTTAATACTTCGATGATAACTCTCGCACAAAATTCAATATATAGAGAATATATGCCGGTGATTGTACGATCTATGAGCGAGAATGGTTGGGTGTGCTTTGTGCTGGCAAGTGTGTATTCGCACTTTATTAAAATATATAAAACCACAGATTTTAACGAATTTGAATGCTTTTGCCTCTTAAATATGTTTATGTTTACTGTTGTTTTTGCCAATTATGTACTATATCGTTTAAAGCGGATTTTGTAAAGATTAAAATAAATATATATTTTTTAATGCCTACATACATATATACATGGAAGTACTTATTTTGTGATAAAACGAAACTTGTTTATTTACTTTTTACTAATAAGTTTACGAATTATTGAATAAGCAATGATGCTCATTAAATTTGGTGAAAAGGTTAATTTCTTTAGATTATTTTGTGTTATTTTAGTTCATCTTATTTCATTTCCGTTTATTTTATTCCGTTCTATTTGAGTTTATTTTATTTCACTTTTGTTTTCTTTTTCTTTAATGTTATTTTGTTTAATTAATGTTATTTTATTCACTTCATTTAATATTTTTAATGTATTTTTTATTCAATTTATTTTATTTATATATATTTTATATTATTTTTTATGTTACATTATTTTATTTTATCTTATTTTTTTATTTAACTTTATTTTAATGAACATAATTTGATTATATTTTATTTCATTTTGTTTTAATTAATGTTTATAATATATCTTTAATTTAACTTCTAATTTATTTTATTCCATTTAATTAACCTTATTTTCAATTTTTTTATTTTACTACATTTAATTTTATTTTATTATCTTTTATTACATTTTAGTTTTTCATTTATTTTATTTCATATAAATTTTTTTCCTAAATAAGCAATGATTCAATTGAATTTAATTTTATTTTATTTTCATGCTTATTTTATTTAATTTTTCTTATTTTATTTTATTTAATTTAATTTATAATTTATTTTATTTCATTTAATTAACCTTAATTTCAATATTTTTATTTCTCTACATTTAATTTTGTTTTATTATCTTTTAATACATTTTAGTTTTTCTTTCATTTTATTTTTTAATTTTTTTTTTTACTAAATAAGCAATGATTCAATTGAATTTAATTTAATTTTATTTTATTTTATTTTTTTTATTTTATTTTACTTTATTTCATTTTATTTTGTTTTATTTTGTTTTATATTATTTTATATTACTTTATTTTATTTTATAATATTTTATTTTATTCCATTAAATTTCAGTTTTTTATTTTTATTTTTATTTTCTATATTTTATTCAATTTAATTTAATTTTACTTTATATAATTTAAATTTATTTTATTTTACTTCTTTCTTTTAATTTAATTTAATTTTATTTTTTTACTTTATTTTATTTTATTTTTTATTTCACATTATTTTCTTATATTTTATTTAACTTCATTTTATTTAATTAATTTTTTATAATTTTATTCTTAATTTATTTCATTTTATATTTTTAATAAATTAGCAGTGATTTTATTTATTTCAATTTAATTTCATTTAATTAATTTTATTTTATCTTTATACTTTATATTATTTTAATTTTATTTCATTTCAATTAATTTTTTTTTTTATTTAAATTCATTTTATTTTACCCTCATCTTTTCTTTATTTTATTTTTAATTTTATTTCATTTCATTTTATTTCATTTCATTTTATTTTATTTTATTATTTTTTATTTTATTTTATTTTATTCTTTTTTATTTTATTTTATTTAAATTCATTTTATTTTACTATTTTCTTCTCATTTCATTTTTTACTTTATTTTATTTCATTACATTTTACTTCATTTTACTATAATTAATTTATTATTTTTTATTGGTCTAATGTAATTTCATCTTATTTGATTTAATGTAATTTAATTTAATTTTATTTTATTATTGTTTTCTCATTTTAATTTATTTATTCGATTTATTTTATTTTATTAATTTTATTTTCAATATTTTAATTTTATTTTATTTTATTTTCGTATTTTACTGTTCTTATATCATTATTTCATTCTACTTAATTTTCTCTAATTTTATACAAGTTTATTTTATTTTATTTTTGTTCATTTTTTCTATTCTGTCCTATTTTATTTTAAAATATTTGTTTTTAATTTTAATTCATTTCCTTTTGTATTACTCATTTTATTTTTTCTCAAGAATCCCTTTTTAAATTTTTTTGTTAGTTTTAATTAATTCAAAACTAATTAATATGTAGTAAAATTTTACGAAACATTTGTTCATTCAGGTTTTAAACCCAATAAATCTATCCTAAAGGACCCTCTCATCAAGAAACCACTTAAATACAATTTAAAGGATTAAAATCAGGAAGAGGTATATGTATGCGCGAAAATCTAATTTCTTTGATTTCCAAGGTACTGATATTGCGCGTTGGTTAGCGCTGGGCCATAGCGAAAAGAGTGCTCGGCATGCTTTTCTTCTTCTTCGTCTCCGCATCTTCTAGAAAACTCATTAGAGGAGTATTCCAGTCCATATCGTGAAGCCTCATGAAAGAGTGCCTTGTTATTATATATTTATATCGGTTTGGTCTAGAAGACTTGATCTATTAGATTCCAGCACTGGTTATATCTGCCTAAACTTTCTTAGCGAAGGACATTTTTAGTATATATTTTGCCGTAGCAAGAGGAATAACCGCATTGTGTACAGACTTTATCATGGTTAGAATGGTGTCTCCTCTCAATTGCCTGGAATGTCCCTGTGGCCGGGTACCTGTATTTGCCTGAGAGTCTATTTAGAGTACTTCTGCATCTTATCGCCACTTTTAAGATGTTATAGTTGCATTGTAGAGTCTTAATCGCAGCATGGCTGTCAGAGTGCCTATTATTTAATGGATTTGTGACCATAGATTTGAACAGACATTCCGCGATTTCCATAATTGCAATGAGCTCAGTAAAGTTTACTTGAATTTTTCCATTTGTCCCCTTTTCTTAGATTCTAATTGAAAAGATATTAGAAGCTTGAAGATTTACTAAACAAAAGGTGTAATTGTATACCATATTAATTTAGATAATGCTACCATCCGAGGGAGAAAAGGGAACTCTCATGACTACTGCTATACCGATATAACAGTACACACAACTTGCAACCTCACAGTTGAACCTACGTACTAAACACCTATCCATTAACCACCACTCGCCCCGCGGAACTATAAATGAAGTTTTACTTCATCGGGTTGCTAAGCATTATGGCTCTAATTATTATTCTTTCAGAACATGACATACTTATAAAATTGTGATTGGCGACTTCAACGCTAGGGTGAGCAAAGAAGGTATTTTTTGTACGACTGTCAGCCTCCACGACTAAACATGCCCTAATGGGTTAAGATAGACCGACTTCGCCGGGGCCCGAAATATGGTTGTCTGTAGCACTAGATTCCAGCACAAAAAAATTCACCAAGCTACTTGGCTGTCTCCAGATAGGAAAACTTCCTACCAGATCGATTATGTTGTGATAGACGGAAGACATGTATCCAGTGTTCTTGACGTGCGTACACTCCGAGGTCCCAACATTGACTCGAATCACTATCTTGTCGAAGCGAAGATACGCACACGCCTCTGTGTATCGAATAACGCCCGTCAACAAACACAAGGAAAGTTCGACGTCGAAAAGCTGCAATCACAACAGACTACCGAATGATTTTCTACTCGACTTACACTCCTGATCTCTGAGAGTACCCATCAGCAACTCGCTATAAGGGACCTGTGGTAATTTCAAGCTCTCTACGTACAGCAGCAAACGAAACTATCGGGTTTGGCAAATGTCTTATGCCCAGAAAATATTGAATTTATGGAGGGAACACTTCTCCAGCCTGCTGATTAACAGTGAATATGGAGTATGCGGAGATGGTGAACCCTAAACCCCAAACGATGACAACCTGACCATGAAAAAATTCGAATAGCAATCGCCCGCTTAGAAACAACCAAGCGGCGGGGACCGATGGATTACCGGCCGAGCTATTCAAATACGGCGGTGAAGAACTGATCAAGTGCATGCATCAGCTTCTTTGCAAAATGCGACAAATCTTATAAAAGACCCATGAAAAGAGGATCGTCACACACCACCTCTTCGTCGATTTTAAAGCAGCCTTCGACAGCACGAAAAGGAGCTGCCTTTAGGCCGCTATGTCTGAGTTCCGTATCACCGCAAAAGTTATACGGCTGTGTAAACTGAACTTAAGCAGCACTAAAAGCTTCGTCAGGATCGGGAAGGACCTCTCCGAGCCGTTCGGTACCAAATGAGGTTTCAGACAAGGTGATTCCTTATCATGTAACTTTTTTAATTTAATGCTGGAGAAAATAACACGAGCTGCAGAGAGAAGATACAATCTTCTGTAAGAGTGTACAGCTGCTGGCGTAAGCCGATGACATCGACATTATTGGCCTCAACAACTGCGCTGTGAGTTCTGCTTCTTCCAGACTTGATGAAGAAGCGAAGCGAATGGATCTCCTGTCATCAAACAAACAGTCATCGCATTCGCGACTCGGCTCCCATGTCACTCTTGACAGTCATAACTTCAAGGTCGTAGATGACTTCGTCTGTCTTGAAACCAGTATTTTTCGTTTTGACATGCAATTCGAAAAAAATTAATTGTTGCGTCTGATAGCATCTACAGATTGAAATCACCTTTATGTGATTATAATAAAATTATTTTTATTTTTCTAAATAATAAGACGAAATTTATGTTTTTAATTAAATGAATAATTAATTAAAAGTATGCCATAACACTGTTATTTATTTTATTATTTTTATTTCATTTTACTCAATCTTTTTAATTCAATTTTATATTCCTTTATTCCGTTATATTTGCATTTCCTAATTTAATTAAATTTAATTTTAAAAAAATCTCGTTTTAGCTTAAGTAATTTTATATTATTTTGAACTGTATTAAATAAAATTTAATTTTTTCAGATTTATTTTATTACATTTTAATTTTTATTTTATTTTATTCAACTATATTTGAGTTTCTTAATTTCATTTTTTTATTTGATTTTATTTTATTTCATTTTATTTTAATCCATTATATTTAATTTTTTAATTTAATTTAATTTGATTTTATTTTACTTTTTTCAATTTATTTTATTTCGTTTTATTTTATTTTATATTATTTTATTTTATGTTATCTTATTTTGCTTTATTTGTTCATATTATTTTATTTCATTTCTTTTTATTTTGTTTTATTTCCTTCCATTATATTTCGGCTTATTTCATTATGTTTTTTTCATATCATTTTATTCAATTTCATATTATGTTATTCCGTTACATTTGTATTTTTTAATGTAATTTATTATTTATTTATTTCGTTTTAGCTTATTTACTGTTATATAAATCTTTTTATTCCCTGATTTTTTAATTTTATTAATTTATTTTATTTATTCAAATTTATTTAATATCATTTTATTTTATTGTTTTATTTGAGTTTTTTTAATTTTATTTTTTATGCCTTTTTATTTTATTTTACTTCATGTTATTTTGTTTTATTTTAATCCATTAGATTTAACTTTTTAATTAAATTTTTTTTATTTTTTCAATTAATTTTTCTTCGTTTTATATTATTTTATTTTATTTTATATTATTATATTTAATTTTATCTTATTTTGTTTTATTTATTTCATTTTATTTTTTATTTTATTTTAGTTTATTTTTTTCTTAAATTTTATATTATTAATTTTATTATAATTATTTTATTTACCTTGCTGTGCAATATTACTAAATATTTTTATTTATGACTTCATTATTGTCTTTTGATTGCGGTAACTCTATTATTTGGGACTACTGGAAACTATTGTGTTGCTATGGATGAAACAGTTATGTAGTTATTGCCGTATAATTTAATCAATTTCACAAATCAAGCAGACATATAGTTATTAAAGCAGAAATTGTAGATTCACAATCAACGGAAACCATGGATACTTACAATGATATAACAAATTCTCTACTTTACGAATTGAATACAAATTACGGTAGGGAACAAGCGCCAGCACTACCAATAGAACGACCGCCATTAGAAGAGAGCCTGTGGGATACATGCATCCAATCATTTTCGGTTCTACAGAAATGTACGCCAATAATATTATTCTATTTGTTAGCCCAATGTGTCACTCGAATATACATTCCGAAATCTTGTGGAAAATTCCTTATAGAAATAATGGTTATCATTGTACCCACAGTGATTTTTGCAGATCCAATTAACGAATATCTTAGGTACTTAGTTAATTTGTTTCTCATCACTATCGTATGTGTCTCGATTTTAAGAATTTATAAAAGCGATGCACACCAGCGTGTTTATGTTATTGGTGATAATCGACCATTCATAATAACCTTGATTCGTGCTACAATCAATATACTTGCAACGATATATATACTATTTGAAGAGAGCGCAAAAGGGTCAAATTATTACGCAATATCAGAAACCTATTGCATATGCTTAATGGATATGGGCATTGGTTTCTATGTATTCTCTATGGGGATTATTCAGCGCAAAACCAGGCTGTACGAACGTTTAAAACGAAATATGTGTATATTGCTCATATTGGGTTTGATTCGTTTCATTTGTACGCAATTATTCAATGTTGACCATGATGTACACGAATACGGCTCACACTGGAATGGTTTCACCACACTGGCGATCACAAACTTAGGTGGTACATACATATATAAATCATTGCGATCACCAAGATATAGACTTTTTGGAGGAGTAGGTAAGTTAATGAATATTTATTAAATGATATATTCCACAATTTATGTTCGATGTTTGTTATGAAATTCCGAGTATTGGTTTATCCGATAAATTAACAGATAATAATATTCTACACCCAAGTGTTTGACACCGAACATCACAAATATTATTCTTGTTTTTAAAAGGCTTAGTCGTCGATTACGCGACGCAGACTTTATTTTTAGCTTGACCAAATGATATTAGTGGAGATCTTCCTCTTCATCTGTTTCCAGCAGCCGGTACTGCATCGCATACTTTCAAAGCTGAAGCGTTCTTATCCATCTGTACAATATTATTTAACTAACATATCCGCTATCTCTCGATTCGCCGTTACATGGCCTGCTATACTCGCCGTTTCCAATGCGCAGATAACAATAAATCTTTGGCAAAACCTTTCTCTCGAAAACTTCCAGTGCCGACTCATCAGATGTTTTAATCTCCCAGGCACCATTTAGCAAGCCAGTCCAAAGCATGTACTAATGCTGTCAAAAGTGATTCTGCAGAAAGGAGAATTAACTGAGCGGGACGCCAACAATTGTACACTCCATCTAAATAAAATTATCCCTATAGTCTTACGTGTTGGTTCCCTCTTTAGTTCTCGTTATCAATCTCACCCTACACGTGTAATCAGTCTGCTTTCTCTCCATTCCAATTCGACATTCCTTAAAGTACCAGGTTTTTTCTCAACATTGTCGAAAACCAGTTGTTCCTATAGATGCAATACGAAGGGAGCTTGAAATGCCGTTCTAAAATTAACTCGTATCGAGTTGTTTAGGGGTGCTCTCAGTCTATTGTGATTAAATCTTTTTGTCGTCAGAACTTTTTGGGATTTTTAGTTGGCATTCTTTGGTGTACAAAGGCAGGTGTGTATCTTGAAATCGTCCCGATCCCAATTAAGGTACGACCTCGAATCATTTTGTGTTTTTCCATTGGTGCAAATTTCTCCAGATGGATTTTTGTTGGCTACCCTGATGATACTTGGTTTAAGACGAAAATTCGTAATCTCCTTAAAAAATATGTAAAAGAATCTGGAAAACTGTTTTTGGTCACTTTTAGGTGAACGGCAGACCAAAACTTTTCTACGCAAACTGCATCCCTTATAAAAAATATTATTTTAAGTTCATTTTAAGGATAATAAAACAATAACAATTACTTTAAAACTTCATTTTATGAAACAAAATAAATGTCTTTAATCCAGTGAATTTAGACATTCGAGTACAAAAATTCCCACCCAGCTGAAAGTTAATAAGATTGTTTAAAACACCATAAATTAAACATAAGAAATCCACATCGATCCGATTTTAAGCGGAGTCCAATCCCCGATTTTCAAAAAAATTTACCATTTATAAATTTTATCATAAAATTACAATAGTTTAGAGAAACATTTAGGATCCGATAATTTAATATTAAATGGTTAAACTACTTTGTTTCCTAGGAGACAGACCAGAGATATAGCTCAGGTTGTTGGTTGTTATACAACTCTTTGTCTCGATTAAAGCACAGCCTGACCTGTTGATCATAGAGATCTCAAATATGGAGGGTATGAAGTAGGTATCTGTCGCACGTTCGATGAATAATCCAAAAATGAGATGGCAATCCATTCTGATTGTCACAAGAAAATTTTGTTCAGCGATGAAGCTCACTTTTAGTTGAATGAGTACGTTAATAAACAAAATTATCACCTCTGTAGTGAGAGAATCAATGGTCCATATTTCTTTACGTGCCGTAATGTTACAATCAATGAGGAACGTTATTGTGCCATGATTAACAATGTTTTGCGTGCTTGAATAGGAGGATGTTGATGTCGACGACCTTTGGTTACAACAAAACGGCGTTACAAGCCATACAGCCAACGAAACTATCAATTAATTGAAGGAAGCTTTTGGCGAGCGTATTATCTCACGTCATGGGTCTTTGGGGTGACCTCCATGATCATGTGATTTAACACCGCTGGGCTATTATTTGTGGGGTTAAGATAACCCCAAAATGATTACCGCCTTAGATAAGAATATTCGACGCGTTATTGCTGGCATACGGCCTCGGCTGCAAAAAGTGTTCGAAATTGGGTCTATCGGCTTGAATTTAGTCGCTACAGCAGCGGCGGTCACTTTCGTGCGATCATTTTTAAAATATAATGGCAAACCCTTATCTGTATAATATGGCTAAATTCTTTGACATAATATTAAATAATAAGCGTTTTATTTTTTTTTTCTTGAAAACCACATGCCAAATAAAAACACCCCTGTAGATCGTATATTCAGACCATTCCATATTTACATTTTATTTCACTTTTATTAAAATATAATTACTTATAATTTACACATTTCAGCTTTTATGATTTCTCATGAAGTCATGTTACATTTCCTGACCCAAAAACTCATCCTCGATGAAGGTAGTCCACGTGACAACTTATCCAATGCGAATCGCGAAGGAATATACACAATTTTCGGTTTCTTAGCACTCTACCTGTTATCCACTTTCATTGGTGACTGTCTCCGTCCGAGGCCGAAGAATGTGATACTGTACTATGATGAAGCGCTTCGTATGTTTAAGAAACTAGCTATATTGGTTTTATCATTGTGGGGTCTGGTGATTGTCTGTCATTATACAACATCGTTTTCGCGTGTCTTATGTAATACCGGATACGTCGTGCTTGTATTAGCTATTGCAACAACAGTGGCGTTTCTTGGTATGCTGGTTTTTCATGTAATACTGAATACATTATGGTTTACTAAGGAATTTGAAACCTATGGTAGAATCTTTTTGGGTAAGATTATAAGAAACGTTAATTTGCCTTATTACAGAGATTTCTTTCCATTTATTGTGGATATAATGAGTAGGAATGGTTGGGTTTCCATCGCAATGTCCTATACTTTTGCCTACTTTTGGAGATCGCATCGTCCGGAAGGAGCAAATCATTTTGAAGAAATTGTATACGTAATAAGTTGTACGATTTTGGTGATTGTAGTAAATTATGCACTGCAATTAACAGGGCGACGGTATAATCTATCCTAACCTATTCGGTAAAATGATTTAGTAAGCAAGAGATATTTTTTGTAATGATTAAATTTGATTGTACATGTTAATGGTCCCGATACTTCCAACTACGTCAAAATGTCTTATTTCATCTTTGTGTGAAACGATAAATATTTTGGCCAGCGAAGTTCTTTGTCTTGACTAAAACAAACGAAATGAAATAAATTTGCCAAATATTGTATACATGTGTTTAATGATTAGTTAACATTTTAATAAGTAATTTACGTTTTTTATTTTATTATAAATGTTTTTCATACATTTGTTTAATTCAAACACAACTTTTTTATATTAAAATTTTTAAGGTGTCTTGTTTATGTGTCATTATTTGAATATAACTAATTGTAATACATATATTTCTTTGTCTTATCGATTATATTTTATATACTATATACACACTAAATACTAAATAAATTGTACAACTAATGACAAAATGTATTTTTTTTTTTATTTAAAGTCAAGAGAAAATCAATATATTCAGAATAAATATTGGGCTAGTAAATAGTAATATATTATTTAACAGAGATATTCAACTAACGAAACGATGCCATTTCGTTTTGTTAATATGAAAAATAAACTTAACGAAATAATTTCGTTTCGTTTTGGTGACGACGTTTACATTAATTTTATAGCCTATTTCCACCGGACGTTAAATGCATTTTAGCTTAAATGCATTTAAACATCGCATTTAAATGCTGAATTCCCATGTGTTTGTTGTTGTATAAAAGTGTGTTAACTCACTTTTCAAAGTGCGTTAACTCACTTTTCAAAGTGCGTTAACTCACTTTAGGTAACTTAACAGAAAATGTTATGTTAACAGTCGATGCTGTCACTACTAATGTAATCATTTCGGACGTTTCGGTATATTTCTTGCCAGAGTCGTGTATTTTCGGATTTAATGAGGGGCGAGACTTTTATTTTGCATAGTGAAAAGTTATTTTTGCATTAATATTAACATAAAAACATATATTAAGTAATTCGCGAAGAGAATGCTTCTCCTCTTAAAAAAAAATAAAAATAAAAAACAAACAAAAAACAATTGTGGAATTTCAAACGATCCCCTCAATATAAAAATATGCGTCGCTCTGGCAGCTAATAGCTGATTGAGCAAAATAAATAATTTAAGGAAACAAACAAGCAAAAGTGAAAATGGAAACATGCATAAAAGCACTTTCGTTTCAGCAGCGTTTGTCCATGCAGCAATAATCTGCATTGGCAAATCATAAGATTGCATAAGTAGCCGAATAAAATGAATGCGGTCCCTTGAATTCATGATTTCAATAGTTGTGACAAATTTTGCAAACTGCAAATGTAAACAAATCAGCTGTTTGAGTTAACTCACTTTCGGTGGAAACGTTTGACATTTCATTCACTTAACAGAGGCTTTAAATGCATTTAAGTGAAATAGGCTATTAAAGTGACAGCCTGCTATTATTTAACAGCACACTTCAATGTTAACGATCTAACATTGACAACAGCATTTCGTTTCGGGTAAAAACGAAACAAAATACATTTTTATAACTGCTCAGCCGAAACGATTGAAATTTGTGTATTAACGTGAGATTTATCTTTACGATGCAGCTTTTACGTATAGATAAAATTATCCGATTTATATGCACCGTTTCGCTTGATAAGCTTTCGCCATTTTGAAGCTAATGGCATTATGTCTTTCTCATAGAAACCCTTGTCTCTATTGGAAAAAAATTGGCACAATCGATTTTCACAGGGTTCTCTTCACCAGCTTCACAGACAGGAAAATATGGAACTAATTATAAGAACCTTCCAATCAAGCTCTTCTGTCGAGTTACTATCGATGTGCGGGGTCTGGCGTTGACGTGATGAAACGCAATTTCCCTCCTGTTAACCAAAGCTAAGCGTTTGCGGGCGATTGCTTCCTTCAGACGGTCCAATTGTTGACAATAAAAGTCCGAATCGAAAGTTTGGCCTTAGGAGAGCAGCACAGAGTGGTTGATTCCTTGCCGATCCCACCAAACACACAAAAAACCCTTTAAACAATCTGTGTACATGGGGAACTCTATAGGTGATTTTTTTCGTACCTGAATTGGAAAATTTTGATGGGAACGAACTTTGCTTCCAACAAGAGGACGCTACATACCATAAAACCAATGAAGAAATCAATTTATTGAAGGGAACTGCGATTTAAAATCACTGGGGTTATGGGAAGTCGCTTGTATACGCAGATAATTCCGAGACGATTAACCCCTTAGTGCATTTTTACTGACATACGGGCCCAACTGCTGCAAAAGTGGTACTCACGGCTTGAATTTATTCGAGCCAAATATTATTAAAACATAATAGCAAACCATTTCATTTATAATAATATGAGCCATGTGGCTGCGATAGCCGAGTAGTTAGCAATTTGTACTGCCATTTGGAAGGCCAGTGCTCAAGTCCTGGTTCGACCAACAATTTTTATAATATAACCCAAATTCTTGGCCTTAACTATGAATTACATATATGTGTTTGATTTCGTTTTGTAAACCACCTGTTTAAATAAAAATCATCATTTACCTAAGGATACAATTTTGTATTTATTTTCAAGTATTTTCACCTTTTATTTTGGAAAAGAAACATAAAATACTTACATTTCTTACTTTCTTGTTTTTATTTAAACGAAATTTTTCGATAAATCGAAATGCGGAACATCAAATTCGTTGGATAATCGATTCGAATAAAATTCCGATAAAAAATTGGATTTGATTACAGAATACGATTATGCGATTCCGCTCGAATTTAATTTGGTACTGGCAGAAGCCAGGTTTCAGAACAGCTTTTGGTGAGAATTCTTTCAAAAATTTGTGTTAAAAATAACTTTCATTTCTATTGTAATGTTTTACGTTGGTTAAAATTTTATTAGTACTTTCATTATCAATAACCAATAACCGAGTAGTCGGTACTAATAAACACTAAATACCTAAGAACGTCAAAATTTACATAATTTAAAATACAATTTTCTTCAACACTTTTTTACAATTAATAAAGTTATTAGTACAATTTGTTTAAAATAAGGTTTTAAAAATTCGTTTGCCTTTTTTTCGATGCAAAGTGTGCAATAATCAATTGTATACACGAACAAATTTACTTATAAATATAATATGTTGAGTTGAGTCAAAAGGTATGACAGAATAGCCACACTAAGCATAGCCAATGATAATATAAGAAATGTCTCGTTTTCACTTTTCCATCCAGGCTCCAACATCATATCTATTAAAAATTTAAGAATACATGCAAACACATAACAAATGATACCGTTCTTATTTATACTCGTCACAAATGAAGGTAGCACCTCTATGGTATATTTACGAGTATTTATAATAAAATTAAAAACGAAAATGTTGACCAAAGTTATCGATAAACCAATGGCGAAAACCCATGCTACATAGCCGAAATTGCATGTGATCGGCGCAATCGCTATTGTAAAGATGGTATACAATGTCACCGCCCAGCAAAATAGGCATGCCTCGGCAATTGCTCTGACGCGTTGCAAGAAGACTACATAAGACACTCCATGTTTTCTCGATCGTAAAAAGTTCCCAAACCCAACCGAAAGTAAATAAAGTGCCAAAAAACCAGGTATGGACAAGAAAGCCTCCTTATTCGCTGTGAAAATGTTGTCTCGCTCTTTTGTATTATCCATGGCATATTCGCTGGTTAAGACTTGAAGCAGAATTTCATGTGCTACAAGTATACCTATAATGGAAAACCAAATTATTAGATTAATTGTAGGGAAGTCGGATAGAATCTTAATATAATATAATCGCGTGTTATTGTTAGATGATAAGTTTTCACCAACACTATTTGATGTAGCGGTCACAACAGTCGAGTAGTTAGCAGTGCGTACTACTATTCGGAAAATCATGACTTCGAGTTCTGACCCGATCAACATCCAAAAATATAGAGAATTAATTTTTCTAATAGCAGTCGCCAATCAGCAAGGAATGTCAAGCCCTTCGAGTATACTATATAACTTATAATATAATTGGCGCTTTGTAACCGCTGAAGCGATTTTCAGCCGAGCTACTCATCTAATTTGTGGTTTTGCGTCTTGATGTTTTTCCAACAAATGGAGGGACCTACAGTTTACACTAAGCCGACTCCGAATGGCTGATGGTTTTTTTATGAGGAGCTTTATTTCGTGTCAGAAATACACTCGGAGGGGTTGACATTACTTGCCAAAGAGGGACCGCAATAAGAAAATTTAGCTTAATTTTTTATTGAAATTAATTTTCTATAACTTTTTGGATGTTACTACGACACCAGAATTTGAACCCGCGGCCGCTTTCGAGTCTACTTCTCACATAAAATAAAAGCTCCTCATGAAAATTTTTCGGCCGTCCAGAGACGGCTTACAATAAACTGTAGGTTTCTACAGCCTTTATACTCGACAAAAAAGAACCAAAATCTACAAGTCGTTTATCATTCTTGTCCTAGTTTATAATGCAGAAGCGTGAACGGCTTTAGCGAATTTCAAAAGAAAACGCCCTCTGCTTATGGTCAACGACGCATACCGCAGACGTTAAAACAGAAACATAGTTCAGCGAATTAAGAGACAGCGACTCCGTTGGATAGGTGATGCCGTTCGAATGGTAGAAAACACTCTAGCCCACCCGCTTTTGGAAGCAGAGGAAGAGAAAAATCTCTATTACGTTGCAATGATGAGGTGATTCGGTTATAATCGCATAAGTGTAAGAGTGGACAATATTTAACTTGAAATTTTTAGGGAAGACTCATTTCGATTTGGTATGGGATAGAAGTACGTTTGTAAGTGCGTGTGTCTAACTTACCTATTCCTGTCAACATTTGACGCCTGTAATGTCTCATACGATCACATAAAAAACAGCCAATTATTATAGCCACAGCGATTGCAAGGAAATAATTTGAAAGTACATCATCACTTGGTCTCTTTTCGCTTTCCCCCTGCATCGTAATTAATTTAATAAGCGCCATTCGTGCGAAGGCAAGACCTGCCATTGGCGTGTAAAACCAATAATTCGTTAAAATGTACGACTGCGTATTGGAGGTTGTACTAATGGAAGCCATTGCAAAAACATATAAACCAGCATCTAAATCCAGTAGGCCAATACCATAGCCATGTGTTCTTTGTAAGTATTTTGGAAATGGCGAGAAACCCTGAGCAAGTAGAGCAACCAGGGCAAGTACATAAGTTATAGCACGATTTACTTTAAGCACATACGGTTGGTGACCACCTAAAATATACAGGTGTTTGGGCGTTTTTCTCATCAAAACCACAACAGCTGCAATCAGCATAATCGTAGAGCAAATCCAAGTGTAATATTCAGCATATTCATAATATTTGACCATCATTAAAAGCGTTGGTCCGATGATTATAACACCCTCGGTCAGATATCTTAAAAAATGCATGCCAATAATTCCGCTTCCGAAACGATTGCCAATAAATTTAGCTACCACTATCAAAAATATTATTGGCATAACGAAGCATAACGAGGTGCAGGCATGGAATGCCGTAGTCCATGGAGATGGATCTCTTTGTAAAAACTCCGGCACTGTAACATTACCGAAATAGGATCCCAGGAAACCCATTTAAAGCAAAAACAAAAAGAAGAAAAATAAAGTATGGAAATGTAAGCTTTGCTTCTTAAATATTGACACTTTTTCACTGATGCCGTAAGCAAACCTGAATTTAACTGTTAGTTTCATACACTTTCCATAATAATCTATTATAAAAAGAATTTGTTTTTGTAATGATATGTTTTTCACCACACGCTTTTACCAATTGACAATAAAATTTGAAGAACATTATTATAATTAAATTATAACCGTAGAGAAGTTTCATTATGGTTGGTGTAATGTATAGAGGCCCTAACTGTATTATTATTATTATTATTATTTTTTTTTTATTAATTCTCTTTAAATTTTTATCATCCATCACAAAGGAAATATTCTGAAATTTTGAAAAAAGTTTACTGAGCTATTCAGAAATCGAATAAAGTACTTCTTTTGAATTTACTCCCGAGAGTGCACTCCACATTCTCGACTCTTAAAATCCAAATAGTATACAATCTAAACAAATTTTATAAAATCAATTCTTTACTAGTCTGTAAATTATTTAATTTAACTATTTTTTTATTTTGTTGGGAGAGAGATTCAACCTGGCTTAAAATTTGGGGGAAATGAAGTACAGTTAAAAAGTTCCGGAACAGTCCATTAACCATTCTCCTGCGATCTAGGGGCTCAAGAATTTACCCGCGGTAAGATATGCCTGTAATATGAAAGGATTAAAATTCAATAATTCTCTCGACAGTTGGGTCTTTATACCGGATCGACTCGTGGGAGCTAAGCTACGTAGTTTGCTTAAGATGAAACAAATACTTATTATGGGTTCGTAGATTGTTTTTAACAATTAATGATTTTTGAACTGTTACCAAATACTAATAAAATATTAGAAAAGTGTTTATTATAAAAAAACTTATTATTCATCTCACTTAGTTAGGCATTTTTTTTTTAATAAGTATTGTATCGTATCGATGATTTCCCTTATCCTTCGAATTCCATCATTGGATTTCTAAATAAGATTATCAAAATTTGTTGTTCAGCATCTTTATTATAAACACACGGTCCACAGCTCTCTGGTAAACACACAGTTGACTTTTCTTCACTTTACATCATTATTGTCACTACCGAGTTCTATAGTCATATGCACCGCGGTGTTGGTTGCTGCTCTTATATGCTTAAAAATTACTCAGTTGCATCTCTTGAAAGCTCTGTTTCAATGTTCTCAATAACGCACATTCCAGCTTTAGTAATGGGTATCTCCTTCATACCTCATGTCCGTGTAGCATTTTCAGAAAATGTGTAGTAAAATACGAAAAGTAATACGAAACAAAAGCACGTTTCACCAAGCTGCGGGTTATATTTCATATTATCCAGTAAAACATGAATTATAATTCTCATAAATTATAGTTCTCAAAGAAGAATGCTTAGTTTTCTCTTTCGTAAATTCATATAAACCTTGAAACGTTTTTTGAAAAGAAAAATGTTATGAAATAAAAATCCGTTTCTTACCATTTAATTTTTTCAAAATTGAGAATTATTTTAAGCTACCCGGTCACGTGGCAGCACGATAAATTTCTCACAGCAGCTGATTGTCAACGGTATGTCAAATTTGACTTTTATTATTAAAAGCAAGGGTATTTTTTGCATTCTGCAGCACAATTTAGCAATTATTTTCTACACAATTTAAGTGCAAGTAAAGTGATTAAATACGTAGTGAAGTAAATACACGCAGCTAAAATGCGTGAACTACCAAAAACGTACGTTTAACATCGTTCAAATCATCGACAATTGTTGAAATTCGTTTTTCTTGTAGACTCAGCATTACGGTGACCACACCTGGGAGTACAGCGCCATCGGGTGCACCATCGTCTGCAGGAAGGCAAGCTAGTCTTGAAGACATACATTTGGATCAGTTTCTCAAGACATCAAACTATGAGGATACAGTGAAACAATTGGATATTTACTATGGCATTGGTAAGCTTTAATTATATGTACGAAAATGTTGCTATTTATTTCATATCTAAATTAATTGAACTGTTGTTTCATTATTTGCAAATTACATGGGTTATATAATTTTTAAGACATTTTATTGTAGAGCAATAATTTTTTACTATACACTCACATTAACATGTGGCGTTGATTGCAAAGAATTGTCAATTAGTTATTTTTATACATTTGTTGTATGCAGTATCATCCCCTCATCCCTTGTACAACGATGCTGTTGTGACTTGTTGATTTGTTTACATGTGGACGCTTTAACACATAAACATGCATACATACACTAATAAATGAATGTGCTTATATGTTTATGTACAATTTTGCCGGCTTTTGTTAATATTGTTGTTGTTGCAGTCTAATCTTGCAGAGTATAAATAGCTTATTTTATTGTTTACATTCACATTTGTTTACGATGCCGACTTTGGATGGATAGAGGCAAGCGTTTAATTATACTAAGCCAATGACCTTTGAGCAAATATTTGAAATTGTCTATGATAAGAACTGCATTCATTCACATTAATATGAAAGTGTTAATCATTTTAGTGTTGTTATGCTAATTATCTTACAAATTAAAATGCTACATGTGTCTAATTAAATTATGATATATTTACAACCATTCACTTTCCCTTTCACAGTCAAACGCCAATTACTGCGGTTCCAAAGTCCCATAACTGGACTTTTTCCGATTATGAGTACGGAGCATGAAGTAGGTTCGGTGCGTGATAGTGTGTATTGTGCAGCTGCTGTATGGAGTTTATATCAAGCGTATCGCCGAATTGATGATGATCGTGGCAAGTCGTATGAGTTAGGACAATCGACTGTGAAATGTATGCGGGGCATACTAGAATGCTGGGTGAAGCAAGCGCGTCGGGTTGAAGTTTTTAAACAACGACAATCGAATCAATATGCTTTACATAGTAAATTTCATTTGCATACCGGTGAAGAAATTTACGCCGATGATGCCTATAATCATTTGCAAATCGATTTAGTATCTTTGTATATAATATTCCTAGTGCAAATGATCACATCGGGCTTACAAATCATATACACGCAAGTAAGCAAAAAATTGAAAGAAACAAAAAAATTTTTTTTTGTCAAATAAATTTTCACTATAAATTTTACTAACTGTTTTTACCCACAGGATGAAGTAGCTTTTGTACAAAACTTAGTATACTATGTTGAACGCGCTTATCGTACACCCGATTTTGGCATGTGGGAGCGTGGCTCCAAATACAATAATGGCACACCTGAAATACATGCTTCCTCTATTGGTAAACAAAAAAAAAAAAAAAAAAAAAATGCTGGATTTTTCATGAAAATTTAAAATATAATAAATTTTTATTTTATACATTTTTAGGCATGGCTAAATCTGCTTTGGAAGCTATTAATGGTTGTAATTTATTTGGTGAAAAAGGCGCCTCTTGGAGTGTTGTTTATGTTGACATTGATGCGCATAATCGTAACCGCAGTATTTTTGAAACTATGTTACCAAGGGAATCAAGCTCTAAGGTATATAAATATTTATCCAAAATACTTGTTATTATCTCTCTTCATATTACTAAATATATTGACGTTTTTTTTTGCAGGGTGTTGACTCTTCATTGCTGTTGACGTTATCTTTTCCCGCCTTCGCATCGCATGAGGAACGCTTAGTTGAGCAAACAAAGCACAATGTCATTACACGTCTACGTGGTAAGCGCGGTTTTAAACGCTTCAGTCGTGATGGTTTTCTTAGTAAGCTGGAGGAGAAAAATAGACGGTTTGAACAATTTTTTTTTTACAAATATTACCACTTCTCAAACATTTATATTTATTACAGTTACTATCACACCGGCGAACTGAAAGACTTTGAAGGTCACGAATGTGAATGGCCTTTGTTCTACATCGAAATGATCATTGATGGCGTTTTCAAGAGTAACTCTGAACAAATTGAAGAATATCAAAATGAATTACGCAATTGCTTGCATACCGACGTTAATGGTGATCCTGTCGTTACTATGTATTATGCACCAGATGGTGAAGGCTCTTACGTACGCTCACCCTCACAATCACTTTTCCTTTGGGGTCAATCAATGTTCATTATAGCGCAGTTACTAACAGCTGGCCTATTGCATATCAACGAATTGGACCCGATTCGTCGTTATTTGCCCAGCTATAATCGTCCACGTCGTGCTGGTCGCTATTCAGCCTTTCAGGTATGTGCTTATTTCCAATTAAAATTGCGCCTTATTAACATTACTCGGTTTATATAATTATATAATATGCTAGGTTACGCTTTTCAATTAGAAAACACGTAATTGATAAACAAATTTGTATAATGAAAATAATTCGTTGAAAGCCAGACTTTTACTGACCAATAATAATTGATTTGATTGATTTTTAACAAAACATTCAAACAAAACAATTTGAAACTACATATTTAATACGTATATACATTTTTTAATAATATAATTGGCTGTTCTATATACTTTTTTTATATATATGTTTTGTGATATTCCTTACAAATCCTTTACAATATCCTAAATAACATGTAAATTGGTTACATAATACACGTACATAATGGCAGGGAAAAGCCACCGATGACAAACATGCCGTAAGTCGAATTCATGTACAATACATGAAAAAGATAATCTTAAAAAAAAAAATAAAATAGTTTTTTTTTTCTAATTAATTTTCACTTTTATTTTTTTCCTTGTAAAAAGTAGTAGCCACACACTGTACACTGTTTCGAATCAACCACACTGTGCTCGTATAGTTTTATTTCAAATAATGTACGAATGTATAATCACGGTACTCCTATTTGCTTACTCCTTTGCGAAAATGCACTTATTACATATATACATACATATATAATTACTTTTGTTGCATTATATCTCTCGTTTCACACGTCTTGCGCTACAAATAGTTATTGAGTACTTCTTTTAATTTTTTTTGTAAATATATGTAAGTTAAAAATACCGTTATTAGCCGCTATTTAAGGATATTTGCTGCTTTTAGTAGAAAGTTTATTTTCAAGAAGAAACAATTTTTTTTAATTAGCTTAAGCTAAATATTTTTTGTAATATGGTAAATTAAAATTCTAGTCAGTACAAATGCTTCGACATGTATGCTTGCTTTCTTTTAAAGTTATAATATGAGAAAATTAGTTTAATAACAATTTCGAGCAAATGCTCTTTGCCTCCGATAAAAAAAAAAATATATTTTCCCTTTTTTGTTTGTATTTGTTTTATATTTCGAGGCAAATGGTTTCTTTCTAAAGTATTAAATTAAATTTCATAAGTTTGCTTGTATTGGTTTATTATCTTGGGGGCTCTATTATAAGTATTTATAAAAAGAATCGGAGGAAATTCGCTTTAATAAATTAATTTAATTTAAAATATCTCTTCCTTAAGGAAATTTCTAGGAGAGGCACAGAGCATAATATTTAGTTTTAGTAATTCTTCAATGTAATTCTTCAATGTGATTTCAATTTTTTTACCGAAGCTTAAGTTCAAGTTTTCTTTTTTTCTCAAATTTACGTAATTCATAATCTCTATTGCTTAGGTTGATAAATAAATATATTAAAGTATTAGCGAGTACAATTACGCTTTTATCTGATTTATGTTCAACCATTTTGGTTGATATATTGCATTTATTTTGTGATGACCATAACCTTTTTGGATCCACCGTAAGAATATCATAGGCAACTTGGTTTAGGTTCTTGTTAAGTAGATTTCAAATAAATGATACATATGTAATTCACAACAACTTTTAGACGGCCGTTAAAAAATCCCTATACACGCGCGCGCACACACACACACACACCCTTGTACATACATAAGTTTGTTTTCTGTAAAATTATAATTATATTTATTGGTGCTATTGTGTCTTGTCTCTAGCCGAAATCGTGTAAATTAACAAAAGCTTTAAAATAAAAATGTACAGCTTTTACACTATTTACTAATTACAATAAATACACACTTGGCGTAAGAAAACAAAATTAAACATTTTAAAACAAAAAACAAATACACTTAAAATGAAATCAAAATTATTTACACTTACATACATACATTACTACCTTTTCCTAGCGAATTTTTAGTTTAAAACTACTTACATATAATTTTCTATCTACAAAACTATGTTTTTTTTTTTACTTTCTCATCCCCACTTAGGCCAAACCGGGCACTGTAAGTAACAATAAGCAAAAAAGAAAAAAAAAACGAAAATAAATGATATTTCTTGGGTCCTTGACTGGCTTACTTTTGTTTGTACATGTTTTGTTCTAAAGTTTTGTTGTTTATTATTATTATCCTTTTTTAGTTAACACAAATAGTTGTAATATACATACATATGTACATATATACAAACCCACTATACATTTAATTAATTTAATTCACTTTTGCGTTTTCTCTCGTAGAAATGTATACATACAAACATGTACTGACAATAAACATTACTTACTTGTACATACGCACATACACGCACATACCAACAATCACGCATACAATTGTAGTTGAAAGGAATTTGTGAAATTGAATTTCTTAATGCCCAATTGGCCACCAACACTTGGCTTAGCATTCTAACTGTTTGTTGAACTAACAATTATTATTATTTTTTTTGTTTATAAATTTACTCTTAAAATCACTTTAGTGTTATCTAACAAAAAGCTTTTGTTTTTCTGCAACTAAAGTTAAATTAATGAAAAAATATACATACTTACTATATAAAATAATGTTTATAAATTACTAACCCTTTAAAAATTAATCGTATGTATGTATGACTAGACACCGCGTGTACCATTTATACTGGATGTCAAAGAGGTAATGTTTGTTCAAAATTTGTCGCACATATACTCGTACATATGTACATAAGCACTTCGTAGTTACATACGAAATAAGTAGCTCACACTCATTAGTAATTTTTTGTTGAATTCTTATTAAAATAAGCTGTAAACTTAAAAGTTATTTATCTATTTTTATTTTTAAATAGTTATGTATATGTAGTTGTTGGAATTAGATGTATTCCTCTTAAGTGTAGTCAAAATTCACCTTTTCCCGATAGTTAGGACAATAGTGGCTTTGCTACTTCCTTCACCATACACCACCGCAGTAAATTTCATAAAAATACGGAAAACTCATGGCCTTAGCCAATTAGCGATCTTGAGTGAACTGTCCTAGCAGCTAGCGTTGGAACTGTATAAAACCTTCGACCCAGTTAACAATGCGGTGATACGAGTACTATCTCATATTAAATAAAAACTCCTTCCAAAATTAAACAAGAGTAATGTCCTATTCTCACTATTGTTTATCTTCAGCATATCAAAGTTCCCTACATCACCTGAGGTAGTCTCTCTGATGTCTTATACCGATAGCTCGTAGATTTTTACTTCTGACCTGGATATTGTATGCCTTTGTTCGAAAGTTAACAGCAATCTCTACCCCACTTTCCACTTCTCCACCACCAGACACCAGATAAAAGGCTCTCCTCCCAATCCTTCGCACAAACTGGATGAAGCTGTAACAGTTGGATCTTGATGTGAAAATTCCTACGTTCAAGGAAAGGAAGAAAAGAAAATAGGCGACACTTGTGACAGATCATTTAGCCAGATTTTTAACCAGAACTCCCTGAACCTAGTATAGTTGTCTAGACACAATAACTTACCGAGTAATGATATGGCGGGTAAGCTTATAAAAAAGGTAGTTTCCTATCCCCTACATTATTACATTTGCTAACTTATAATGATAAAGTCTCAATGATTACAATGCAATGAGCTTATCGCGCGTTTTACAAGGCATCTTCTCTTGGACTGTCATGCCGGTCATTAGGATCCTCAGTGGTATCACAATGAACCCGTTTTGTGGTCTAAGTGAGCTGATACCCAGCAATACGTGATATTCGACAGCCCCTACTCCACATACGAAAGCGAGATGAGGTACAAGGCCGCAAGTTCAATACAACAACAGCCGGTTCTACGAGCCGGAGTTGATTCGAATTTTATGCGGCCCAAGGCTGTCACCTTTTCGGCGACCTAACCCCGTTTAGGCCAGCAGGTACATCGGTAAGGCATGCCGAGCCGCAGTAGCCGAGTGGTTAGCATTGCGTACTGACATTCGGAAGGCTCGGGTTCAAATCCCGGTGCCAGAAACATCCAAAAATTATAAAAAATTGATTTAAATAAAAAATTAAGTTAAATTTTCTAACTGCGGTCGCCCCTTGGCAGAGAATGTCCACCCTTCCGAGTGTATTTCGGACATGAAATAAAGGCTCCTCGTAAAAAAATCATCAGCTGTTCAGAGGCGGCTTAGTATAAACTGCAGGTCCCTCCATTTGTTGGAAAAACATCAAGACGCAAAACCACAAATTGGAGGAGGAGCTCGGCCGAAAAATCGCTTCAGCGGTTACAAAGCGCCAATTATATATATATATAGGTATATATAAGGCATGCCTGTCGCAACAGGTGACTAAAATCTATTATTTCCCGAGACAATCGGATCTTTACACCGGAATGATTTTTATCCGGGCAAGGACTGCCACTCTCGCAGACAGCACTTACACGATTATAGCCGAATTTATAACAATTGGAGATACCAAGTACAGCCAGGTCCTTCGCTACCTGGTCTTTCCAACGGAGTGCTTTCACCGGCAGCATCGAGGGAGTTACAGATTTGTCAAAATATCGCCCTCTTTTATGACGTCTGTGAACCACTTTCACTGCGCGTAAGCCCTGCAACTATATCTATTGGTGACGTACCGAAACGACCATCTCCGAGACAGTTCCGGAAGGAATTATATGCCTAGACGAACTCAATACAGCAATACTTAACAGAAATGCTAGATGCGACATGTTGCCAGAGAGACCTTGAATGCAATTCACAAAGAGTTAAACAACATTTTCCTCAACTCTCTTCCTATGAGTGGTGCTATGGAAATCTGACCAACACCTACGTATACGAGCAATTCTGGTCCAATTGAAAAGGTCTGACGCCTACTATTCATCCGTAATCGAATCCGACATATGAACAGTGTAAAATGAGTCTCCGTATTGGTTGAAACCGTTTCATTCAATACCCCTCATCTCACTTTGGTCCGAACTCGGGGAAAGAGCTCGTTTCCAGGGTCTCCTGTTGAATAACCTCGTTTACATCGACTGGTTTTCTTGACACCGAAACCGTGTTAACGAGTCGATGCAACAATGACAAAAAATTCACCAGAAAAAAATTGTATGATTTTGTATACCTTTCATAACTTAAAATGAAATTATATATTAACTTTGATCCGAAGTATGGCAGTACCAGACGGAGAAGAGATAGACTCATCAAAATTTATACCGATCCGATAAGAACGACGGTTAAGTTGATTTAGGTGTAACCGTCTGTCCGTCCGTTCGTACGCAAACTAGTCCCTTAGTTTTTCAGATATTTCAACTAATAAACTTGATAAGCAAATGTATTTTTATACTGTATTAATCATTTGCGGCCGCGGTAGCCGAGTGATTAGCATTGCGTACTGACATTCGGAAGGCTCGGGTTCAAATCCCGGTGCCACCAACATCCAAAAAAAAAGCTATGGAAATCTAATTTAAATAAAAAATTAAGTTAAATTTCCTAATTGCGGTCGCCACTCGGCAGGGAATGGCCATCCCTCCGAGTGTATTTCGGACATGAAATAAAGGCTCCTCATAAAAAACCATCAGCCGTTCGGAGGCGGCTTAGTGTAAACTGTAGGTCCCTCCATTTGTTGGAAAAAGATCAAGACGCAAAAGCACAAATTGGAGGAGGAGCTCGGCCGAAAATCGCTTCAGCGGTTACAAAGTGCCAATTATATATACCTATTAATCATTTGTCAGAGTCAGCCAGATCAGATAACTATAAGATAAAGCTCCCGTACTACCGATTTGTACAGATATGAGGTTTGGGGTCGAAAATCTGTAAAAAAAATCATTATGAAGTTAGTATTGAAACTGAAAATCATCGAAATCGGAAGACTATATAATATTTAATCCTAAAATAAAAAAACCCCACACAATTCATATTCAGATACAGGGTGAAAAAAAATTGTTTAATATTATTTTTTTTATTTTTTTACACAGACTATATATATATGTTTAATTTACATCATGTTTTAAATATATAATCCAACAAATGATGTAAAAATATGCCGTCTCGGTAGTAATAAGCGATATTTCCCTTCGAATATTGACTTGGAGCTGTGCTATGGTCTACGGCTTGTCGATGCAAACTTTGCTCTTAAAATACCTTCACAAAAAGGAGTCCGGCGGCGTCAAATCGGGAAAGCGGGGCTGGCCAGTTGAATGCCAGCTAGTGTGTACTGTTACTCCATCTTGTTGGAACTAGAAGTGGGCTATGTAATTTTCAGTCGTTTTCGGAAACAAAAAGTCACGCAGCAACGATCTGCATTGATTGTAAAGACGTTGCCAGCCGTGTTCTTGAAGAAGTACGATCTTTTTGGTCGATACGCCATACCAAAGGGTTACTTTTTCATCATTGAGAGGCGGTAGTTTTGCTCATTAACCGCGCCATTCAATGTGAAATGAGTTTCATCGCTCCTGAAGATGTTGAACTCTCTCTTTCTCTGAAAACCCAATATCAGCATTGTGCTCGTGGTATCGGTGTTAGTTGATTCATGGCACAAAATATACTAAAATGACGCATCGAACAAGCTATATACAATACATGTTAATAGGTAAAAAATGGCAGCAGATGGCGCACCAGCCGCTTCAACAACAATAGATTTCCTCTACTTTTTTTTAATTCGATTTAAATATTTAATGTGATGTTATAGTTAGTGTCTTTTCAATTTAAACTTTTTGATAAAATCATAAAAAGTCGGTATTAATTTATTGCTTCGAACAAAGTACGCATTAAATGATACTGATCACTTTGTCAGACCAGGTGCTGGTGAAGTTTGCTTTTTAATATCTAAGAAACCAGGCCAATGAGAAAACCACAACAACAATATCGACGAAATACTTTCCATAAAGAAAAATATACTATCCTAACTGATTTTCTTTTATTTAGTAACAAATATTGTATTATAACTTAGTTTTTTAGAATTCTCGCCGCCTCTTGGGTTCATCAAAAATTCGTTCTGAAATTCAAATTTGCATGTTTTCGGAAATAAATTGAAAATTGAAATTGAAATTACATACAACATTCTATAACTTATAAATTATTATATTATATAATCATATGCATACATATATATGTATTAAATAATTCAATAATCAATTATTTTGTTTGTGTTTTTTTTACGCCAACTTTAACTTTTTGCATGTCGTCAATGCACAGAAAATGGTTAACCAAATGTTACGCTTTTGACTTGACTATTTTCAGTCACAGTCACAATTAATACCTATATTTATTCGTCTTAACATTTTTTAACCTTTTTTATGTGAATCTGCGTTGCTCCGTAGTTGCGTCATTACACTCAACTGACAACAATTTTTTAATGTAATTGCATTTAACAGTAATTTTGCATATGTTTTAATTTTCTTTACTGATTTGAATTGAATTTTAAACTTGAACACTTGTTTTTGTAATATTTGTGAAAGATTTTAAGATTTGATTAAAATATTTTTCATTTGTTTTCTTTTATCATCAAAAACAAACAACATTACAGGGCACTGCCACAGATTTGGTTGTGCAAATTGTATTAATTGCTGAATCGCAACGATTGCAAGCAATGATGGCCACCTATGGCATACAAACACAGACACCGCATGAGGTAAAACATTTGCATTTTTGTTTTATTTAAAACAAAAATAAATAATTATTTTATCTTCACCCACAGGTTGAGCCCGTGCAAATTTGGTCTTCCACCGAGCTCATTAAGGTTTATCAACATTTGGGCGTAAATAATAAAGTTGGTCTAACTGGTCGTCCCGGCCGTCCGGTTGGCTCACTGGGCACTAGTAAAGTTTATCGCATCTGCGGCATGACTGTACTCTGCTATCCGCTCATTTTTGAAGTGTCCGATTTTTATTTGTATCGTGACATGGCGCTGCTCATTGATGATATTAAAACAGAGCTGCAATTTGTGGGCAAATATTGGCGTCTCTCTGGCCGCCCCACCGTGTGCTTACTCATACGTGAGGAGCATATGCGTGATCCGCAATTTAAAGAAATGCTCGACTTACTGGCGATGCTGAAGAAAGGCTATTGTGATGGCATGAAAGTGCGTATTGGACGTTTGCAGAATTTAATCAGCAGTTCGTGTATTGGTAAGTGCGGAATGCTGCAATTTTGCAACACAGTTTTTCATTTTTTATTTCTTGCTTGCTGCAGAGCATCTCGATTTTATGAATCAGAGCCATTTAACGGACAATGAGAATGCTTTTGTGCAAATCAATCATGAGTATATTGGCTATCAGTCGCTCACGGATGTGCCAAAAGCGTTAACATATGTTGAGGAGAAAATTTCGCTGGAAGTGAGTGCTTAAAATTAAGTTTTTCTACTTAACGTTTTTTTCAAAATTACCTTTTTTACATAACTTTTTAGCACTTTAAACATAAGCCCACACACGAAATCATCGACACTATGCGTAGCACTGAATCCATTTATTGTCTCTGTCAATTGTGGGGTATTTTATTGGAACGTGAAGGCCCAAATTTCGAAGTGAACGGTTTGAGTGTTAATCAAGCGCTCACACAACTCTATCATCGCGCTGGTTCGCTACGTTATTGGCGTGCTGTGCGTTATTGCTCATCTTTACTGCATCATATTGTCGATTCGATTAGTCCTTTCATCACTACGGTACTGGTAAATGGCAAGGAATTGACTGTAGGTGTTATTGGTCAGAAGGAGACGAATTTCGATAAACCTATGACACCGGCGGAGATCCAAAATGTTATGTACACCACCGTGCAACCGTACAATGTGATACAGGCGGTGCTGCAACAGGAGGTGGTGCTGTATTGTGGTCGCTTGATTGCCACTAACCCGTCCATGTTTAGGGGTATATTGAAGGTGTGTAACTTGTAGAAAAATGTATCTTTAATTTTAACATTTGTGTTAAATAACTGATTTGAATTATATATATTTACAGATACGCATTGGTTGGGTGCTAGAGGCCATGCGCCTTTACCTACAGATGTCCGGTCAAGAATCGATTGATTTGGAAAATCTTTCCCCCTACCAAGTGCGTATACTTTTACAAAAAGTATTGACTGTAAGCGAATGGGCTGCAGAGGAAAAGTAAGTATAAAAATCTGTCAAAATTCCGCTGAATTCTGTTGAGTAAGCCACAGGAGGGTGTTCTCGATAAAAACATTGTTGTTGTTGTTATTGTGTAGCAGTTATCCAATCCAGCTTCAGAGCAGGTCAGTGCAGACATCGAAAGCGCAATCTAGGAAACTAACTGTTTTGACGGGTCCGTACCAGAGGGAAACGGTGGTTAGTTAGATGAGTAGGGACATGCAAATAGGCGGTTAGTGTCGTGCGTGGTCTCATTGCACGCAGGTCATATGTCTAGTTAAATAGGAATTAAGTCAACTACAATAGTCAGACCTCAGGTCTAGAAAATTAATTTTAATAAAAAAAATAAGTTAAATTTTCTAATTGCTGTCGTCCCTCGGCAGGGAATGTCAACCCCTCCGAGTGTATTTCTGACCTGAAAATCAAAAAAAAAGCTGCTCATAAAAAACCATCAGCCGTTCGGAGACAGCTTAGTATAAACTGTAGGTCTCTCTATTTGTGGGGAAAAAATCAAGACGCAAAACCAAAAATTGGAGGTGGAGCTCTACCGAAAATCGCTTCAGCGAGGTCTAGTCTGCAGAAGTAAGAGTTCAGTTCACTACAGCCTTAACATCTTAGTTAGACCAGCATTACTCGAGTCTCGACTTCGGAGGTCTTCGACTGCTCTGGATGAAGGATTTATTCAGATGACGTCATTCACAAAGGTGATGCCTGCAGAACTATGGTATTTCAACGACTACTGCTTCCACAGCGATTATCACGCGATAGCTGGTTCAACGTACCACCAGGATTTTAACCAGCTAATATATATATATTTATGATTTTGCAATTATAACAACAACAACATTAATAACTGTTAAAAAATTCACTGAAACACTTCGATAATTGGATAATTTTAAGCAGTGTTTCCAAATATTTTCTTGCCAAAATAAACCTCTAAAATGGACTCTTAAGAATTTCATAAATTCATAATTAAACGAAAAATGTACAATTCATATTTACTAATATTTAATATTTTGTAGACTCACCACCTTGCAACGTCGCCAATTAGAGGGTTGCCTCTGTCGTGTACCAAAGAATTTTTATAACAAAATTTGGGAAATACTACAACGAACACAAGGTATTACAACACTGGGACATTTGTTACCCACCGTGCCGACACTAACGAATATGAGTCGTGGTGAAATCACCTTTTCGCTGTTAGTTGAGGAGACGCTAATGTGTATAGACTGTCCAGAAAGGCGACAAATCACCGTAGAGCTATTGTGCATCATAGCGACGATACTGAATCGGTATAAACCAAATATAAGAATGTCAAATCTATTTTTCACATATAATTTCTTATTTTTTTATTATTGATTTTATTTTATTTTTCAGCAATCCCGAATTGCATTTCAAACAAGCGCTGGATATTGATGATGTACTCAGCGAGGCGTTCTCAATGTATTGCAAGGTATTTATTACACACATACATATTAAGTTTCATTTTATGTGGCTTAAATTCATTTTGAAATGTATCTTGCAGGACAATAATATTGAACGTACCAACGACAACAACATGACACCCTTCTACGCTCTCATTTACACGGAAACCACTGGTTATTTAGCGCGTGCTGCTGTCAATAAAGTGCTGCAAGGCGGCGCTTTATCTACCTTAGATGAGAATGGTTTCACAGATGGCACTGAACATATGCATGATGAGACTTGCCGCGTCTCGTAAAGTCAAAAGCAATATTCGTATTGGATTTCCCAGCGCTTGCCAAAGTTATTAGTCTTTAATTTGCAATGAGCGTAATGTAAACTGCATACAAACATACTATTTATATATGTATACATACGTGTATATACGTATATTTAGCACACGTAGCACATGCGAACATTGCATCAGCTGATATTAATCATTGAGTGTTAGTCAAATTATTATGCACAACTCACATTTATTATACCTTTTTCAAATAATTTGTTGATTTTATAGTTTTACGAGCGTCTCGATACTTTCGCTCTCTATAATATTGGAATTATCAAGTATTTTAATGCTTGCTTTATAGCTTGTACAGCTGACAATATTTAAATTACGCAATCCTCTCAGTTACCCGCGCCATATCAAATTATTTGTAACTCTATTTGTTCTGTGAGTATTTTTGGTCAGTTTCTTAAAACTCGAATGTCATGAACAAATTATTTAATATAAAATTCGTCCTTTTTCGAAAGCATACATACAACACATCCAATATACTTGTTATTTACGCATATTTTTACATTATATTTATTGGAAATATATTTTTCAAATGTGTTTATGAAATAAAAATGCAATATTTTTCAATCAAACTCATGTGCTAAATCGAATTTGTAATAAGAACTGCCTAACTTACAATTAAATAACCTGTGGTTACGAATTTTTTTAAATTTATTATTTTTATTTTATTATAATTTATTTTTTCTAATTTTATTTAATTTGACATTTTTTTAAATTTATTTAATTATAGTTTCATTTATTTTAATTTATATTATTTTAATATTTATTTTATTTTATTTATTCTAATTTAATTATAGTTCATTGTGGTTTATTTTATTTCATTTAATTTTTCTATTTTATTTTATTTTACATAATTTATAATATATTTTTCATTTTATTTTATTACTTAGTTACTACTTAGTTACTGATACCGCTTACAATCGCGCTATTCATTCTTTTTGCTCGTTGCTTGGCGCTTGGCAATTGGATATACCAAGTAGAGCCAGGTTCCTCTTTCCCTGTTCTTTCCATCGGAGTGGAGGTCTTCCTCTTTCTCTGTTTCCACCGGCGGGTATTGCATCGAAAACTTTCATAGCTGGAGTATTCTTACCCATCCGGATCAGATGACCTAGCCAGCGTAACCGCTGTTTCTTGATTCGCTGATCTATGTCAATGTCGCCGTATATCTCATACAGCTCATCGTTCCATCTTCTGCGATATTCGCCGTTGCCAATGTGCAAAGGAAAATCTTTCTCTCGAAAATTCCTAACGACTCATCGGACATTGATATCGTCCACGCTTTTGCGTCATATAGGACGGGTATGATGAGCGACTTGTGGGTTTGGTTTTCGTTCACCGAGAGGGGACTTTTCAATTGCCTACTCAGTCCAAAGTAGCACCTGTTGGCAAGAGTGATTCCGCGCTGGATTTCACGGCTGACATTATTGGTGTTGATGCTGGTTCCTAGATAGACGAAATTATCTGCGACCTCGAAGTTATGACTGTCAACAGTGACATGGGAGCCAAGTCGCGAATGCGATGACTGTTTGTGTGATGACAGCAGATATTTCGTCTTGCCCTCGTTCACTACCACACCCATTATCTCTTGCTTCCTCATCCAGTCTGTAGAAAGCAAAACCCACGGTGCAGTCGCTGAGGCCAATAATGTCGATATCATCGGCGTACGCCAGCAGCTGTACACTCTTATTGATGATTGTACCTTCTATATTCAGCTCTGCAGCTCGTATTATTTTCTCCTTCCCGATCCTGATGAAGCTTTTAGTGTTGCTTAAGGCCAGTTTACATAGCCGCATACGTTTTGCGGGGATACCAAATTCAGACATAGCGGCGTAGAGGCAGCTCCTATTCGTGCTGTCGAAGGCTGCTTTAAAATCGACGAAGAGTTTGTGTGTGGTGGTTCTCTTTTCACGGGTCTTTTCTAAGATTTGGCGCATAGTGAATATCTGGTCAATGGTTGACTTACTAGGTCTAAAGCCACACTGATAAGGTCCAATCAGTTTGTTGACGGTGGGCTTTAGTCTTTCACACAATACGCTTGATAGGACCTTATATGCCATGTTAAGAAGGCTTTTTCCACGATAGCTGTACATAGAGAGCTTGAAAATCGGTCCCACAGTTACCGTATACCGAGTTGCTGCTAAGTGCTCTCAGAGAGCAGGACTGCAAGTCGAGTAGAAAACTGCTCGATAGTCTGTTGTGATTGCAGCTTTTCGACGTCGATGTTCTTCGATACACAGAGGAGCATGCATATCTTTACAGCAACAATATAGTGGTCCGAATCGATGTTGGGCCAAGTCGATCAGCCTCAACCCATTAGGGGTTGTTTCGTTGTGAAGCTGAATTTTCCAACAGCCGTACAAAAGATTTGCCCACGCTGGCATTAAAATCGCCAAGCACGATTTTCACTTTGATGCGGATTGTGGCGAGACGTTCATCCACCGAGGTGAATGCCAGTACTCGACGATGGAGTCTCTCTCGCACCACAAATCCCACACCAAATTTGCATTCCTTTATATGGCCGCTGTAGTAGATGTCACAAGAACCTACTCACTTTTATTTTATAACTTTATATTATTTATTATATGTTTTATATTACATTTTATTTTATTTATAATATTTTTGCATTTTATTTTAGTTTATTTTACTTTATATAATTTATAATAAATTTTTATATTTTATTTTATTTTAATTTGTTTTTATTATTGTTTAAATTATTTAATTTAAGTTATTTATATTTATATTTATATTTATATTAATATTTATATTTATATTTATATTTATATTTATATTTATATTTATATTTATATTTATATTTATATTTATATTTATATTTATATTTATATTTATATTTATATTTATATTTATATTTATATTTATATTTATATTTATATTTATATTTATATTTATATTTATATTTATATTTATATTTATATTTATATTTATATTTATATTTATATTTATATTTATATTTATATTTATATTTATATTTATATTTATATTTATATTTATATTTATATTTATATTTATATTTATATTTATATTTATATTTATATTTATATTTATATTTATATTTATATTTATATTTATATTTATATTTATATTTATATTTATATTTATATTTATATTTATATTTATATTTATATTTATATTTATATTTATATTTATATTTATATTTATATTTATATTTATATTTATATTTATATTTATATTTATATTTATATTTATATTTATATTTATATTTATATTTATATTTATATTTATATTTATATTTATATTTATATTTATATTTATATTTATATTTATATTTATATTTATATTTATATTTATATTTATATTTATATTTATATTTATATTTATATTTATATTTATATTTATATTTATATTTATATTTATATTTATATTTATATTTATATTTATATTTATATTTATATTTATATTTATATTTATATTTATATTTATATTTATATTTATATTTATATTTATATTTATATTTATATTTATATTTATATTTATATTTATATTTATATTTATATTTATATTTATATTTATATTTTTATTTATATTTATATTTATATTTATATTTATATTTATGTTTATATTTAATTCCCTTTAATTTAATGTGATCGTATTTTGTTGTCTCCATTTATTAAAACACAAAATCAAGTAACATAAACACAGCAAATCTTCAACATTTTATTGTATAAATGTATACTTTTTGCCAAATTGCAAAAACTTATACTATATATTCATACAGATATACATATGTATATGTAATTATATAAACAATGAATGTTGGCAGTGCTAAAAACGCATTGCTCTCACCATACATCTACACAAAAAAATATATTATCCATTATAAAAGAAAATATCCTTCTCTTTTAGCTGTTAGCCCCTAACTTATTCTTGTCGAACAATTGCGATAGTACGCGAATTTCCGTTCCGTCTTCTTGCCATTTTTCTCACAAGGACTCTCGCTTCTGCCGAATTGCACTGTCGGATAAACTTCTTCCCACTCTGCTTCGGGACGACTCAACACACCCTTGGGTCGCACATATCCTTGCGTCTGTGTTTGATTATGTCCTTGTTGCTGACATTTATTCGCCTGTTGTCCCGTTGACATGGTGCTGCCTATCTGATCCTCCACTGGCAGAGGATTGTTCAACATTTGTGTGACACTACGCGACAATAGTACCGGTTGTATACGATTATAGCCATTGCAACTGGGTTTATAGCGTGCAAATCTCATTGTTAAACGCTCCATTTCGTCAGACATCCATTTGTGTACCGATTTCGTAGGCATAATTGTTTTTAATTTTTAAAATTTGATTTCCAACAACAAGTAAATGTTTTATTATATGTTATATAATTTATTATATATTATTTAAACAAATAGTTTTATTCGTTAGAATCTACCGTATTTGGTCGCTGGCTAAAAATGCACTAAAATCGTGGCGAGGCCAAACGCCCAGTTTTATTCGAATTCCCAATATATTGCTCTTAACTAATTGCTTAACTTTTTGTCTGCTACAAATAACCCTTTTCAAAGGAAAAAGTAATCGGACAGAAATTAGTGTATACGTGGTATAGAAAATGATATAAAGAATAATTCTGGTAATAAATTTGCTTGCGCTTTTTATTCAGCCACACATCTGAGTTTATTACACACATCATTTGAGATTAAAGAAAAAGTTTTCAGAATTTTATTTATTTAAAATTTTTTTTTCATTTAATTCCAATTTTTCAATTTTTTTTATTTAGTTTGATTTTTTATTTTTTGTTTTAATTTTATTTATTTTTATTTTATTTCGTTCCATGTAATACTTTTTAAATTATTTTATAGTGTTTTTTGTTTAATTTTATTGTATTTAGTTTTATTGTAAATAAAAAAATTATTTTAGTTCGTTTTATTGAATTTGAATTTTTCACTTTAATTAAAATTTAATTAATTTTCATTTAATTTAACATTCTTAATTTTATTTTATTTTTTTTACCGAAATTAATTTGATTTTTTAAACCAATTTGAAATTTGCATAATTTAATTTATTTGTTTAATTTAAATTTATTTAATTTTTTTATTTTAATTTATTTTTTTTTAAATAATTTAATTTTAGTTTAATGGAATTTTAGATTTTATTTCAATTAGTTTTATTTTCCTAATTAAATTTAATTTAATTTTTTTTTTAATTACTATGGTAAATACAATTTTTTTAATTTCACAATATTTTTTTTTACTGAATTTAATTTGATTTTACTTCATTAATTTTATGTAATTTTTTTTAATTCATATTATTTTAGTTTAATGTTTTACTTAATTTAATTTAACTTTTTAATTTGATTTATTCTAAATATTGTAAATTTATAAACCAGGCCTTTTAGCTCACTATAAAATAACTAACATTATGTATGGCCGCAAAAAACAATTTATTCAATTTATTTAATTATAATCTTTTAAATTTTATTTTTTGATTAATTTTGATTTACGTTAATTATTTTGAACACCTTTTTTAATTTAATTTAAATTAATTTTATTTCCTTAATATTTTGATTTAAGTTTTCTTTTATTGAATTAAGATTATTCAATTTAATTTGTTTCAATTCAGCTTCATTTTTTATTTAATTTAATTAAAATTTTTGAATCCCATTTTATTTTCTTTTACAGAATTTAATTTGATTTTATGTAATTTTTTTATTTAATTTGGTTTAATATTTTTTATTTAATCAAATTTAATTAACATTTTTTTAATTTAATTAAATTTAATTAATATTTTTTTAATTTAATTTAGTTAATTTTTTTTATATTTTATTTAATATATTTTCATTTCATTTAAATTAATTTTCTATTTATTTTCAAATTTTAATATCTAATTTAATTTAATTTAATTTATTTTATTATTATTATTTTTTATATTATTTAATTATCTTTTCATTAACTTAATGTAAATTAATTAAATTTTTTTGATGTTATTTTGTGTGATTTTTTATTTAGTTTAAATTTACTTAATTTTATTTCAATTTATTTTATTTTTTGGTTTAACTCAATTTATTTTTTTTTTGAATTTTTACATTTTATTTTATTTTATGTTTATATTTCTAATTTAATTTAATTTAACTTTTTCTTTTTCTTTTATTTTCTTATTAACAAATTGTTAACCTCCTCCACCTTAAATCATCTTTTTCCAAAGCTCTTCTTTTACTCATAGATCTGTTAAAAAATGACAAACGGAACTGTATTTACTGCATTATTGTTGTCTGTCTGTTGGGTTATCGATTTACTGGTGAAGCCTTTTTCACCATTTTTGCGCTTGACTTGTCTGTGAGGGAGGCATGGACTTTGTTGCAGGCGTGAAAATTGCATCAGCAGCGTGTAAGCGGTTCACGAACATTTCGATTGACCACATATAATATATTCTTTATGTATGATGAATGTATGTACATATGTATATAACGCATATATGTATGTAAGTACATAATATGAAGGTTGATTACAGCATAAGTTATTTATCTATATCTTTGAACTACTTTTCGGCACGATTCTTTTACTCTTCTTTTTACAGACATAGGTATGTATGTACATGTGTGTTGTAGTTATATTCAAATAGTCAAAGGTCAGTACAATGTATACGACGTAATTCTGCGTAGTTTTTAACACCCTCTTTTTGTTGTTTTGTGCAGAAAAATTCGTTCCGTTGGCATTATTTACCCAACTCATTTTTATATCCGGCAGTAGTGCAGTCGAGTGGGTGATATTACATATGGTACATATGTATATATGACGCTGGTAGTTCAACTTCATCGTAGTATAGGTCATCATAATTCAGTTACTAGGCATAATTGAGGCATCAAATTTGGTGAATAAATGGGTCAGAAAGACAAAGGAGGCTTCCTTACATAAAAGTTTAAAAATTTTTCAAATTAAAAAGCTGGACCGCATTCCGTAGAATTTTCATGAAATGAAATCCCGGCTCATATACGTGTATTCAGCCTTACTACACCCTTACAAAAATATTGGCGAAGTAAAAAGTAACCTATTATTTTTGCAATATACTTAGAGCTATCTGATTATGTCAAAAATTCACCATTTTGCTCCATAACTTTTTGCCCTTTTGAAAGTATTGGCATTATACCTCTCTTAAAGACACTCTTGTCTTTATTGGCAAAAAAAAAATTGGGAGAATCGATTTTCACAGGCTTCTCTGGAGGCCAATTCTTCACCCGCAAAATCATTCCCCATAAAAAGTATGATGCGTGAGAATCTCCCAACCATATCTGGCGTTGCCCTCATTAAACTCAATTCCCCTCCTGCTGAGCGCTTCTGGGCGATTGCTTCCTTCAGACGTAGACGATGGAGATCCGATTCATTGCCGATCCCACCAAATACACCACAAAACACTCCTGGTCATCAATTCTGTCGACTACGGCCGTTTTTGTTTGACGTTGTTTTAAGTGATTCACTTTTCATCACCAGTCACCATCCGCTTCAGGAATGGGCAGATTTTGTTACCATTCAGCAGCTGGAAATTCAGTCCATTAGGTTTTTTCTCGTTAACTCACGTGACACCCATACACCGAACTTCTCTGTGTGCCCAGCCTTTTTCAAATGGTTCCAAACTGGGTTTTGTGCAATCTTTGGCTCATGTGCAGTCGAAACAGAGTTCAGATGACGATTTCAATTATTTTATCGACATTTCCGAAAATTGTTCCTCCACACTGTAGATCTGCACGGTGGACTATTACAGTGTCAGGACCATAAAGACTATTCCCATTTTCATCTGCCTGACTTGTCCTTTCGGAGATAAATTATTTTTTGTTGAGTTAAGGATCAACTCAGTTTCTTAATTTTTTTTAGAGCAAAATATCATCTTTCTAACGTCATCTAGCCTAATCCAATCGCACTTAACCCATTAAAACCCAACCATATATATATATATACAATATGTAATTGGCGCTTTGTAACCTCTAAAGCGATTTTCGGCCGAGCTCCTTCTTCAATTTGTGGTTTTCCGTCTTGAGGTTTTTCTAACAAATGGAGGGACCTGCAGTTTATACTAAGCCGCCTCCGAACGGCTGATGGTTTTTTTATGAGGAGCTTTATTTCATGTCCGGAATACACTCGGAGGGGTGGACATTCCCTGCCGAGGGGCGACAGAAATTAGAAAATTTAGCTTAAATTTTTATTTAAATTAATTTTCTATAACTTTTGGATGTTACTACGACAACAGAATATGAAACCGAGCCTTCCGAGTGGCAGTACGCAATGCTAACCGGCTACCGCGGCCGCCACTTTTTTTATTTTTTTAAATTCATTTATAAGGTGTTCATTAAAATGATGTAATTAACTCCCTGTTAAAACATAATAATAGCTGAAAATTTTCAAGAAGTAAAGTTTCAGGAATATATAAAAAAATTTTGAATTGATTTTTTGATGACCACCAATGGTATGATAATTTTTTGAAGCATTAACTCTCTATGCAATGTACTATATACGTGTAACATAGCTCACAAATCCACACTCCGTACACCTGAGCTGGTTCGGGATTCGCTTTTAAAAATGTTTAGATGAAGAGTCCTGGTTCGACTAACATCCAAAATTATGAAAAATTAATTTCCCCGAAACTTTCTACGGTGAGCATTTAAAGCTTGGTCGTGATTAAGTTTGGCCGACGGACATTAACCTTACGTCCTTTCGTTACTTAATTTTATGACAGTATGATCCCATGGTCATATCGCTATTGCCATTTCATTTGACAAAAAGAATCAGAATGAGCATACCTACAATATATGATACAGCAATACTATTCGAATAATTTTTGTGATAAGATTAATTGAATAATCTCATATATGACCAAACTCTCCCCGTTGTCCCTTTTTGTATTATTTTAATTCGCTTCTAAAGGACACTTTTTCTCCATCGTTCGCGAATAGTTCAAGTTGGTGTGAAACCATTTTTTAAATCTCGTAGGAGGTTACCAGTCGGATGTGGGATCTTTTCTAAAGTTCAAGGACAACTTTTGAACCTAATGACAGACTTCCTCTAGGAGTTTTTTTTTTGAAGCTGAAGGGAAGTCGTAAGAAAGGGTTTCCCAAGCTTCTGTATGGCATATTAGATTCAAAACAAATGGAAACAAATTTCTTTAAATGATTGTTAACCTAAGGGCTTCGTTGAAAAGCTGTAGTGCGTAAAATATAAAAATTGTAATTAAAATAATAAAAATAAAAGAAAATAAATGAATAGTTTTAATATATGTACATAGTTTTTCATTTTAAATGGACCATAAAAAAATAAAGGTAAATAAATGATGCAAATCTGTCTCAAATTAGGTGTGATACCGACCTTTGTATGTATGCAATCAACTTAATAATGGCATTTTATGCTCATAATTATACAATGCATTACGTCTCACTATTTATTATTTATGATAATTACCATATATTCCAAATTCTTAAACACTCATATTTAGAAATACACATGCTAGCAGACAACTGAATTTTTTAAAATTATTTTGGACCTCTTTATGGCGTCAGGAATACTCAGAAATAAAAAAAATTGATTATTTGACATTTATTTTTTTAAGATTAAGTGATGAATAATAATTTTTAAAAAAATCTTATTGAATCTGTCAAATCCTTTTCGAGTTATTTAAAGATAAAAAAGCTTTAAAACAATTGCGAAAACTTTAAAAGGGTTACCCTTAAAACCATACTTCTTTGAAATGTGGACCACTGTAGTTGGAAGAACTTTCAGTCCGGTTTTAATTAAAATTTATTCATAAAAAAACTTATGCCTTTTCCAAGTTTTTTCATTTTAATTTCGATCTTTTATAGAAAATTAACTGTTTTGATTTTGTTTTAGAAAATCTGAAGAAAAATCTCCTTAGATTGCTATTTTTTTTTAAATAATTTGGCTAATATTTTTTTTAAACTTCGATCTATTATCTATTAAAAAATATTTTTTTCGTCCGATTGATTTTAGAGGAAACTCAAAAACTTGTGTCGATCACTTAAAGACATATATTTTGGAACTAAATCAGCACAAACAGCGCTTACTTTAAAAATTATTACTTTTTCTAAAAAATTTTCAAACCGAATTGTGGTAAATATTATAACACTACATTAATAAGGTAAAACGATGCATTGGAAAAAAATATTAATTTCTTAGATATTTCAATACGTATTACATTTCAATTAATATTTCATCAAAAAATCATAATTTTAAAAATTTATTTTTGGAGAAAATTTAAAAATTTTTGAAAGAACTCTTCATGATTTTTCGCTTATAATTTTTTTTTGCTAATAATTAAATTTAATTTAAAATAAATATTTTAGAAGCTCTAAATATGTTTATGTCTTTTTTTTTGAAAATGAAAAATTTTGACTTATGCCTTATTTAAAAAAGTGTTAATTTCTGATATGGTGAAATTTTGCTAAAAAAACCCTGTTTAGTAATAAAAAAACCCATTTAGTAAAAAAACTGACTTATATAAGCTTTCAATTTTTGTTTTAGCAAATTTATATGTAAATGCAAAAACAAATCTCATTTGAGAAATTTTTATTTTACCCTCTCTAAGAGCTCAAAAGTATTTATGCATGTGCGTGTACTCATATTCAATCACTCAATCACTTTTCGCACTCACTTTTCGGCATATGTACTCACTTGTCTGCTACTCACATGCGCTCAACATTCAATTACTCAATCTGATGGTTAAACGAAAATTTTTTCTTCTACCTGCCGCTGCACTAGGCGCCCATAAATTCGTAGCAAGCAAACGTTGTAAAATTGATTGAGTCGCTTGCATTATTTTATGTACGCCTGGTAGTTGAGACAAGTGACGCTGCTGTTTGTGTTAGTCGAGCTTTCTGAGGTGCAATGTGACATACATATAATACATACATATGGTATAAGGCAAAGATGACACTAGAGGGCGCACTGAGCGGCGTATCAAAACTTTGATTGTTGATAATTTCTGACAGAGTGAACCGATTTGGTTGATTCAAGTGCCATTTGAATGCTAAAATAAAGAAGTAAATTCTGCATTACAAGACTATGATTTCTTATTACGAAAAAAGAACATTAATGCAACTTTAAGGTAGTAATCTCCTTTAGAACCCGGGAAAAACGGTTCTTTCCGCAATTTTTTTAAAGGGAAGAAAATTGAGGTTAACGAAATTTTTAGACAAGAATGTACTATATTTAAGCTTCAAAAAACCGTTTTTAGTATAAAAAAATATTGGAATTTTCCAATGTTGTGACGAGTTTTCTGAATCGGCTGCAGTCTGAACACGTGAAACACGGTCCATCACCAGATGGAGGTCGTGTGTTGCATCTGAAGCAGTTGTATCAAACTTTGTTTTTGAATTTTCATCGATGTCTCTTCTATATGAATTAAAAAAATAACGGAAAAGTTGGAAAATTCTTTCCAAGTTTGAAAAGAAAATCCATTTCAAGTTGTAAAAAATAATTTAAATATACTTTTGTCCAACTTTTTTAGTTCAAATAGAAGATAATTTGATCTTTTTCGATCAAATAGAAGATAATTTGAAATTCTTGGATAGTTTTAGAATAGATTTAAGCAAAAAATCAATTTTTTTAAACCTCTAAAGCAGGCAACTGCCTTAATGATTTATGTATCAAATGAAAAAAGCGAAATTTTTTGCATATTCACACTTCCTGAACTGTGTTTTTTTAAATAAATTTTTTAATTGTCATTTAGAAAGTAGCAATAAAACTCTATACCTTAGAACAATAAAATTTTATAAAAATTATCATTTTTTTCCTTCACACATTTATTTATATTCGTTTTTTATTCTTATGCCATCGCAATGATAATTTCAAAAATACAATAAAAATCTTTTACTTTTTAGTTACTAAGTTTTTTTTTGTCAGTTTGTTTGTTTGTTTGCTTCTAGTTGGTTTTGTTGTTAAACATACATATTTTGTTTTTACACATTTACGTAATAAATTCTGATTAGTAGACGTAAATATTGTATGAAAGTAGGTACATTACTCGTGTTTGTTGTTGTTATAATTAATTTCTTTACTACTTATTTTTTTTATCTAAGCATTCTTTTTCTATAGTTTTCAATGCTCATTGTTTTTTGTTACTTTTTTATTTTCTTTTGCTTTGTTTATTTTATCTTTTTTTAATAATAATTAGTATAAAAATTTACACTACAGCGCAACTTAAGTTAAAACTTTATTTTTTTAAATTTTTTTTTCATTTTGATTTATTATTTATTTTTAAGTTTTTTTTTAAATTTTTTTTTTTAATTTTGGATTTATTTTTATTTTTTTCTAATTTTCGATTTATTTTCTTTCCTTTTAAATTTTTTATCGTGTATAAAAACTTTTGTTTTTTAATTTTATATATAAAAAATAGTTAAGCGAATTTAAAACATACATACATATATGTGCACTTGGTTAAGTATGTAAGTATCTATGTATGCATTTGTAGTTTTGCTTGCTTGCTTGTTAGTCTATTTCAATTTCAGCTTGCTAAATTATTATGCGTAAATAATTGTGATATATTTATATACATATATATATATTTTTAATAAACTATTAAATACGTAAATATCTAAGTATATAAAAACACGCTAGACTTATGCATAACAAATTTTCTCTGTTAATGATATTGCATGATGCCGCTTTATTTACATCCAAATGGATTTGGCTAAGCACACAGCGGCTTGGAGAGCAAGATAAATATAAAAAAAATAAAATGTGTGTTATATTAGTTGTTCACTTGAAACACCTTTTCTTAAATAATTTTTTCACGTCCCTATGCTTTTTGACATAATTGCTTTACGTTCTCCGCTGATTTATTGCGAATTAGCTATTTTATAATTAAGCTGAGAAATCATAAAAAAAAAATCGCATTAAGTCAAACTTCTTATTTTAATTCAAATTTAGTATTTAATTTAGTAAATTTTTTCAAATTCTGTTTTTTAATTAAAAATTTTAAATTTTAGCAAAATCTTTAAGGCAAATATTCGAGCAATCATATGTATGTATGTATAAATGATATTATTTTGTAGTTAAATTTTCGTTTGCTTACTAAAAATATTTACTAAAATTTTTTCAATTAAAAACTAGTAATTTTTTTATAATCAATTAGCATTTTTTGTATTTATTATAATAAATTTAATTCAATTCCAATTTCTATATGTTTAGACAAATTTTTTACTATTTAATTTGTTTTTAATATTTTTTTTAATGATTATAAAATTACAGCTGTATGTAAATAGACGTAAAATAAATATAAAATATAGGTTAAAAAAAATTTTTTTTGTTTAAAAAAAAAATAAAATAGGGGCAAAGGGAAGCTGGAATTCTATTTCATAGTTGGAAAAATTCTTAAAACCTTTAAAGCTGTTTAAACTTAAAAAAAATTAAATTTTTCGAATATTATAAAAACAAAATTAATATATATATATATCTATATATGTAAATTAAATAATATTAAACTTATAGAATAAAATAATTTATTTTTGAATAATTAATAAAAATTAAATAAATAAATAAAATAAAACTTGTAAAACGCAGAGAAATATTAATAATTAAAAATAAAATAAAGAAATTAAAATAATATAAATTTAACTAAAACTGAAAAGATGAAAATAATAAAATTCATAGAATAAAAACCTTTCAAAATAATATGACTATTAAAACTGCATTTGAAATAAATCAAAAAATTATATATACATATATATTTATTATATGTATAATTATTATAATACGTTTTTGAAATGAAAAGAAAAAAAAAAACAAAAAATAGTAAATAATTTAAGTTAAACGAAATCTTTAAAAACTGGGTATGGATTTTATTTTTATTTCATATTTTATTTCATTTACTAAGGACGGCGCTGAATGGAATAATAAATTTGTTTAAAATAAAGAAATATTTTTTAAACTATAAATTAAATTAAATATATATTTTATTGTATATAACATAATATATATTATATATTGTTTCTGAAATTATGCATCTAAAAAAAAAATTAAAATTTTAAAGTTAAAAAAATTAAAAAAAAAACAAAAACCAATTTTAAATTTTTAAAAGTAACAATATACATTCATAAAAAAGCCAAAAATTTAATGTTTCTTAAAATCCATGAATTGAAGAAAAGAATTAAAATAAAACTGTTTCGAATTGAAAAAATTAAGCAGCATTCTTTTTTATTAAGTAAATTAAAAAAGCTCAAAATTGTTTCAAATATTTTGCAAAAATATACGTAGTTTATATATACTTATATACTTAAGTATATGTATATAACGTAAACGGCGCTTTGCAACCGCTGAAGTCATTTTCGACGGTATAGCTAGCTTAAAGGCATTAAAAATACCAAACTCTAATATACCAGCACTTAATTAAAGCACTAGACAGCAAAACATTTAAAAACACATAAAAAAATTTTAATACTTATTTAAAAAAAAAATTATATATAAATTGAGTGTATAAATAAACATAAAATAATGCACATAAAATAATATACAAAAAATTATAAATAAAAGAAAAACATAATTTGCTTAGTAACGATTCACTATAACAGCGAAACAAATAAAATTCCATCCCTGCGTTTCTGTTTTAATTTTTCAATTTCAATAATTCCTTTTTTGCTGCTATTAACTATATTATTTTTTTTGTAATGATTTTCAATTGTTGTTCGGTTTTGTTGTTTTAATTTGCTTTTATTATTCTTACTATTTTTTATTTGTTGTTCTTTGTATTTCTATTTAAGCATTTAGAAAACTAAAAACATAAATTCAGTATAAAATGCTAAAGATCCCTGAATATGACTTCTTAACATTATTTCTATTTATTAATAATAATATTTAAGTAAATCTATTTTATATATAATATTTTTCTCGTTATTTTTATTTTTTTTCTATTGTAGTTTTTAGCTTTGACTATAGTTTTATTTTGTTGTTGTTGCTGTTGGTTTTAGTTTTCTATTATATTAATTTCTTCTTTTCTGCGTAAATGAAACACTAAATTCTAAATATAAACATCAAAATTAATATTTCTTTGTTGCTTTTGACTTACAATACAATACACAAAAGAATTCCTCAAACTCTATGCTTTTTTCATCGTTTCTGATGATTCGTTTTCGAAACTTAGCTTAGTTAATTATATTATTATTATTATTATTTTTTTGATTTTTTCTTCATTTCTTGCTTTTGGTTCTCTTTGTTTTGTAATAAAAAATAGTTTACAACATTAATTAACGGCAGTTCTTTCGGGTTTTTTTAAATATACTTTTATGTATGTATGTGTTTATGTGTATTGGTTTTTGTGTCAAATGACTGTAGATAATGTTTGAAAAAAAAAGAGAAAATTCAATAAAGGCTCTAAACGAGTAATTAAATGATATTCAACAAAAAAAAACTAAAAAAAAAATTATTGGCAGAAAATATTTAATGAAATTAATGTGGATAATTTCAGATATGAAGGATATTGGTTGGAAAATTAACTTTTACTTCGAAATTTAAATTTTTAGAAATTTTTGCTAAACACACAAAGCTGTTTTTGTCTCATCTACCATCAATTATTTATCAAAAGAGAGTTTTAAGTTTTTTTTCAAAAATATTAATTACTTGAATGTGTTGCGAAATGTGGAATTATGTATTATATATAGGACTTCTATATGGATGTACGTTTGTATGCACTTATGTATATGTAACTTTCGAGTTCTTTGTTGCTGTAGTATTTTTGTTGTTGTTGTTGTGATTTTTGTTTAAGTATGAAAGTCAGTGCGTTTTATTTTTTTTACATTCAATGATTCACATTTTATCTAGGCGCACGTGTACTAACACGACTACGCATAGACTCTGAATCCGTTTCATCATCAGCTTCCTCTTTCGGTCGCGTCCATTTTATCATCGTCTCCGGTGAGCGATAAAGGAAGATTAATTTGGCAAAGAGATCCTCTTCCAGCGCAAATTCAAGCGCTTGTCTTACCTATTGGGGAAAAAAAGAAAAAATATTATTATAATAAATATAAAAATATGTATATGTTGAATATATACATATATATATGTATGGTACATGTTTTCATGTATACATTTTAAGTTTTTAAGTTTTTCTGTAACATTTTACCACTTACCAAATATATGTCAAGGCACAATTGCAATACTCTATCCACATAAGGCATATCTTCGAACATAATTTTACGATTTTGTCCACCAATGAAGGACTTGAAGAAGCGCGAAGCCACAATGACGAACGTTGTATATGCGCCAAGAATGCTGTGAGTAAGTAAACGATAGAAACTCTTTTAAATTAACTAAAAAAAAACACTTGTAGGCGAAATATTAAAAAAATAAATCAATAAAAATGAAATGTCTATATAATTAAAACATACACGTATATAAATTTTCCCAAGATTATGTTTTTGTGGTTAAAGTCCATATAATAAATGATTTGATCCAAATATCTGCATATCTGCTTACTTACCCGCCTTTCGTAATGAAACTAAATGTTGACGGGAACTGTTTATCGTTAAATGTATAAAGAACTAGGCCCGAATTACATCTATCCAAAGGTAATTTCACCAAAAAGTCATTGTGGAACTCATCATCGCAATAATCGGCAATTTCCCACCAAAGGCGCGCAGAAGAACTGTTGCGCATGCGTATTAAGAGTGGGCGATAAGCTTAAATTTTAGGAAAAAAAGAGAAAATTAAATTAATATTCAAGGTTTAAGAAACTTTATTTCATTTTTTAAGATGTAAATATCAAAAAAAAAAAAATTAAAAAAATCTTGATATCATCATTTAGAATCCCTCACTTAAAAATTTATAAATTTATTTTTTTTTTTAATTAAATTAGATTCACTACAGAAGTAGGGACAGTATAGTGTCCATTTTAAGTAATTGATAAAATCTTGAGTATTATACAATATTAAGAAAAAATTAAATATATACATATATATAAAAATTTTAAAAAGATGCAGTCCAATGTACCGAATGCAGCGGAATTCTCTGTTCTACATGTAACCCACGCATTACTGCTGACTGCACTGCCATGACCTTGAATTTTGGCACAACCAACATTCACGTTTATTGAAAATTAATTTAAAAACTAATTTTTCCTTAAGTGATTATAAAGCGTCATTTATATATTAGGTCAAAAGTAAAAAGTTCGTTCGGTTTTTATCTAAGAGATGGCGTTATTGTCCATAGTACTAGTGTTACGTGTCGCACCATGTCATACTATACGGCGCTGAAAACGTGTTTATTCGCGCTTAAAGTTTGTCTCTGACAGTTTTTCGATGGATTGACTTAGTACGTTGTGAGAAAATTCGCTATATTTTACAATTTTTCTTCGATCAAGGCGAAAAAGCAGCCAAAGCGGCTGAAAAAATTAATTTTAGTTTATGGGACCGTTACTGTAAACGAACGTGTAGCACAAAACTGATTTGCTAGGTTCCGTTCCGGTAATTTCGATGTCAAAGATGCACCACGCGTCAGGAGGACTGTCGTCGAAAATTCCGAAAAAATCATGGAAATAGTGGAAACAGATCGTCACGTGAGCGCTTAAAAAAAACCGAACGAATTTTTTACTGTACCTAATATATAACTATATATCCCCCAAATGGCTTCCAAATGTTGACATTGGAATAATAAAATAATATTCAAATATTATTTACAGTGTTTCGCAATATTAATTGGATTTAGAAACTGTTATTTGTTGAGACATCAGTATGTATGTGTGGTTTCTTTAAATATTACTATTTTTTATTATTATTATTTTCTACTCACTTTGTCCAGTTGGCATTAGTTGATTTACAATGCTAACATCACCAGAACTTAAAATCTGCAATTAGTTTTGTATTAGTAATCATATTCTTCAGTAATTTTACTTCCATTTAAATTACCTTAATGAATTTCGGCACCATATCGGGCAGTGGTACCACTTTGGAAGTGCCATTTGCTTCCAGCATATTTATCAAATCGTCACGCCAAGCATACGTACTATTCATATGAAAGATAATCTCGCCGGAAACTGTGCCCATCAAACTCTTATCTGGTGGTTTACGTGTAATGGAGTAGGCAAAGCTCGACACAATTGTACCATTCGATTTCAACTCCTCTAACAAACGAGTACGATCCGGTGGTGAGATATTCCATAGTGATGGTGAATTACCAGGCAGTTTAATCGCTGCAATATCACTTGCATCATAACTACTGAGGAATGTAATCGCCGCTCTATCCCTGACATAAGCACCCTTCAAATCACTGTACATGGCATCGTCGAAAGCGATTATATTATCGCGTGTATTCGTTTGATAGATGGGCGCATACGAACCGATACGTATCGAGATACTAACTTGCATTGGTATATTCGATTGACCAACAGCATTTATCAGCGCAAATAGACAGAGTGGACCCCAGAGTGCAAATACAATTGCTGTAATGAATAAGCCGCCCATAATAAGTTTGGTTAAAATCGGTTTTTTGGTAGCGCGTATGGCCGGGAAATCAGTTTCCATTTGACGACTACACTTAATGAAATAAATATCAGCAAATATATCCTCCATTTTAAGCCAATCGAATAGTGTCATTGTGCTGTCCGTGCATACCCAATCGAGTATTGTGCGCAACTCGTATAAGAATGGTATCGCCATGTAACTGAAATGCGGTTAGAAAAGAACGTATATAGTGTGTTTATATATACATATGTATATAGTTTTCAAATAAAATATACACTTACACCTTAAAGGACATCATATTTATGAGCGAAAAACTCTTTGTTAAAAAGTTGCCCAAAATACGTTTAGGATAACCACATTTGATTTGATACGAAGACAAGAGTATATAGAAACATTTGATGATGTAGAATATAATTGGTGGCGCCAACGAGTAGAAGCTACGCTCCGTTACCGCAGGCACAATGAAGAACATCCATATGTGTATGCCAATGACGGAGAGGAAATGGAAAATGATTTTGTGTAGCAAAGCCTTACGCAAATACAACGCTCGATCGATAACGATTAACATGAATTGTACCAACAACATAATTAGAAATGGTGTTGGCACTTTATTCTCCTCCAAATAGGTTTGTACGCCACCAGCCGATTGTTGGGACTGAGTGTAAAAACAATGTATTATTATTATTTATAATAACAAAAATAGCAGATATTTATTCATCTATGTATCATCAACTTACGCCAAATGATGTAAAACCGAAAAGTAGTACGAAAAAGTTAACAAAATCACATAGGAACATTAGCGCATAGACATCAGCGGGCAGACGTGATTTCGAGAGTAAATTGGAAAAGAATTTCCTTACAGATGATAAGTATTTGGCACGTCTAAGTTAAATTGAAAAGAAATAATTATTAAAAAATTAGATTATTTTTAAATTAAACTTGTTTTCGTTTTTTTTAATACTTTAAATGTTTCAGTCGTCGCTGATATGTGCTAAAACTTATGCTTGCTTGACTCCTTTGACTTCTCAATGATAAATTATCTGTAGAGGATTTTCTAATTAACTGCTTGTTATCTTCTCGTGCATCGGCGCCACCCTCTTTTCGATTATTCGTGCCATTCTCACGCTTCTCATCGGTGTTATTTTCGTTTTCATTACTCTCATTTTCTCCAGCTCTAGTATTTCGCCTTCGAATGCCATCACTTTCGCTAAGCCTGTTGTTGTCATTTGTTGCAGTAGTGTTTTCTCCAACAACTGTTTCTGGGTGTTCTTGTTCCGTGTACGTAGTAGCTTCCAACTCTTTTTCTTTTTCAATGCCTTCAGTTGCTCTATTGGTAGGTGAAGAAAGTGACAAATTAAATTTTCTTTGCGAAAAAAAATTAAATAAAAATTGTGTTTCAATAAAAAATAATACAAGAAAATTGATGAGATTTGTATGTATTGATTTGATTTGTAGCAATGAATAATGGAAAAATGCTAATTGGAGTTTTGTTACCTGAATTCTAGTCTACCTACTTAGGCAACCAAACGGCCCTATTAAAATATACCACTAAGGACCTTTAGAGCCCTAACCGTTATTCAAACCAATGTGTGGAGTTGTAAACAATTAAACAACAGACGTATTTTAATATACGTTGAATATCTGAACATATTTTGTTCATAATTTCTTCTAGTATAATTAATATTTAATGAATTTTTCTCATACATACCTACATTTATATTTTTTTGAGCTTTTAAATAATAAAAAGAATAGCATATTCGTTATTTCCACTTTAAAAGGAAACATCAGATTTCAATAATAAAAAAACGGTTAAGGAAGAAGTGGCCAAAATTATTCGCTTTCCGCCTTTTGTGGAAAAAGATGTTTCAAAATAACTATATATTGTGTTTTTTAATCAGAAAGTAATAAAAAACAATTACAAAATAAATAAAATCGAAAGAATAAAAATAAAAAAGAAATTAAATTCAAATAATAATAAAATTCGAAGTAATTCAATCAGAATGTCTAAGGTTTATGGAGAATAAGGTTACGCCAACAGCATAATCATATGTTTAATGATGAAGTTGGTTAAATTTTGGGGGGTCTTGAAAATAACTTTGCATTATTTCATACATAAAACGGCTTAACATTTTGACTATAAAAATCTAAAGGCACTTTTGCGCTTTTTATATACAATAACAATTTTAATTAAATACGCCCTGAATGGTTTAATTGTGTTTGTGTTAAAAATTAGAAGCGAAAAAGTGGAGAAAAATTGGTTGTGATTCATATTAATATTTTCTTGAGAATAAAACAAGAATACAAATTGTAGAATATGGAGTCAACCTCGAGAACTGTCTTATTTTCTAAATTGCTTGGTTGGTAGATTAAAAGAGGGAGGTTGAGATGCTGACCGGACTCAAACAGTTTTGCAGTCCGTCTCATTGTGCTTCCCCGTGTATCCAACTAAACGTTTGCGAAAAGTTCGCGGGATTTTATAAATTTTTTGAGTCCACTTTCATGAGGTTGGAGCTGGAAGCATCGGGAAAATGTGAAGATTCAACCAGCTGAAGGCCGGACAAACGCAGCTGCAGTGTTTTATAAATTGAATGATATGGTATGAAAACTTGAGGATTTGGTTACAAGAGTAGCCGAATTCAGCGAAAAGTTAAATATATAATATAATATTATTTATAAGACGGAAGTAAAAAATTATTTAATAAATTAAGTGTTTTTAGTTTACGTTTTTGAAAAATTTCCTCCTTATTACATTATTGCGTTCACATATACATTTCTTTTTAATTGTTTTCATAATATAAATATAAAGTCTCGTCCACTGTAAATATAACGAAGTTGTTTTGGTGACGTCAACGGCTGGCGTAACCTTCTATTCGATAAACCTTGGGTAATGTCTAACCAAAATTAGGTTTAAAACGTCGTAAAGACTCGTTCAAATATATAAATAAAATATGTTCTATTGTGTACTTTCTCAACTACTACTTGTGACAACAAAGTGTTTAAATAACCAAAAATACCTTCTTTGCAGTTTTAAGATTTCCACTGCTTGAAGGAATTTATTCGCCACTGTACACATATATACATTAAAAAGCATATTAATTTTTAGTTTAATAAGATCTTGTAACAATTTTGAAAAAAGTCCATGAATTTGACATACCTCTTAAAATAAGAAAATGAATTATATATTAAAAAAAATATTAAAGGAAAAAATCTATCATTTAATTATTTACCTATCTGGTGTGCCACCACGTGGTACCTTATATTCTGACTTCCAAAGACCATGAGATTTTAGTATGAATCTGAAAATGAGAGAGAGAGAGAGAGAGGAAATTTTAAATTAATTAGCAGAAAGCCAAATGTATTCATACAAACCTGTGAAAGAATAACACTAGCAGTAACAACAAATCATAGCTGGCATAATTTGGATTTAATTCAACACCGAAAATTTTCGCTGGCGACAATGGTTCATTTAGGAAATTTTCATGATTGGCCCATATCAATTTATACTGGAATATACATTTGATCAAGACTATTGCCTGTGTATAGGCAATGAGTGTGACCCAGAAGGTTTTCGTTGGACGTGGCAATGAGAGTGTACCCCAAAGGAATACCATTAGCGGTAGCGGTAATGATATTATGCTGGCATTTACCACCTGTGGTGAGTTAAAAAGAGGCAAAATTTCAAAACATTTTATTTTTCTTTTACAAATTAAGTGTTTTACCTGATTAATAAACACGATGAGATAGCAGATTATGTCCGTATTCGATAGCAAGGCATACCAGAGTGATATCAGAAATTCGATGATAATATGATGCTCACGTGAGGTGAAGTCCTCTTCCAGCATAAGACTATTGCTAAGATAATAAAATATGAAAAGAATATATTAATGTCATAAGAAATTAACAGCGATTTTAAGGTGAAATTGATATATTTAATGATATGGTGGAAGCGTTTTCGAAAAATATATTTCAAGTAGCAGTTTTAGATTTTAATACATATTTTTTTCAAATTTATTTGATGAAAATACGTTTCAACTTATTAAGAGTTTGAGCGTATATTTTCATTTATTCGAATAAGGTGTTTTTTTTTGGGTATTTTTTTTTTCATTCTTATGCCAATTTGAGAAAAAAAAGTATAAGCATGCGCATAAAAAGCGATGCGAAGAAATATATTATATTATTATATATTAATTAATTATATAACTTATATATTAAAAATCGTGCGCATAACTGGCCAATGGAAATTAAAGTAAAGTTCACAAGTTCATTTAAATAAAATGCACAAAATGCATAATTTAGTTTAAGTGAAAGTAAGAAAAAATATTTTAAAAATTTTTTGTTCTTAAAATTTTGCGGCATAAAACTAGTTGTTATATATATATTTGAAATTAACTAGTACCTGTCCATCTTTTCATATGACCATTGCTTACTCAACAGTCCCGCAAAATTGTTACTGCAATCGAATGAAGGTGCCTTAATGCAAATCTTTGGCAAGTCTACCGAATCATGACTGATGTTAGGTGGAAGGATTTTATTTTTTTTTTGTTTGGTTACATTTTGTTTTTGTTTTTTCGTTTTTTTTTTTATAGGAAAATAGTAGATAAAGGAAATGCGCACACAGCAGTTTACATACATACAAACATACATAGTTAGAGATATATGTCTATGCGTGTGCATGTTTATGTGTGGGTGGTGTTGGTCTTATTGACAGTTGGGGGGAGGGGAGAATTGTGAGTGAGCTTTTGATAAAATTCAAATATCGATATAAAAAAAAACCAAATTTTTTTGTAAATGTTTTAATGTGGAATTTGGAAAATTTTCGAAAAGAGTTAGGTTATGTGTTAGCCTAAAAGTATGCTTATTCAAAATGCGCATAAAGCAAAGCACTCATGCGAGCTTTAAGTTAAAATATACTCTTTTGTTTGGCACACTTTTAGCTGCTTTATTTGAAAGTTTTTGAAAAAATGTGAATAACAGTTATTCGATTGAAGTTTATGATATAAAATACATTTTTTTAGACTATTTTGTAATAGAAAATTCTAAAACAAGTAAGGCTGTTTTTTATGTATGCATATTGTAGAGTTCAGAAAAAAGAGTATTTAGATAAGAAATTTTAATAAAAGAGAATAATTCATCATTCGTTTAGCACATTCTTCATATACGAGTATGTTTTTTATATTAATTTAGTGTTTATGTAATTGCATGGTTAGTGTTGTATGGATTTGGATTTAAATTTTATTTCGCAAAAATATTTAAAACATGACAAATACTTACGATCTTTGTAAAGACACTGAGCCATCATCATCGCGTCTATAAAGAGTATGAGAATGATGAGAATATGGTAGAGGGTTAGTAATGATTTATGCGGAAATACATATGTACATATAAGGCAAATAGATTATCTTTATGATATATATACATTCTGAGAATAATGGCACTAAAGCAACTACAAGCCACAGAATAATACAAATATTTTAATAATAATTACAAAAAAATGTAAGAAGTAATGTGCTTATTGTGCATGTTTAAAATAATATATATCTGATAAGTTAAGGTTTTCCAAATATATATAAATTAATAAAGCATATATATATTTTTCAACCAATTTATTTTTTTTTTTTTAATTTTGCTTCACTTTACCTATTCTTTGGCGCATCAACAGTGTCCACAGACATATCAATTATGGCATGTGGATTCTCTGTTTGTTGTTGTTGCAGTTCTTGTGTATCAGTTATGAGTGATGGTGTATGGGTAGTGTTGTCTGAGGTAATGGTATTTAAATCGGTAACATTCGTTATACTATGCGGTAATGGTCGTATATCATTTTCGGTATCAATCGAAGCTGAGCCAATTGAGCTATTTGCAAGATCAGCATTTTCATCACTAATTCATTACGATGCAATGGGATAATAAATATAAAAGAGTGACAATACAAAAAATAAATATTAAAAAAAAAAATTAAAAAAATAAAAATAAATAAATAAAATTAACAAAAATGATTTTTAGTGTAATGAAGTCAAACAAAATGTATACACAAAATGTTGTTGTTGTTTTTTTTTTTGACGTTTGGTGGAAGATAGTGGTGTAGGTATTTCGTAGTGGCGATGATCATGAACATGTAGTATTGCGGCATGGCACCAAAGTAAACGTGGCACAAACGAAACAAATATGTAGGTATATGCAAAAAAGAACAAGAAATAAATAATAAAAATGAATAAAAAGTGAAAACAAAAATGCTGTATAATTTGATTTCAAATATGTTTCTTTTTTTTAAATTAAAAGTTTGCTTTTTCATTCAAAATAAAGGAAATATGTGCTAGTCTGGTAAGAATATTTCTGGGTTTTAAGCGTTGGTTTAAGTTTTTAAGACTTACTAAATATGTATGTACTTAAAACGTAAATCGCTGCAGCAGTTACAAAGCGCCGTATATGTATGTTTGTACATATATATATCCTTAAAAGTATTTACTTTATAAATATACATTTTTATTTTGATTTTTTACATATTTTTTTTAAGTTTTCTGCGCCAAAAAAGGTAAGAAAACTTTTAATAATGAAAACAGGTTTTTGAGAATTTTTTTTTTTACTCAAAAGAAAACACTAAAAATTATCATGCCTGTGTTTATTTATTTTTTTTTTTTTGGCTACAGCTTTGGGTTACAACTTATGGAAAATTTAAAAAAGAAATATTAAAAGATAAAAAAATGTAAAAGATGCTTAAAATTTTAAGATACAATTAAATATTTTATAAAACTATAACAATAATATTAAAAAAAGTAATAATAAAAGCGAAAAACTTTTCAAAGATAAACGAATATGAAATTAATACGTGAAACTTTACGATTTTGGGTAATTCATGTGCTATATATATATGTTATATTAATATCTAAAGGACCACTAAGTGACAAATCCAGCAATTTTTTTATATTTGAATAAAAGTAAATTGTGTAAATTAAATTTTTATATAAATCTCATAACCGACAAAAAAAAAACTAAATAAGTATTTAAAAAATCTAAGTTTAAATTTTCTAAAAAAATAAAACCAACGCTTAAATCATTTAACAAGCTTTCAAAAATGCAAGCGAAATTCAAGCAAACAAAATTAATTTTAGAAAAAGGTTCTTTTTTTTAATGATAGAACTTACTTTGGCGACAAACCCTTAATGTTAATAAATATTGAACTGCCACCTCTGCGCACCAAATTGACGCTATGTGTCTCCTGAAATTTTAAATATTATTATTTATTATAAAATTAAATATTTATATTTATGTATTGAAATTTTTTACCTTAAGCAAACGCTTTTCATTGGACATAATTTTATTAACATAACGATAGTTGCGTGACAAACGATGTAAGCCGATTGTTAGGGTGACCAAGAAACCTTCCAGTAGGCGCACAATGGGATTTGCCTCCAAGTCTGTGGGGGGAAAAAAATTGTTATAAAAATTTTAAAATAATAATTAGATATTTTTTATAGTTAAATATATAAATATATAGTGTTATCACGAAGTGTTTCAAAAGTACAGGGCTGTATTTGACATCTGTCAAATTTAACTGTCAAAACAAAAATAATTATTTTAATCAAAAGTAACACATTTAAAAAAGTGAATGATTAACAACCTCACAACCACGTTAAAATTGTTAAAACCTATTACCAGTTGACCATTCACAACGCCGTACATACGTCGATTGGGTGCTTAAACAACAATTAGTGGACGGCGATTTTTTCGAACAAAATTTGACCAGGCACATTTCTCACTCGAGGGATACATAAATAAGCAAAATTGTTTCATTTGAGGCTCCGAAAGTTTTCAAACAATTGAAAAGAGGGCATTACACAAAAAAAAGATGAAAAGAATTTTTTGAATATATTTTATTTACGTTTATTTTCGGAACCAATTAAGAAGTACTCGGGTAATATAGGAGGTAGGTGGACCGATGCCAAACATTTTTGTTGGGAATTTTCTTCAAAAGTGGCATACCTACTACGTTTGGTTGAGCTCCGTAGATGCATGCCTTAAATATTCATATGGGACCAAGTCTTGGTTGTTGTCCAGTTTCATTCATATTCAATTCATGGGAATTATAAATAAGTTTAGAGTTTCAGTTTCTGTGTATACTCGTACATACTAGATGTATGACTCAAGTGGCTTGTACTACGCACATCCTGAATTATCGTGATTTTCGTACATTTCTAAATTACCGTTATACAGGAGGAGGGCGGGAAGTTGGTCCTACTTCACTCTTATTATCAAAATATCTCAATCCTTACTAGAGTTATTTGATTCATGGACGGACGGATGGATAGATAGATGGACAGACAGACATGACTAAATATATTCGTGTTGTTGTTGTAGTAACCCAAAATTAGTTTTCCGGGAATATTTCGTGAGTGAAGATTCTTGGAGGGATAAAAATCCAGGTCGTTTCGGTATAAAGACCTGACTGAATTAAATAGATATAAATTCGAATAGTCCCGCAACAGTCAGGTCTTTATACCGAAACGACCCGGATTTTTATCTCACCAAGAATCGTCACTCACGCACTTTTCCCGGAAAACCAATTTTTGGTTACTACAACATACGTGTATATGTATATATATGTGTGTAAAAACTTAGCTATTTAAAATTGCTAAAGTGATTTTCGGCCGAGCATCTCCTCCAATTTGTGGATTGCGTCTTAATGTCTTTCTAACAAACGGAGGGACCCACATTTTATTCTAAGCCGCCACAGGATGTCCGATGGATTTTTATGAGAAGATTTGAAATACACACCGAAGGCTTTTTTTATATATTTTTATTATAATTCAGCATATTTACAACAGGACTCGAACCCTGGCCTTCTGAATATTAGTACGCAATACTAACTACTCGGCTATTGCCGCCATCATATATCTATGTATATATATTTTTATAATTCTTTTTCACTTACCATCTTCGGATTCCTCTGAGTCTACGACATCACCCTTTTTCTTCTTTTCTTCCATTTCCGATGCCTCCTTTGCTTCCTTGCTGGTTGAGGGTTCCGATTCGGATTTGCGTTTAATTTCGGTCTGGTTTAGATATAAGAAATTTAAAAGTTATTAAAAAACAAATTTTTGATTTCTTTTTTTTCCAAAACCAGTATTAAAATCAAAAAGGAATTTTCGGACCAAAATGCATAGTGAAGTGTGGAACAGAGAAGAACGCAAAAGCATATTACATAAGAGTAAAAATATTTTTTTTATTTGCATTTACCGATGCTTTATCCTTAACCCCACTATGCACTTAACTTTGTTTACATAAGCGTGTAGAAGAGGTGATTTTTTATTTTAATAAGTAAACTACTTGTTCTCTAAAAGATACATATACATGTGGGTTGGTGGCATAATTAGGCTATTTTTTTTCTAAATCTAAATTTTTCTTAAAATATGCGTATGTGTGTGGAATTTCTACAATGTGACTGCGCAGTGAGGTGTTTGCTTTAAATTTTGCTATATTTTGCAGCGGAATTTTCAAATCCAAATTGTGCTTTGTGTAAAATATTTATGTGTTCATGTGATTGTGATTGGTGGCTTACAAAAAAAAATAACTTAACAATACGCGGAATTTTGCTGAAAAACTTCACGTTCACACGAAGTTACTTTGGCGATTTTCAACACAAAATATTTCATTAAAAGTCTAAATAAGAAAAAATAAAGTTTTTTTTCATAAAAAATACACATCGACAAAGGACAAATGAAGTAATTTCAAAAATCGTGATATATTTTGTACAAATGTTGTATGTATATACAGCTTAGCATTTCTGTCTGCTTCCATTTTAACTCGTGGGGTGCGTGCATCACAGTAGTAGACATCGACAAACTGATTTTTGAGAATTTTTTGAAAATTTCATTAATTTAGTTTCTAAAAAGACTCACAAAGAATTCGCTCGCCGAACGCGGCGGCACACTGTAATCGTACGGCTCGGAAATCGTTGAAGTGCGTACACCTGTCTCATTGACATCTTCTTTTTCTAATTCCTCATCGATTTTTATGCCAATGCGAGAGCCAGGCGCCGAAGCGTACGAACGCTGTCGCATATAAACTTGACGACGAAATTCGGCGGTCTGTATGTCCTTCCAAACCTTTTTTTGTTTTTTTTATATAGTAATTGTTTTTTTTATGGAAATATTTTTTTGCGTTTACATTTTTTTGTTGGTTAGTGTAAATTTGTGTGTAGGCGTGTAATTTGGTTAAAATTTTGATAAGCATCCGAATTTTGGGCAGCAAGTATTGAATAGATTTTAATTTAGTATATAGATATTAGCAATAGTGTAGTATGGTTTTTACTGCCGCACAGTGAGTGTTATAAATATTCGGCAATCAGTTTAATTTTTTTAAAAATTAAGTAATAAAAATAAGAACGAAATAAAAGTAAAAGATTATTTATCAACAATTTTTTAGCGAATTTGTCTTCTTCATTAAATTTTTTTTGTTTTTTAAGTTAAAAAACGTTGCTTAATTTTTGGCATTGAATTTATGGTTTTAGTTGTGGTTTTGTAATCTCAAAGACTAAGAAAACAAGTTTATATTTTTTCTTGTGAAATATATGTAGTTTATCTTTTTAAAATATGTGACCTGATTAGGTTCACTTTTATTTTGTTGTTGTTGTATCGGTTGTCGCACCCTATTAGGAGCAGGCGAAACTAGTCTAAGTCGTCGAGGTAATTTAATGTGAGGTAGAGGAAACTAGCAGCTCCGACGGGTTCGGATGAGTAGGCATAAGGGACCATATCGTGCAGGGTTTTATTGCATGCAGGACAAATGTACGTTGGGTTTGTCGGATCAATGGATCTTAATTGTACCAGTATTACTCGCGTTCTCGAGCCAGCTTGAACTCTTCGTATGCCATGGGTGGTGCCTGGATTCCGAGAATGCCGCTCAATGGAAAAGAATGAAAGGTGTTGGCGTTTAAAGCCTGTTGCTACACCATCCTGTCCAGCGGTTCTTGTATATGGTACTGTATGGAGTCTATGTAGTCGAGTTCTCTGTTCCTGAAGTGCTTAGCTGGAGGTGCAGCGTGAAGTAAATGTCTATTGGGTGATCACCACGGTAGCATCCCAGCATAAAATTATGCTTCTTTACTCATAGCATAGATTATTCGCTGTACAAGTAATGCTCTGGCGACATCAAGAGGTTTCCTGTCATGGTAAATGGGAGCGGTCTCCCATCTAGTCTCCGATGTCCAAATCGGTGCAGCATAGCTTACGACCGGCCTGTCAAATACCTTGTATGTTGCGAGCAAAGTTGCTTTGTTTATTCGCCGGTTGCTGTCAGCTAACGATTTGAGGATTTTTTTTTCGGCTCTGTACCTTTATGGAAATTGCCGTTGTATGCGCAGTGCAGGCTGTCGAATGTGATTCCCAGTAACTTTGGGTTGTTAGTGGGGGGAATTTTTATATAATCGAGTTCGAGCCGGTACCCTTTCGAGTGAATAAGAGGCACGAGTATTTCGCAGGTTATAGCTGTACATAGTTGTCGTGCGGAGAAGAAATAGTAAAGGTCCTGACCAAGCGCCAATACTGAGTAATCATCGGCATATGAGATCAATGAACCGCCTTCTGATGGAGGATAGAGTTTCGATATGTAGAAATTAAACAAAATGGTTGACCGAGAAAGGAGAGATATCGGGCGAGTTGACTCGGATTTTATCCGGCCAAGGGCTGTTTCCTTTGCCGCGACCTAACCCCGTTTAGGTCATCAAAAAAAAAAAGGTTTTAAGGCATTTTTGGTGCTTTACTCAGTGAGAAATATGTATGTTTTTCAAGATATTCGGAATCAAATATCCGCTGGAAGCCTTATTTAAAAAATTGTTATAAAAATAAAATTTTAGAATTAGTCCACAAATATTTGGGAGATGTTCATTATATAGCTTCTTTACCTTATATATAGGGTGGACCACGAAAATTTGGATTAAAAATTGCTATAAAAAATTCGGATATATATTTTCCAATGTTGCCTTTGTTGAAATGTCTTCGGGTAGCATGGCCTTTCAGTAGCCCATTCTGTCGATCCAATTTTTTTATCACATTTTCGATTGTGTCTCGTGATGATTCGCGAAGCACTCATCCCTACCGGCTCCAAAAAAAAAAAAAACAAAAAAAAAAAAACGGTGCAATGGAGTCAAATCGAAGCTGCGAGGACAATTGACACGGTGCGCAAAGATCGATTGTTATGCTGGCTGTGGGGCATGTAGCGCTGTTCTTTTGAAACGACAAATCGTCAATGTCCTTCTCTTCAGCAAGCAGTATTTGGAAACAACTAATCTCAGAGCGTGGCACGGTAATGACCATCATTAACGGTAACAACAGCTACTTCCTTGTTTTCGGAAAAAACCGACCAATCTACATACTGCTTGAAATAGGTACTCGGCTTTCTAAACGGTTGCTTGTTAACGCAGCCGAGGAAAAAATGAACTTAATTGAAATCGTTGATTTTTCGGTGACGGTTCGGATGGATTCGGACCAATTGAACTTTATAAGTCTTCATACCAAAAAAATCATTATTTTCAAATAAAATTTAACAAAAAGAAACATTTTTTTTAAAACTATGATTGTTCGTAAAAATATGTATAAAATCTTTGGGGTAAAAATTGTTAAAAAATTATACTATAGGTAAAACATAAACATTTATGTACATATATATGCATATATGCACGAATTTAAGCGTTTGCTGCATATTTATAACACTCACTGTACAAACATTTTTGTTTTTTGTAATACCAAATTTGCTAATCAAGTATCTACTTGAAATGCTCTTAATATAAATCTATAATTTAATTCAATTCAGCTGATTCAATAGCTGATTTTTTACTCAAAAAAAAAAAAAAAATTATAAAATTTTAATCTCAAAACTATTGGCATTTACTCCCACTCACATGTATAACCGTTTTGCGTCGCTGCAATTTCTTCTCACTCTCTTGTTCCGAAAGGAAATCTTGCTCATCATCAATAACGTCCAATTCGAATTTATCATCAACATCCTCGAACATGTAGTAATCGCCAGCGCGTACAGCTAGAATTGTTGTCGAATTAAATTAAATAAAAATAAAAAAAATGAGAAAATTAATATCAAAAATTTTAAGTCATCATCAAATAAAGTCCATTATATATTTTTAAAAGCACAGTTATATAGATGTATGAATACAGGTGTATAGGTTACAATAATATGAATGTATATAAGTAAGTATTTATGTATTTACAAATAAAGCATTAAAGAAAAACGAACACCAGACAATTGTACAAGTAGTAAGTATGTGTGTTTAACATTCACTTAAAAATATATTATATATTTATATACCGATTATATAATATGCATGTAAGTATATAGTATAGAAGCTAAGGCAGAGTACCATATATCGTTAGTAACGCACGCTAATTTGTTGCTTTTTTCTTTTTAAAAAAAGCTATATAACAGGCATTTTTATGTAAGCTAAAGATTATATAATGCTGAATTTGAAGAAATTTGCATGAGTTTGTGCTACAAGACACCAAAACTATGAGTTTTTTCAATAATACAGTCTACTTTTCTTTTCCAACTTCAGCAACCACAGCACATTTCATAAAATATTAGTCTTTTTTTTAGTTAAAAACTACATTTTCTCTAAAAGTAGTATATCGTTTGAGCGGAAGCTAACCGTATGTGCCAAATAAGTTATTATTATTATTATTATTATATTTTTTATTTTTTAAACCATCTTTGCATATTATAATATGATTTAGTGCGCAGCATTTACCTTTAAGGATTTCTTTTTTAGTACAGAATTAAGCATTTGTTAATTGAAAAAGGTTCGGCACAGCCAAATAAACGCACGTGTTTTAGTATTCACTTTGCATTGGCGTAATTTCTTTTAATTTTTTAATTTAAAATTTTTAAATTTATTAAAATTCCACAACAACCAAAAAATTGTTTCATACAAAAGAGAAAAAAAAAAAATGAATGAACACAAAGTTAAACCTTTTTTATGTGGCAGCCTTAACTGTTCAACGACATTGGTATCTACAGGCGCATCGGGCGCATCTAAGAAAACAAAAATATGCAAAATAACACTTACAATTAAATAAATTGTTTTACAAATAAAGGTAGAAAAATCAATTGGGAAATTTCAACTTAACTCAAATAAGCAATGGTATGGATGGGTTGGTGGTAATTATTACGGTAATATTCATATCATGTTTCGAAATTAGTGAAAAGTTTTTTTTTTATAAAATAATTTTTATAAATAATCAATTTAATGGTTATACTAAGGGGTTATATCCACTTGGAAAACAAAATAAATGCCTTTTTTGAGAGGTATTTTTCCCATAAATTAATGGACAAAAATGTTAATATACAGAATTTAAAGTAGTTTAACAATAAACGATTCATTAGAAAAAATAAAGGATCCTCTTGTTTCTGTAGCCGATCTTCAGAAGAGCATCCAAAAAAAATGTATCTGGCGGTGAGGAAAATATTTCTGCTTTAAATTATATTAAACCCGAAAACCAAAAAATTTTATTTTTATAATAGATTAATACAGGTAATGATCGAAGGAATAATGACAAAATTGCGGCTACAAAAGCAAAATTAAATTTTTGTGAGAAATTCTACACATCAATGTGGCTTAAAAAATTGAAATTATTGTCAAAAATTGTATTCCTTCGATCATTACCTAACAAATATGTCTCAGAAGGTAGTGTGAAAATTTTGAGCCGCTAGGCTTAGCCGTTTCAGAAAAATTTTCCTCACCGACTCTGAAAACAGCGTTTCGATAAAAACACATTTAAAGTTTTATACTGAGTTAAACTACTCCGCCTTGCGCTTCGCCCATTTTCGAACGCCACGAGACGTCGTTATTGATACGATCATATCTTCGAGTCTGTTTGTCCGATCAACCTCAGATTTTCGGAAAATATGCTCAAATACATGTATGTGCATTCGAAAAATTACAAGTGGATATAACCCCTTAATTCTAACTTAATTAAATAAAAATAATAATACATATAAATGTTAGTATGAAAAATTAGTTAATGTATAAGAACTTTTCGACTTTTAAAAATATCTTGGATATTATAGGGTGTTTAGTTTGTTGTTTTTAGACATGTGGTGTCCAAGCACAAATAAAATGTGTATACTTTAATGTTATTATTATAATTGTTTTCCATTATATTTTAAAAATAATTTCGGTCAAGTGACCGCTTGGCTGACTCAAAAAAAAAACAGCCGAGAGCCCCAATTTTCGACCACTTTTTGCAGCCGAGGCAGTATGCCAGTAATACGTCGAATATTCTTTGCCAATGCGTCAATCGTCTCGAGCTTATCTGCGTAGACAAGCGACTTTCACATAATCCCATAGGGGATAGTTCAGCAGTGTTAAATCATATGATCTTAGAGGCTGCACCGCAGGCAGGTAATGCGATCACCAAAGATTTATTCAATAAGTTTATTGTTTCCTTGGCTGTATGACAAGGCAGACACGAAATAGTCATTAATCATGGCTTTATGTCGCTTTCTATTGGCAGTAATTTTTGAAGAAATCTGCCCCTAGATCACACCAAACAGTGACTTTTTGAGGATGTAACAGCGTTGGCGGCCGCAAGAGCCGAGTGGTTAGCATTGCGCACTGCCATTATGAAGTCCAGGGGGTTCGACGAACAGCCAAAATTATAGAAAATTAATTTTTCTAATTGCAGTCGCTCCTCGGCGGGGAATGTAAAGCTCTCCGAGTGTATTTCTGACATGACATAATAAGCTCCTCATAAAATCTATCGGCCGTTCAAAGGTGGCTTAGAATAAATTATAGATCCTTCCATTTGTTAGAAAAACATCAAGACGCAAAACCACAACCGGGAGAAGCTCGGATGAAATTCGCTTCACCGGTTACAAGGCGCAAATTATATATGTAGGTATATACAAGTATGTATATAACAGCGTCTTAACAATGGCTTCTGGATTAGTTATCAGCATTCAAAATGTTTATCAACGTCAGTCAGTCAGCTAAAAGTGGGCTTCAGCGCTGAATAAAATTTTTTTGTGAGAACCGGGATCGATGATCATCTCGATTTGGGATCATTCACCGAGTAAAAGTGGTGCGAAACCGATCTATGGTTGCTCGAATTACCGACTCTGCTGGGCGTTTATGTCGACTGAATATTGTACACATTGCACGATTTGTAACGCGAACCGAACCATTATTTCGATAAAGAATTTGCACGAATTGCAAACGTTGTTCCGGAGTAAGGTTGTTCATTGTTGAATTGTCAAACCAAACTGGAAACCACACCTCTAAAAACACCCTTAACAATTACAAACTTTAAATATATTTATAGAAAAAAATGATAATTAAATAAGCAGGTCAGTTACTGCATTCTGAGGTAAAGTTAAAATTATTTTAAAAAATAAATCACGTTGTTTTACAGATTTAGGAATGAACTCAACTGAGTGATCACAGATAAATAGAGAATGTACACTTATATAGAAGGAATAATGACATTATTTACAAGTGAATAAATAAAAAAATTTTAAGTCTCCACGAGCTAGTGGTATGTCACAAAAAACACAAGATCTTATAACTATGTATGAATTTAAAGAAAGCAAAATATAAGCTTAGGAATATTTAGACGGTTAAGAAATTTATAGAAAAACAATACAATTCAACCTAATAAGGTACATACATTTTAGGGTACAATCACATACAAACAAGCAAGAGAAGGTAAAACTGGATACATATGTACGTAATAAACTAGTAAAAGCTAACAAATTTTCAAACACATATTCATATACTCGTATGTAAATATACATATGTACAATGCAAAGAGTATGCCAATATTTTTAAAATATTCATACCAAAAGGTAGTTTAAAGTATTAAAAAAATATATGTACATATATATTATATTTAAAAAGTACTTTTTTTATAACAAGCCATATGTGCATCATAAACGAAGAGAGGACTAAACTAAATAATCAGAATAAAAAATACAAATAATGATAGCACATAAGTGCAACATATAAACATTTAAATAATGAAAATAAACAATTAAAAAAATGAATATTCTTAGCCGTGTATATATGTATATAAAATAAATGGGTTTTACCAGGTCCGTGTAACTTAATCTCTTTCCGTTTGTGCAGTTTGCTCGGAGCACCATGTTCTAGAAATATTCAAAAAAAAAATAAATTCAAAGAAAATTGAAGAAGAATAAAAAAAAATTAAAAGTAATAAGCATAATGATAATTAAACTTAAATATAAAGCATAATTAAATATTAAAAATCTGATATTGCAGATGAGCGGAAATAAAATGTGCCAGCAATAATAATTATGAAAAAGAAAAGACTACTACTGTAAGCCAGGCTTAATAGACACCACTAAAGGCGGCTTCAGTGGTTTCAAATTTGATTAAAAAAAGTTTTTTTTTTTTGAAAAAAAGCTAATTAAAGAAATGTTTTTGTTTAATTGCATATTGCAAATTGTGTATTTTAAATAAAATTTCAGGCAGAAGAAATACATCATCACCTACAACAACACGTTTCTAACACGTCAACTAGTGAGCGTTGCACTCAATTATTTACAATTTGTTTTTTTTTTTCTTTTTGTACATATTTTACAATCATACATTTGTTAGTCAGTTTAAAAAAAAAAATTGCTATCGAAGAATTGTTAACCTAGTTTACAAAAAAAATTGTTTGTGTTATTTACAAAATGCAGTGCTCAACTGTTTTTTCTTTTAATTTTTTATTTTAAAAAATTTCAATATTCTAATACACACTTTTTTCACTAATATATACAATTTTATTATTATACACAAGACAAAATTCGATGCTTAATAAATATTTAGGGAGAAAAAATTGAAGTAAAAATAATTAGTCGCCAAATACATTGTCCATGCAGCTTCGTATCGATAGGTTCACACATCAACGAATCCATATAATAGGCCGTACCAACGGGGCCCCAACTATGTGGACGTGCTTTGGCGCGCTGAGCGACCGCCTCACGTGCCCACGAGACGTTGCTGTAGCGACGATTGCCGCCCTGCAACATGCTCTGCTCATCCAACGGGTAGGTAGCGTTGCCGAGGCTTAAGTGACGTCGATGTAGGGACTTCTCACGCATCGTAACAGGTACCTCCATCGAGGGCTGATGAAATTTTTGGTGAATTTTTAGTAAATTTTTTTTTTAATATTTACTTAATCAATGTAGTAAGATGGGGATTAAATTGAAAAGGTTGGTTGACAAAATATTTTCCAATATTGGTAGAATTTAGTACCAGGTTAGAATAGTTTTGGTAAAATTTAAAACTCAAAAATGTTGAGTTGCAAAATTTAAATCGACACACTTTTAAGTAGACTTATCAAAATGTCTTTAGTTGTTCTCTATGTGAATGATATATGAATATAAATATATATTTTCTGGCAGATACTGCTTGGAATATCAGGATTATCGGATAAAAAAAAAAATATTTTTTAAAGCTGGAATATACAATATACTACAGTACTTTGGAGTATAGTAAACTAGCCACTTTTTAACGTTTAAATTATTGTGCAAAATTAAAAAAATTGAATTTGCATCGAATTTCGAAACTATTTCTGATGACCTGTTGCTGTAAAATTCTTGTCATCAATACACCAAATCTTTTTCTTTAAAATTTTTTAATTTCTTTCGATTTATTCAACCAACACTTTTCAATGGCACCAGCATTCCAAGATCTCCATATAAAAACCTACTTCCTCAGCCGGATCGGTATTATCATCGGGTGCACATTGCACGGAAACAGTTTCATTCCACGAAACCACATTAACAGATGACTGACGGCGATGACGACTGGCCGTATTGTTGCTTGCGCCACCACCATCCGTAATCAAATTCGAAGAAATAATAGAACTGCCACCACTAACATTCACATTCATGCTCGCGGAAGTTGCACCGGGTACCACTAGGGTATGCAACAAGGTGGGCTGTTGAATTGAGTCCTAAAAAGAGGTGAAGTGAAGTAAATAAAATATGCAAAAAAGCAGAATAAGCGCGTTATAAGACTGTTACATAAGTGGGCGGCGAGAAAACTTCATTCGATAACTCCGAACCCTCCTCGACTATGGGCGCAGCCAAATCCGAATTGGGACCAGAGCCAAAAGACATGCGTTGCACGTCTAGGAAACCATCTAACGGTATGGTAGTGTGATCCGAACTGGGCGTGGTCGGCTTCGGTGTACACACACAAATTGTTAGCAAATATGGTATAAAAAATGATTTATTTATTTTCATTTTTTAATAATTCTCTACTTACTTGTGTATGCGGCTGTATGTCGATTTCCGGTAAACGCAAACGCATAGCACCAGCAACATCTTCGGCGAGCGCATTCTCGGTGGTCTCACTTTGCGAGAGCACATCCGCATATTCCGCCGAACCGTCGCCATAATCGACAAATTCAATGCGTATTCTATGTTGCACTGTATCATTATCGATAAGTTGTAGGCATTCCTCCGTGCTGGAACTACTTTCGTTGTCATCAGCATCGCCATGACTATGGTTGCGCATGCGCCTTCTACGACCTTTCTTGTTTTCGTGACTGCTACCACTGTTCCCGCTGCTGTTGCTGCTGCTGCTGCTATGCATTTGCGAGGTGGAACTCGAATCGGTCGTATCATCGTCATCGGGCGTGTGATACCCGGAACCTTGACAAGAGTTGAAACTACTTTGATGCGCTAATGGCGCAACATGTATGGTTGGCTTTGTCTCAATATCGGCAGTGGGATCGTCGGCTTTGGTATAGATTTTTTTATTTTATGTATTTTTTTGTTCGTTTTACTTGTGTTTGTGTGTCCAAAGTGTGGTTATGTTGTACTTATATGTAGATTTGTGGCACAAAACTTGTAAATTTAAACTTGAGCGCGTCATTGCACATATTTTCGTACAAAAATTTTTATCGAAAAAAAGCGCTGACGCACATGTGTTAAAAAAAAAACTCTTAATAATAAAATGTAGGATTGAAAACAATCATGCCTTTAAGTAGGCACGAAGTTACACGAAGAACAAAAAAGCATTCGATATAATCAAGTTGAGATATTTAAATAAATAGGTCTAAAATCAGTACCTAAATTTATTTTACAATTTTTTCTAAAAACAAATTAATAAAATTCGTAAAAAAAAATTAAGAAAAAAATTGGTGTTCAAAATTTGCACTTTCTTAACAGGTTTAAAAGCACCAAGTAAATAAAAAAAAAAATAAAAAAATTTTCATTTCAAAAAAAAAAGTTTTCCGATTAGGCAAAAAAGATTTTGTAATGAAAACGCCAATTATAAAAAATAAAATAATCACAAAATTGAAGCCTCAAAAGATCTCAATAAAAGCGAGATAATTATTTGGTACGAAAAACTTTCCACTGAGAAATCACTAAATTCTCGAAATAAACAGAGACAAAAATACTGCTAAAAACAACAACGTCATACACGTATTTGAAAAAAAAAATTATTTCTTTTCAGTTCTGTGTAAAAACGTATCTTTCTTTAAAAAAAAAAACTACTTTCGAGTTAATCTTGCTTTCCTTAGACAAGCTACCGCACGACATCTTTATGTTTACTATTTTTTTTTTAATTTAATAACATAAACTACGTTTTTTAATTTTTATTTCATATGTAAAAAACCATAAAAATTAATGATTTCACTTAAAATCGAACTCTATATTTTTACCAATTTTTTTATTTTTTATAAATTTTTATATTAACACATAAAAAGCGTAAAAAGTTGTAAAAAATTAATGATTTTACTTAAAATCAAACGCGAAATTTTTTCCAAAATTTTTTTTTAATTTTTATTTTAATACTTAATTATTTGTAAAAATTTTAAATATTAATGATTTTTTTTTTACGTAAAATCGAGCTCGGAAAATATTTAACATTTCTCAAGTGTTAAAAACTAAGACTAGTCGCAATTGTATTATTCGTTAAAAACAAATTGGTGTACAAAAACCATTTTGGACCGAAACTCTGAAAGTTTCGAACTTTTTAAGTCCACTTTTTTTAATCACGCGCGAGTATTTTTTTTTATTAATATTCATAAATGTTTTATTAGTAAAGTACTTCAACGTATGTACTTTTGATTAAATATGTAAATACATTCCACAAAGAAATGTTTTTTGGAAATAAAAAAGTGAAAACTCAACTCACCATCGAAATGTGTGGGTTTATCGATCGGTTTCAACATTTTCTGTTGTGTGGCTCGTATGCGCTCCATGTTACGTTTAATCTTTACTAGAATTTCATTTTCATGTTGTTGACGATGTTCAATTTGTTTCTGACGCAAATCCTCAATAATTTCAGCACCTCTGCAAAATCGAATCAAAAGTAATATACAAAAAAAATAACTTAATTTATCAAAACTCACCTCGTTGCCAATATGCTATTCGCCTTCGTATCGATAATGAGATGACAGAAGTAATGCGATTTGAATATACGCATTTGTAGTATTAGAAAAGCGAAGCATATGGTATCCCACATAAGTATGGTTGATTTATTTACTTCCGGGCAATCACTTTCCACGTGCTTTTTGGCCTCATCATGTACAGCTTCCGTTGAAAAATGACATGATATACCCAACAAGTGTACAAGCCAACAACAATTTTGTGTTAATTCTTTCAAAAATAAACAACCACCCATTTCGAGACATGTCTTTACAACAATATTAAAGACATTATATGCTAATAGCCAACGCCAACGACTTATAATTTGACGTATTGGACGCAAATAGAAATCAGAACCCTCCCATAGGAATGTGAAAGCACCAATTAGATAACCCAGAGTGAGAAAATCGCTCATATTCGTACCGGCCAAAAAGACAGTGGCCAATGTGACCCAAAAGAAGCCACACAATACGATATACATGAATATATCCAAATAGTTACGTACATGCGATAGGAAATCTCTTGTGGGATTTTCAAATGGCACACGTCCCAAATTTTCAATATCTTTAACCACATTACGATTTGAGCCACCGGCATAATTTTCACCGTAACGCAATTCGATACGGAATATACGCTTTTGACGTGTTATCATTAGTAAGAGTATGAAATCGAAAATCAATTTTCTCGAGTGATCATAGTGCATTTCACCGGGTAGGAGGAGCCAACCTTGTATCGGCGCAGAGAAACGGGAGTCCTCCCAAGGGTAATCTAGAAGAAATAATTATGCAATTTTAGTATATATATATATTTGAATGTATGTATGTACTTCAATTAAGACCTACCCACACACAAACTTGGCGGCAAACCGAGTAAAACAAGATATTGCAAGAATATGCTCAGCGCAACGAACACCTGAAATATGCCCCACACAGAGCTGCGTCTGCGACGACTAAACATTAGCAGCACCGCCAACCATATAACATAGAATATTGCTATAATATCCTGTCGATAAGCTATTGTCGTCACCAACATGATCAACGTGATTTCTTGTCCAAATTTATAAAAACCATAATTAAAGAGATATTGTATCATTGATTTGAGATTCGTTTCAGCTTTGGCACGATCCGTGCTGGGGAAGAGCACCTTTGTATCCGATTTGTGTTCATTTCCTTTCATGGCGCGCATTTGGAATTGTCGTAAACTCACTACAGCGTGCAGTGTGACGACAATCATATAGATTATATACATTTTTATCAAGCCGATTAAGCCATTTGTAGTGTCATCGGCTTTCTGTAAGCCAAACCATAATGCGCTATTGCCGTGTAGTTTGTCGTCTTTTTCCTGAGTGTAAAAAAGTAGAGTTATTATTAAGTATTTGTTTAAATTTTTATTTTTGTTACTTACACATTTCACATCGTAATCCTCATGTGATAGATAACCTATTTGATAGATCATTTTCGACAATATTATTACGGAAACAACGAACGAAATTATGCGACTGATGAAAATTTGTACTGAACTACGTGTTATACAGCCCAGTACGCATAACGCAACGAATACCACATGTATGACGCAAATCTGGAAGAATGTAGAGTAAAATTGTTAAAGGTAAGTAAATATTGTAATAGACTTTTCGAGAAATTGTATTTGTTTTTAATAAATAGCATATAATTTTAAATATGACTTATATAGAGACAATAGAATAAGAATTTGAAAGGTCATAGGATGATACGCATACTGAATCGGCAATAGAAAGGTATCGGACTCGTCATTAAAATAAATAAAAAATGATTTTTTTCTGTACAAAAATTGAATACTTTTTATAATTTCACCCAAGAAATAACATAATACGATGTTTGTTTAATTAATCTCTTATTGAAAATAACAAAAAACATTAAATCAACACAAAATTCCAAAATATACGCTCCTAAGTCTATAGAAAATTGAATGATGAGTTCATAAAAATTATTTAAAAATTGCTCCGCTATCCTAACATGCTAAACAAATTCAAAGAACAGAAATTTTGAACGCTTTTTTTGAAGCGTCTTGTGAGCCGATAAAGCTCTTAATCTTTTTTTGTAGAAGCTACTTTTGTGGCTTAGAATAGAATTTAGATAAACCGCTTCACCAGATCCTGAATTTACCCGCGGTAAGACATGACTGTCGTAATAGGCGACCAAAATCCAATAGTTTCTGCGGCAGTCTGGTCTCGACTGGGATTTTTATCCGACCAAGGATTGTCACTCAAGTAATGTTCCCCGAGAAGGAGACAGACAGTTGAAGAAATGTTTAACGCGGAATTTGTGTCGCGCAGGTGTCAAGGCTGAACAGTGACAGAGGTAGTGCTCGATAGACTCCTCCTCTTCTTCGTTGCAACAGCTGCAGCAAAAATCATTAGAGTGATAGCCCATTCTTTTCCATGAAGCACCATTAAGCCTGCCGTTATGTTAATAGAGAGCCGGTCTAGAAGGATAAGATGTTTTGATTCTTTCACGACCAACTTTGGTCACAGCTCTCTGGTCACGTTGAGTCAGCTAAATGCCAGTCTAAGCTTATACTTTGCCGTGGGTAAAGGTAAACCTGCATCGTGTGCATGTTTTATTGTGTATAGAAGAGTTCCTTCTCTCGCTAGTTCGTGCGTTGTGCAATTGCATGGGATATTACTGTGTCCAGGTACCCAGTCCACGGCAGTGTTGCATTTAGTCGAGAGTTTGCTAAGATTGATTCTACATTTTATAGCCACCTGTGGTGTGGCACTGTTATAACGTAGAGATTTGATGCCAGCTTAACTGTCGGAATATATAGCAATCGATAACCGTCCTGCTGTCGTAGACGTGAGCAACCACTTGGCGGTTTCCACGATTGCAAAGAGTTCTGCTTGGAAGAAGCAGCAGTGGTCTGGTAATCTCATATTCATATTTCTTAAGAGCATCGGAGAATACATTCCGCAGCTCACTTTTCCATCAAGCTTTGAGTTGTTTTTTAAAGATGGCTATGGCTCTCTGATCGAGGGCGTTGGTGATTACTTTCTGTTTGGGATTCTCGTGGAGGAAAGATTGTCGAAGTACTTATTCCTTTGGCACTTCTGCAAGAAATAACATATGAGCGTGTCCTATACTGCAATTCTTTCAAGGTTAAGTTGCATTCAATCTAATTTCGTTGCAACTCGCTTTAAATTTCCTCTATAGGTCCAGGGGAAGGATGTTGAGAAGAGTCAGCGGGAAGTTAATGGCAGTGCTTCTATTACCAGGATAGCAGCCGACTGTTGAACTCTCTCATATTTGCTCCTAAAAATAATTTCGTCGAGTGCCGGCCTACATAGGGTGACGCCGTACAGAAGGATTGGGCTATTTGGTCTTAGACCGCACCCTTTTCCTATCACCAATTCGGGGAATATTTTTGTGGTTACTAAAACAACAACAACGTCTTGAGAAAAATTTGTTTTTTGATATTGAGAAATTTTTAATTTTTTCGAAAACCAAATCAATATTAGCGCGCCATGCATCCCTTCTTTTCGCTGTTTGGGCGCAGTTGGAAATACCAAATGAAACCAAGTCGCTCTCCACCTGATCCTTCCAACAGAGTGTAGGTCTCCCTTTTCCTCTTCCACCGTCGACCGTTTACATCCATTCAGAAGACTTAGCCTGGTCTCTTTATTCGCTGTACTATATATGTATAAGTCTTATTATAACCGTCGCCGTTCCTAATGCGCAAAAGACCATAGATCGTTTGCAAAACTTTTCTCTCGAAGTACGAAATTACCTCGAAGTTATGACTATCAACAGTGACGTGGGAGCCAGGGTGCGAATGCGATGACTGTGTGTTTGATGACAGGAGATATTTCGTCTTCAATACCAGATCTTTTCGCTTCGCTTCTTTATCTAGTCTGAAGAAAGCACTTGTAGTACCGAAGTATTTTACTGGTACCAATATGCCGTGAAATAATGAACCCGATAACTTGCTGGGGACGATTCCCTATGCTTATGGCCCTACGGCCATACTTTTTATAACAGTTTTAAGTCCAAATTTTTTAAACTTCTTTAATTATTTTGTAATTTTTGAAGTTTTTGTACAATTATTGTAAAAAAATTATGATAAGTATGTATATAAAAATGATGAGGTGACCTTTTTAAGAGTTAAGTATGGTAAATTCGAATATTTTTTTAACATTACTACCAACAAAAACTACATTTTGCCTTCATTAAAAAACTCTTACCTGACTAACGCAACACACAAATGCTGTTATATAGACCGCCTTAATTATATGCAATTCCAAAAAACGCCAAAACAATTTTTTCGATACAATAAAATAGTGTCTCGTTATATTGCGTATACGCTTCAGTGATGATACAATTAATTTCGTCGCTTCACTATTACTACTACGATCGGTCTTCGCGGATTTGTTCGCATCTTGTTTATTATCGACCATTTCGGGCGGTATCATGGATGGTTTACGCTGTTGCAAGGCTTCAATGAAACGACGATGGAAATAGTGTACTTGTATAACGGTGAGTACGACAATTAGTGTGGGCGAGACGAGATGCAGGAAAAGATCTTTGGTTTTATAACGCTCCAAACCGATATCGTTTTGGCTAAAAGGCGAAGAGAATGAATACAAATTAGTTTTAGTTTTTTTTTGTTTTAAAAAATTAAAATTTATTATTGTATAACATGCATACTCACAGCGTTCGCGATATATTCAAATACTCATACCAATATTGATCGAATTTATCAAATTGATAGGTATAAATTAATATCAGCATGGACATGGCGTAGAAAATGATAAATAGCCAAAAGCCATACATCACTTTCACCCACACTTTCGATGATGATTGGAAGACGAGCAAGAAGAAGAGGAACAACGCCATATAGCATATACGAAAACCAGTCATAAATTTGCCAGTCATAGCGCACAGGAAAATCACCAACACCAGCATCCAGATCCATAAGCGTACCAAGAGATTCTTAACAATATCACCGATTTTCTTTAAAAATTTCGATGTATGTTTATTTTGGGATTCAATTGATGTTTCCGAATCGATTGTTTCGAGTGCCATTGCAACGGGTGTACGACGTTTATTCAATTTCTCTTCGGCTTTCTCTTGGAAAAATTGACGTGACGTTACCCAGAACATGAGTATAAAGAGTGTTTTCACAATTAACGGTACACACGGATGAGTGCCGTGCTCCTGTGGACGCTCGAGACCGATTTGTTGCAAATTAATGCCGGCAGTCTGAAGAAAAGAGAAAAATAAAGTATTCATTGCAGAAGGATCATGGTGGGAATACTTAAAAAAATATAATAAAAATAAAAGAAAATCATAAAAAAATTAATAGCAAAGACTGGAAAAATATAGAGATTTTTTACTCACATCAACTTTGGAGGGTAATTCGTCGTTTTTCAAATTCATGCCATAAATATATTGCGCTATTAGTAATAGCTCAGCGTAGCAAACGATGAAAGGACTTGAACGCATCATGGCTTTACGTTGATTTGGTATCATCCAGAGTATGTTGGCCCACAGCAGTAGCACGAATGTCAACCAACTGTGATAGATGATGGACCAGGTCTGCAAGTGGCGTGAAAATTAAATTTTAAAAGCAATTTCAGACTGTTGAATTAAGTTTTTGACATTAAAAAATATTTTTGAATAAGACTATATTTTAAAATAAATGAAATTCATCTTATTAATACTTTCAATTAATTAAAATTATTTGTCAATCTTGTTCAATTTAATTTATATATTTATTATAGGCGGTTTGTAAGCGCTGAAGCGATAATTTAATTTAACATAATTTTTTTTTGTACAATTTAATCGATTTTAACTTCATTTAATTCCAATTTGATTTGGTGATACTTAATTTAAATTAAATAAATATTTTTAATTTAATTTTTATTTAGATGAATTTTATTTAAATTTTGTACAATTTAATTTTTATTTGAATTTAGTTTTACTTGATTTAAATTTACTCCGAATAATTTAAATTCATTTTTGTTTGATTTAATGTAAACTAACTTTAAATAAAATATTTTGACTTCAATTAATTTTACTTCAAATTAATTCTGTTTCATTTGATTTTGCGTGCAATCTAATTTAATTTGTTATATGAAATTTATGATTTAATCTAATCTAATTTAATTTAATTTTACTCCATCCGATTTTATACTATCCAATGATTAGTAAAATTTAATTTAACTTAACTTTATTAATTTTTTTAAAATTAAGTTCCATTTATTTGATTTATTTTTCGCATTAATTATATTTATTTAATTAAATTTAGTTTAATTTAATTGAAAGTTTAAATAAAATTTATTTAATTTTTAATGCAATCTCGTGTAACACAATTTAATTTAATCTAATCTAATTTAATTTAATTTAATTTAACTCCACCCGATTTAATTTCATCCAATTTAGTTAAGTTGGATTTACATTAATTTAGTATAATTTATTTTGCAATTTAATTCAATTTAGTTAGCTTAATTTCGACTAATTTAATTCTTTCCATCTTAATTTAGCTAATTTTTTTGATATATAATACTTTAATTTAATTTCCAATTTAATTCAATAATTTTTTTTTTCGTTTGGTTTAATTAATTTTTTTTAATTTAATTTAATATACTTTAATTCAGCTTAATTTATTTTAATTTCAGTTTTAATTTCATTTAATTTCATTTAATTTAATTTAAATATATTTATTTTTAATTTAAATTTATTTTGTTTTAATTCCGCTTAATTTACTTGAAATTCACTTTTAATTTAATTGACTTTAATTCAATTAATTTAATTGTTCAATGAAATTTAATTTGCTTTAATTGAATTTGATTTTTCAGCTTAATTTATTTTAATTAAATTTAACTTAATTTAATGTTTAATTAAATATAATTTAATTCACCTTAATTTAATTTAACTTAATTTGTTTTAATTTAATAGGATTAAATTTAATTAACTTTAAATCAATTTAATTTAATTTAAAATTATATATTCTATAAAATAATACAAATTATTGAGCTGATTCTCATTTTTTATATCAGTTTTTAAATTTTAGTACTAAAGCTTATTTCGAAATCAGTTTTAAATTGTCTTCTACTCACCATCATCGATATATTTGTAAATATATAACTATTTTGATATATGAATTGGCCAATACTTATAAAACCATAGCATATCTGATCGCATATGGTATTCGTGAAAACATCGGGTGAGTTGGCCTCTTGCAGTTCCAGTGCAATTTCATCGCTTGTAATTTCTTTGGCGTCACTCTTGCGCAACCGTTTCACCAACTGATGAGTAACAACAAAGTAAGATAAATTTAGTACTAATTAAAAATATGGTAGAAAATATTATATATATACATATACATATATGTACGTCAAACAGTTAGACCAGAGACAAAAGGAATATTATAAACCAATAAATGCTCATTAACGAACACAATGATGTGGTTAATTAGTGATTTCCAACGCTGATTGATGATTGGACAAGACGAATATGTAACACGAACAGTTAAATATTAATAAATTGTTTATTTTTAGATGTGTTGGAATGTTAATCGAAAATTAGTTAAGACATTATTAGCTCAAATTGCCTACAAATTTAGTATTTTTATGTGTTAAAGTTTCGCTGAATGCTAAAATTTTTGAATAAATGGCTAAATTATAGTGATAAAATATGAGATAACGCCAACTAAATATAACAAATGACGTCAGAATAGCAGTTGGGTTTAGGAAAATTTACTTTTTGTGAAATAAAAATTTATCAATAATTATTTTACATAAAAGAAAATTTTCTGGCAGTTGTTTTTTCATAATGTATAAAATATCAGACCTCATTCTGTGTAATGCAACGCTATTGTGACGTCAGCGGGACAGCTGATATTGTGAAATATTACCAAAACGTGTTTTCGCATCCTAAAGTAATTTATGAATATAAAACTAAGAAAAATAAATGATAAGATTCTTATGAAAAATTCTAAAAAACTAATTTCTACTTAAAAATGTATGAAAGTAACGTTTATACAAAATTGAAACCGACACCACGCGGAGAAAACGAGTAGCAAATATGAGACGACTTTGTAGTGAATTGAAGGACTTCACAAGAGCTATATAAATTTTGTTTTTAAGCTAAAATGTTAGTAATATTTTTCTACAAAATAAGTGCCATGTTTTAATGCATATCTAACTACTATAAACCGTTATTTGAACCCAGTAACTTTCAGCGTAACTAATTTAGTTAATAACTTTATTGATTTGCTAAGAAAATTAGTGGGGAATTACTGAGTAGGTAATAAAGTCTTTAGTATGACGAGTATAATATGAATTTTAGACAAACAATTATTTAACACTTAAAACTATTGAACGTCGAGAGTGGGTTAATTGATTACAGAGAGATGAATTTTTTTTTCAAAGCAACTATTTTATGTTAGTTATAATTTCTATTTATTTGCCGTTTTTTTATTTAACAACACAGTGGTTAGTTTACGTACAGGTGTCGTCTCAGTCGGTTCGATAGTACTTTTTGGACGTTGGTCACGACGTAACGAAACCTAAAGTAAAAGTAGAAAAGCATAAACTTAAAATAAACGCAATTGAAAGCAATAAAAGAGTGCAGAATTTATTAATTAATATTATTTTTTTAAGTTTTCTATTTTCAAAATAATAAACGAAAGATTTCTTTAACAAATGAGTAGTGTATACTTAATGAGCAGTGGAGAGAAATTAAGAATAGAGTAGTAAAATACGAGATTTTATTTATATTTTGGGTGGAAAAGAGAAATCGAGAAGAATTTTACATTAATCTCTACAATGGAAAATAAAATATTTACATATGTGAAAAGAAAGGTAACTCAAAGTTGACTGACAATTCATTTTGGAATTTCTGGAAGAGCATGAATATTTTATAAATAAACATAAATATATATATACAAAATATGAATGCATTTTACAGTGAAAATTGTCAACGTTGTAAAGTATTAAATATTATTAAAAACGTATTTAGTTTATGGAGATTGTAAAACGTATTAGAACACTGGAAAACAATTTAGTTACTAATTTTTAAATTTTTCTGTTTTTTTTTTTTTGAAGTAAATTAAATCGTCAGTAACTTTAGAACCAAGAAAACAGTGAAATGAAAAAAAATTACACAAAATAAATTATAAATATATACAAGTTTATGAATTTTAATTAATTAAAATCAAATATGTATATTTTTTAAGATTTTTAAGAAAAAAAATAATAACAACCAAGGAGGATAATCAAATTTAAATTAACGAATTGCCACAAATTTTTTGAAACCAAAAAGATGAATAATAAATTACAATTAAATGCAACTAAAATTATAAAAGTTGAAGGGAGGATAAGGGTAAGAAATATAGAAAAAATGTTTGTGCTATAAAAATATTTATAGTTATTTACAAATAATATTAAGAGACGTATTTTCGCGGGCAAAAAAGTTTATTCGAAAACACTATTCCGTTGGTAAAATGTATACGGTACGTGATTATATTTCCGAACTTGTGTTTATAATATTTTTATAAACTAATAGCGTTAAATTTTTGGCCTTCAACTCATTTTTATAGAATACCTTCCCAGTTGGAAGTGAAAAACAGATTTTCTTCTTAGTATGTAAATGTCAAAAATATAATAAAAAATAAAGTAAATAAATTATTATAGTTGTTATCGTTATTATTTATTTATAAATAGGTTCATGTTTAGTATTTGAGTTAATTTATCGCGGTTGTAGATTATAAAAGCCTTCTTAAGGTGTTAGGTATTATGTATTTTTTTAAATTTTTTTCAAGAATAATAATTCCAAAATATTCTTGTAACATTTTAAATTAATCCTAAAAATACTTCTTGAGTTATGAAACAAAGAGGCACTTTGCCAAAAGGCGAAAGAAAATATAATGAAAAATAAAATAAATAAATTAATAAAGTTGTTATCGTTTCAAAAAAAAAAAAAACGAAAAAAAACGACACAAACTAATTTTTCACATTTTTTTGATGTGAGTAAATATAAATTTTAAGAATTTTATGTTCTAATCTTGTTTTTATTACATTTTCGTGAAGTCAAGTCGAAAAATTTAATATAAATTTGTTATATTTTTTATTAATTTTATACATAAATGAAAACCAGTAGAGCTCAGGATTATGTTCGAATATTTTTGAGCTCGAATAATTCGAGTTTTTTCAAGCATTTTGAACCAAGGCGAATTTATCGCGGAATCACATAAACAAAATACATTGGGCGAATTTCGTTTTTTAAGCCCAGAAGGCTTTTTGTTTTTGTATTATTGCCACTACCGTGTATGAAATTGCCTTGATTTTGAACAAAAATTTTGACCTTTTTCAGTGCTAACAGCTCGATACTCCATACTATACTCCATCTCCATAACCGCGTATCTAGAGCTCTACTCTGTATGTATAGTCAAAAAATCTTAGCTTGATGCAATATAGAAGTTTTTACAATCACTCATAATTAAGTAAAATTAAATAAAACACGAAATTCAATCCTGATTCTCGGGTCCACTTTGCTGTACCAAATTTTGATTATCCGGCTCTGCTTTCAGCAAGTACTCTGCAAGAGACCTAACGGACTTGAAAGGTTCAGTATTTCTGAAAAGTTTTTTCGTTTATTAATCTCAAACACCTTTATGTACTTTTTAAGTATAAATTGGCTGATTCTCCTACCTCTTGTCACTCTGGAAATTATATATTTATACTTTTCCACAGCAGTTTCATATGATTTTCTTCTTTATATACAAAAACTTTTTAATCAAATTTTGATTTTAACTTTTTTTAATATTCTTTGCGGTATGAATTTTTACGGCAATTTCTCTTTGCTATTTAACAAGGTTATCAAGGGACGTCGTTAATTTCTTCTATTTGGCCTAGTAAAAAATAATCCATTATTTTTGCAATAGATGGTCTTATCTTATCTGTATCTCACGTTCTATAAATTTCAGTGTTTCGATTGACTTGTGATAAAAAGTGGATCACTTACAGCAACGTCAAAAGAAAACGGTCGTTACAGAAAGGCAGTGAGCTGGTAAAAACGGTCTTCAAGCCAGGATCAAGAGCCAAGAAGGTTTTCTTGTATGTTTGGTGGGATTGGCAAGGAATCAACCGCTATGAGCTGCTTCCTTAATGCCAAACACTTAAATTGGACCTGTACTGTCAGCAATTGGACCGCCTGAAGGAAGCAATAGCCCAATAGCGCTCAGATTTGGTCAACGGGAGAGTAATTGAGTTTCAACCAGACAACGCAAGACCACACAAATCGATAGTGACTTGCCTTCCGTGAGCTTGCTTGGGAGATTTCATAGTTCGGATGTGTTCCTGGTTATGGCGAAAAATTTGGTTGGTAGAAGCCTCTGAAAATCGATTTGCCCAATGTTTTGCTAATAGGAATAAGAGCGATATAACCTTCAAAATGACAAAAAGTTATCGAGCAAAACGCTGTAGATTTGACATAAATCGATTAATTGTAACCATGGTAAAAAAAATACTTGATTTTAAAACAAAAGTAATTGATTACTTTTTACTAGACCTAATTTTTATTTGAATCAAGTTTGTTTCTTAAATCTTTAGTGGAGTTAAAATATTTAAATTGAGCAAACAAGTTTAAAAAAAGAAGTAGAACAAATTATAAAAATCAACGATAACTTAATATTTACGATACCGAGCTTCATTATGAGCCACAAAAACAGATATACACAATTTTTTTTAAATTGCGTAAATGCTCAATGGAGGACTTTTTCCTTCATTTACCAATATTTATATACATAATAATGCTTAATAACTTGTCAATAAATATGTATGTATGTATGTAATTGTAATTTTGTATACCCGTATTTGCTTGCTTACAGTCAGACGTTGTGCACGTGTCCAACTATCCTTTTTACTACTACGCGATGAATGTGCCGTAATGCGTGATATTTGACGTGTCAATTTACTACCATTTTCTAATTGGGCCTTGACGGGTTTTGGCTTAGCAGTGACCTGTGGCATGCATGCCAGTTGTGTGTAAGGGAGAGGCCAGATAAGAGTGTGCAGCATATTTCGGTATAAATATAATTTACCAATATAAATATTATACATATCAATAATTTAAAGGTATACGTAATATATTATAATAAAATTTAATTTAAATATTTTTGTTTGTTTGTATTGTTTTTCCAAATTGTTACGTTCGAATTCGAATTTGTTTTTGTTTTCGTTGCAGCAGCAGTAGCATATTATTATTATTATTATTGTAAAAGCAGCATTAAAAGAAAGAAAAGTAAGAGTTTCATAAAGTTATTGAACATTTTTTTTTTGGAGGGAAAGGGTTTGGTTTTAGTCAAATTAGTTTGCATATAGGAATTTTGTAATGAAAAATAAATTAGAAATAAAGAGAGTACAAAAGAGATGCCAAAGCCATTTTAATGGTTGGTAGTCAATTTTTGTGTTATGAATTTTTTTTTTTTCGTTTTTATTAATTTTTTGTTTGCTATGAATATGCAATTTTATTTTATTGTTGTGTGCAGTCGATAAATGGTTAATACACAATAACCATGAAAATTCGGTTAAAATGTAAACAAAAATCTCGCGCAGAGTATTATTATTAGGTATGTATGTAAATATGTATTTATTGTTTTAGATTCACTTGTATTTTGTTCGATATGCTAAAATTTTAAAGAATTTTTTTTGATGAGATTTTTGTGCTACTCACATTCGCATTGCTCAGGCACTTGGCAGTCAACGCCAGCACAAAATATGTTAACAGCATTAGAATGGGTAGTATGAAGGAGTCGAAACTGTATTTCAAGTTATAGCTCATAACGCGTATATCACGATCGCAGGACGAGAGCACTAAAGGTTCCAGACCGATTAATCTGTGTGAAGAGCGAAAATTGATTAGTTTTATTCAATTTTATTTAAATATATTTTCAAATATTTCACTCACCTCGCTATAAGATTATCACTACTCAAATAATATTGCGCCCAGGGCGTTTGATATGCAACTATACATACTGAATGTAAAGCAATAACGAGCATTAGGAGACGCAGCAGTAGCGAGAAACCTCTGGAAATTTAAAAGTATAAAGAAAAATTAATAATTTTTATTTTTACCAAGTATTTTTGTACACACTTACCGTCTCAGCGAGTTGTAAGTGGCCCAATAGGAGCCACTCAGCAGGAAAATGAGAAAATAGAAGCCTGCAGGCGCTGATGGTCGCAGCACGGCTATGACAAATAGCATTGCAAGGCAGAAGAGCGGTGCTGGGAGAGATATAAAATATATACAATATATTAATATAATTTTTTTAGAAGATTTTTTTTTGGTTGCGAAGAGATTTTCCGCGTAAATGACGTCACATTAGCAGTTTTAATTATATGTGATAAATCTTCATTTATATAATAATATTATTATTTCATAAACGAGTTAGTCTTCAACAATTTAAAACAACATATTTTATTGATTTTGAAAATATATAATACATATTATACATATATCGCTGCCTTCATATTTGCAAATTTTTTGTATCAAAATCTAAATTTTCAAAATTTAATTTTTATACTATTACTTTTGCTGTAACTTTTAACGCATAAACAACTTTGCTCGAGTGTTCATTTCATCACAGCTTTGTTGACTTGGCTTTGCGCGCTCAATTCTCTTTCAAAAGCATTGTTATTGTGACGTCATATGACTTTTAAACTCGAAAATTGCCTTTCAATCAGCATTATTTGCCATATTTTCCATTTCTTACTTACATATTCTTATTAATCCATCAAAGAATGCTTCATCATCAGCATTTGCACTATCATCAGATTCTTGATTTGGTAATATTTCACCAGTTTCCAATTGCATTGTGATCGGTTGTGGTTTTTGGGTAAATTTTTTTATAACTACAAATGAAATCACCACTGTAATGAATACAAGCACATCTGGCAAATGCCATTCGGCAGCGGCTATTGGACTAAATTGAGATTAAAAATTAATTATAACTGTATTTATTAAATTTTTATTTGTTAAATTTTACTTACTGCAAATTCTGCAAATTAATGAAGCCGATGTGTCGCAACAGTTGTTGCGTAAATGAACACATAGCGAAGATCGATTCGATCTTCATTGCAATTATTGTCACTTGCAGTACTATATGACATAATAATAATAGTGAACATAGTGCTATGAGTATGATGAAAAATGGTCCAACGGCACTTTTAAAATTACGACTGTTGGCGATGGGAATAAAGGGCGTTATAAAAAACATTAACAGGTACACGAACGAAATGCCGGCAGGTCGGAATAGTGCGGCTGGAAGTTTAGGAAAATAAATATTAATTAATGACAATTTTAAAATATGAAATAAATATATACAGTTTAAAATTTCACTGCTACTAAAGCCCATTCTGCTTGTAGGTTGTGGCATGCCATAAAGCCAGCAACTTTTCTGCAGTCTCTACCAGAAATTTCATATTAGATAATTTCTAGCGACTTTTGAATTTCCTGTAATGGCTCGCTTGTAGGATGGATGACACTTTTGTCAATATACTTCGTTACCCATAATACCCTTGTGATCTGGTACCTAGTATATATGCAGCCGTTTACCATCGGCCACTTTGTCTACTGTTTTCCTGCTTCTAAGGGTATTTTGTGTCGTATTACGATATAAAATTATTGCCTCAAATCCCGCCTAGCATATATAACATATTGATATTTTGTATACAATTTCTCAGCAGGTTTCCTTATGGCGAAGATCTCCAGCTGGAAAATACTTTAGTAGTCTGCAATATTATCAATAATTTTTAAATAAATATGTATATTGTATTTTGTCCTTTTTATTATTGCTTCCTTGGATAATATACATTTGGGCTTTTCCAAAAATAACCCGAAATTTCGCATTATTATTATTATTATTTTTTTTTTTTAAATAATGAATAAAATACATTTTTGCCCCTGGACTAGATAAGGTGGGAAAGTATGAAGAGAAATGGTTTTCGTAATTGCTTTAATTTCTACCGCTTAAATGATTCGAACTTCAGTTCCATAAAAAAAGAGACAGGATAATTTTTTTGGCCTACATTCGGGAGTTAAGAAATAAGAGACTAAAAGTAGACTACAATTTCTATTACTTAGTGTGTTTTCTGGTATTCTACATTTTATTCGATTTAACATTTCGTGATTGATCTGCATTTAACTAATAGGAAACTAACAGCTCCATTCTGAGAGTCAACACCAAATCTTATTAGTATATTGCGCCTAAAAATATGCCCAAAGAATATTCTACATTTCCATATTTATAACCAACTTTTTAATTTTTTTTTTCAATTAATTGAAAATAAGGGAGTTTTGTAATAAAATTAGTCTAAAATATAGTTTTATTTTATATAGTATTTATTTCTTGGTTTTACTTACCCAACACCAGCACCGTCGGCACCACCACATATTGCAATGTTAGACAGGTATAACTGACTGCCATTTTGTGGAAGATTTAACTATGTTATTATCGTAGCTGATATACCTACGATGGCTAGAGATTTCTGTTTGATTAGTGGCATCACCTGCCAGAGTTGTTCACATACATAGGTGTTTAGCTGTAAAGCAAAAAAAGAGAGAGAGAGAGACGATTAAAAAAAGTGAAATGAGAAATATAGAGAAAATAAATTAATAAATAAAAAGTGAAAGCCAAGCTGCATCACTAATAATGTATATTTAAGATGAAGAAGTATTGAATGCAGGTAAAAGCTGGAATCAATGCATGAATTATTTGGAATTGGCAGGATTAATACACGTTTTAACGACAGCGTATGAGATCTGTGTGATTTTTTTTTTCTTTTTTGAAGTACGAAATCGTGTACTTTTTCAATGCCCGATAAACAATTTATTTAGTTCAAAAATATATATTCTCTGTAGAAAGAATTCATGCTTCCCTGTACTCTGAAATATTTTTATTTTGCGCCAGTTGCAAATTAGACATGTCAAATATATCTAAGGACTTTTATGCCTAATGAGAATATTCATGGTTGTCCAGATGACACGCAAACTTCGCAGTCATTTATACGGGCATATGCAGGATATGCGAGGAGCTTTCCAAAATAAAGATACATTTCTACTTTTTATTATTAGAAAAATATATTTTTACGTGTGGTGTTTGTTGCCAACCCTTTAACTGACACTCCAAATAAGGCTAAGGTCAATGGAACAATTTCTAATTATAAAAAGTGTGTTTTCATTGAGGTAATACTTTTTTCAGTCTTACTATGGAACAGCATTTGCAAATTGAGTAAATTATTACCAAAATAAAATCCAAAGGAACCGAGTCCTCAATAGACTCGGCAATTCGAGCAAACATGGATCGGTTTCGCACCACGTATACTCTAGTGGATAATGGATAAACTCAGAGACGCCGAACAGTGCGTACAAAAGATGATATTGTTGCTGTAGAGCAGAGTTGCGAAGAAGACTCGAATGAGTACATTATACAACAATTGAGGTTGTGCTCATCCACTTTATGAAACATTTTGCGGAACGATCTTGGTTTGCGGGCTAATGAAATAATCCAACTCGTGCAAGAATTGAAACCGAACAATCACGAAGGAAACTTTAAGTTTTATTAAATTCAGAGAGTAATCTAACGATAGGATCGTAATTAAGCTAATTGGCTTTAATTACATATAAATAGAACGGATAATGAGAGTGCAAAGTTCTATGAGGAACATTAAAGCATCTCTGGACAGTCCACTAAACCATTGATGATGTCACAAATAAATAGTAATGACTGGATAGATCGTCGAAGAGCAAAAGATTTCAGATTTATTAGCATACATCGAGAAGTATAAGAAGGTAGGGGATCAAAAAAATGAAGCGGAGCAAGAGCAAAACGAATAAACTTACATTGGACGATTTGAAATCTAGAGGAATGCATAGAATAAATTGTATTCTAAATTAAGCTAGCATACTCCAGCTTTGAACGAATCAAAGTTATAAATTTTACGCATGTAGGGATCTTTGAAATCACCACCAAATCGCCGTAAAAAAGCAAGGTTAGAATAAGCTTTACGAATGAAGCAGTTGATGTTTATTGAAGATAAATGTAAAAGAAGAAGATCCAAAAATTCATTTACAAAAGAAAGCTTATTATCAAATAGATAACAAGTCGACCTGAGCACATTTGAACACTTGGCTAAATGGTTAAGATCTTCCTGTAAAAGTAAAGTATTTGAAAAATATCGAATGCATTTAAATAATTTTAGATCGTCTGCAGGAAGTTTGAATTCCTAAAGCAAGATCCAATGTCATTTATAAAAAGAACACCAATGGCCAAAAATTGGGCATATCGGCTGGAATCATTCTTAAATCATAATGGCAACCCTTATCTTTAAAATAGAGCTAAATTCTTGGCCATAGTATCGATATATGCTATGAGTTTTATTTCTTCTTGAAATCCACATGTCTAAAACAAAACCCTTTTTTTTAGGTAAGTAATTGGCGCTTTGTAAACGCTGAAGCGATTTTCGGCCGAACTTCTCCTCCAATTTCTGGTTTTGCGTCTTGACGTGTTTTCAACAAATGGAGGGACCTAGAGTTTATACTTAGCTGCCTCCAAACGGCTAATGGTTTTTTATGAGGAGCTTTGATTTTTATGTTAGAAATACACTCGGAGGGGTTGACGGAGCGAGGATACGTACGATTATTCCTATGAGTTAACGTTGCTGAAATGCTCTGTATTTTTCATACTTAAAGGTAGATAGGAACAAGTCCTGGATCTGTGTCATACTCAGCTTAGATAAGCTCAGATTATTTATGTACATATTTTGAACCCCAAAAAATTTACTAGATGTAAAAAATTGTCTCTTCTTGATTCACTGAAATTAGGAAAAAAATATTATCATAAAATACATATCATAGAACCAAGTTATGATAGTCCCAATATTAAAGAACTAATTCTAAATGAACTTTTTGAACACAAAAAATGACACTGCGGCTAGAAGAAAAGTCTAAACTTTTAAAAAGCTTTATTTTTCAACTAGAAATACTTTAGGTCATTCGAAAAATATTACTTAAAATAAATATTTTTAACATTTTGTGATGTCTTGGGGTTATCGAAAGTAAAAGCTAAGGAAAGGCCAAAGATTTAAGAACTCTGAACTATTATGAATTTACTCTTGCCTCTAAGTCCATCGGTTTAACACATCATTAATATTCATAATTCAGAGTGAAAAGGAGCCTGGCTCTGCGAAAAGATTTTAGAGATTTTCTGAGATGCCAAAATTATGAAAAACTAATCTAATAAAAGCATGAAAAATAAAACTTTCACTTAAAGAATAATTGTCTTGCCATTTTAGCTTTTAGGATATGACTTCAAAAATTGATAATTTATGCGATGAGCATACTTTAGAATGCCTCTTGGTCCTGTTTTCCTTCAAAGATTTGAGATTCACAGAGATAAAGTTCACTGCTCTTAGTCAACAAATTAATGGGAAAGTTGTGAAAATTTATGAAGTGAAAGAAAGTTCGCACAACATAAAAAGGGGACAATAAATATGCCACGACCATACAATCAACTCACTAAACGTTGAGTAGCTGCTTCATAGAACTGACCCACTTAGAACACTAGTGGTTAACCTTCCAGGGTTGTAGCAAGTGTAAGAGAACGATAAAATAAGACAAAGCTCATTTGTAGACAATGGGAAAATACCATGTGGATGAAGTAAAAAACACACAAGCATTGTACTTCATAAATAGCTGGAGAGTGTGGTATGTTGTAGGTTAAATTAACCAGCAAACAGGGAGCGCGCACCCACAAAGCAAATGTGGCAGATATAAAAAAGGATTACAACAAAAGAAAGTGCAGAAGGCTTTGGTGTCACGAATGTGAGTTGAGAATACGAGTGTGAATGTGTGCATGTGTGTTGGTGTGTGGTCTCATTTAATTAACAAAACTAATTTGCGGAAATAAACATTGGCACACTTTTTAATTATAGTTGAGTCAACAACGGCTTGCAGCTGGCCAATGAGAGTTTACCACACATACTCATACTGACAATAGCTAAAGAAGTGGCTCTAAGCTCGACAGGTTGTCTAGAGTTCATTCTTACAAAAAAAAAAAAGTGGGGAAAAATGACAAACGAGCGCACAGATGGACAACAAAAAAAAAGGAAAAGGAAAATGCTTTCGCCGCGCCTCTTTTTTCATTTCCACACTTTCCATTTATTGTTGTTATTCTTAAAATGTAAGTGGTTTTGACTTTTTCACATTATTATAAGCGAGCAGTCAGCTTGGCGGTCAAATGGTAGTCGCACTGCATAAACTTGGCAAACAAACTATGATTTGTGAGTTTGTACACGTATGTGTGTATGCTCACACTCAAACCTCGGCAGGATAACAATATTCAACAGTCAAGTGCAAAATTGTCCTCAAGTGTGAAGGTTGGAAATTTAATTAAACATAATAAATATGCGTAACGCCTAAATATGTAGGCGAAGCAACAGCTATGGAGAGGCTTAATGAATTAAGAAGCAATTAGAGCTACTCTCTCTTCTAACTGCTAATCCCATCAACAGCGAAGAAATTAAATAAATAGAGATTTATTGTAGTGGGGATTATCATTATTAAACTAAAATTATTTTTTTGTTTAGCAGAGATTCTTCTACGATTTTTTTCGTCTTGAAATTATTTAAATGTTAAATGTGAGAAATCCACTAAAGATTGAGATAAAGGACTCAGCCCTGCTGGAGAACGACATCAAAGGACTTACTAATATTATTTTAATAGGCACTGCCGAGTTTTGTCTAGGAAAAAAGTGCATTCGCGCGGTCTAAAGTGGGGCCAGAACTTCAGCGTAAGCTCAAAAATCCTGCTATAGACTGGAAAAAGAAAATAGAACCTTTTTCCTAAGAGAAGCCGTAGCAGTACTTTAAAATATGGAGACGAGTAAGTCTCCGAAGACCTAATACATACGGACACTATCCGATGGAGAATCACGGTAAAAGGATGGCCTACTTCTCTAACGACGTCTGTCGCAGCTGCTGGGACATAGATGAGAAGGACTCGGTAGTACACTACCTCTACCTCTACCACTACCCAGTCCAGCCCCACAACGCTTCACCGTTTCTACCTTAGTAAGTAACACTAACTTCGGTGGTTTCATGAGACGAGGTAAAGAGTAGAACCTTTTTCACAGACCCATCAATGCTATCACAACGGGCCAACATGCTTAAATGCAAACTAACTAACTAAACTTCTGGAGAAAAATACGCTATAGTTATTTTTCCTATACTCCTCCATTTATTACAATAAATCCCTTAAGGTGTTTTCAAGAGGTTTAAATAGCTTACCGACATTAATGGCCAATACCTAGAGTTATTCATCGAAGGATAATTAAAAATCGACGAAGTTTTGAGGTGTGTCAAAATAATACCATTCCCAATCTCAAAACAAAGATCAATAATGTTTGTAGATACCCGGTAATCAGAATGAATCCAGAACGGATTTAATCTAGAACAGATTTAATTTTCTCCATATTTCTTGCAAAGGATGTTTCGGGATGAAGTAGTAAAGTAGTTTTTTTTTTTAAGCCACCTTCAAGTGGTTGATGAATTTTTAAGAAGAGTTTTTTATTTCACGTTAAAATACACTTGAACGGGTTGACATTCTCAGTCGAGAATCGGCAGCGATTACAATTCATTTTTTCATAATTTTCGATATTGGACTGACCAGTATTTAAACTCATTATCCTTAAGGTAGCGCGCACCCCTAACCACTGAGTTATTAGAACTCTGCATATTCTCTACAAATTCATATTGTAATAAAAGCTAGAAAATTCTTCATGGAGCTCAGCAAATTTGCACATGCCTTTTTATTTTGTGTGTGTCTTCAATAAAGCATAAATTTTTTCGCCTAAATGCAGGCAATGTTATAACATTCCTTTAACTGCGGAACATTGCCTACATTTAGGATGATGCTACTCAAAAACTCCCGTGTATAAAAATACATATGTACATAAGGATATGTATGATGGTTCAATTTAATGCAACTGAGTCGGTTCGTTACATCGATTGATGTATGTAAAAGATATTCCTTAGAAACTTAGCAAGGCATTCCTGGTTAAGTTCATTTCTTCCACTTCTTTTTTTTTCTTTTTTTTAGCTATACATCAAATTAACTAAAGTCATTTGAATATTTATTGAAGAGAATTTAATCAAAATTTAATGCGGCAAAATTGAATAAATATCACTATCGAAAGATTTATGCAGCATGTGATGCAAACAATCGAACTACAGTGGTGGCTATTTAAAAAGGTGCGCTCAGCGGAAATTTATCTATAATTTTAAGCAAAAAATCCATTCTGATTAATGTTTAAAAAACATTATAAAAAACGTAAAAAAATCGTAATCAGCAACCACGAAAACCTTCGAGGAACAAGTTTTGAGTAAATTCAAATAAATTTTAAAAAATTTTCCACCATATTGGATCTGTCATTTGAAATGTTTGAAAATTGTCATCGGATTTTATGTCAGCAACGCAAAAACTCTCATGAATTGACTAAAAAGTCAAGCATTGGTACTTATTTTCCTCACTATTTTCAAAGTCTTATTTAGTTCTATTCAATTTCTGAACATTGACGAATTGACGAAAATGGCTTTTGAGGAGAGCACTGTTTCGATTGCCAGGAGCTAAAACAATTTGGAATGTCGTGAAAAGGACAGGATACACAAAGAAGCTCGATATATGGGTGCCACATGAGTTAACGAGAAAAAGTCTCATGGATCCAATTTCTATCTGCGAATCACTGCAGATTTTTGAAGTGGATGGTTTCTTACAGTAACGTCAAATGAAAACGGTTGCGGTCATAGGATAGTGAACCGGCACAAACGGTCTCCAAGCCAAGATTGTTTTGTTATGTGTTTTGTGCGATTGACAAGGAATCATACACAACGAGCTGCTTCCCTACTGCCAAACTCTTAGTTCGCACCTGGACTGTCAGCAATTGGACCGTCTAAAAAAAGCAATCGCCCAGAAGCGCCCAGCTGTAGTCAACAGCAGAGGAGTTGTGTTTCATCAGGGTAACGTCAGACCACACACATCGATCGCTAGAAGCTCTGAAAGATTGATTGGGAGGTTATTATGCATCCATCTTATAGTTCGGACCTTGCACCAAGTGATTAGCGATAGTCCCTGCCTGTGGTGTATTATTTGACTGGTGAAGAATTTGCCTGAAGAGAAGACCTGTGAAAATCGATTGCACCAATTTTTCGCCAATACAGGCAAGGGTTTCTATGACATTAGTTTCAAGGTGCATATTTGACATAAATCTGATAACTATCGTAAATAAATTTAAAGCAAAAATAATGCATTACTTTTTACTAGATCTAATAATATTAATTTTTTTTAAGAAAAAATAAACCATTTTTTTTCTAAATATATACAGATCGACGAGAGTGTTTAATTTGTTAATTTTAATTTAATTTTTAAATTTAGTATTACTACAGTGTACCTTTTCCCTGACCACCACTGTATTGCCACTTGCAAATTGAATTTTAAAGATGAGTGTAAGGTTCAAGGATAATCTGTATACACGAACAAAAACACAAGCGCATACCATACATACATATATGGAAAAGCTGTTAACTTACAATGACCTACAAAAGCAACAGTAATGTTAAAAAAAATATGTATATGTATGTAGCGAAAAACAAAATCATAAAAGCCGAAAAAATGCACGTGGCATTTCGCCCACTGACAGCGCAAAGAGCGGAGGAGGGGGAGTTGGGGAAAAGAATTTATACTAACTATTTTTTTATTAGCAAATTTCCTGAACTTACCAACACGAAAATAAAATAAAATAAAAAGAGAAAACACAAAAATATGTGGCAAAATGCATAAGTATGCATGTTTGTAGGAGTTAAGCTCACCTGGCTTTTATTTTGCATGCCAATTTATGTTGGTATATATCTATGTTTGCATGTAAATATACAGTTTACATGAAGATAACTGTTTGTAGTATTTAATTTACATTAAGCTATTTCCGCACTATTCGCTACTGCATACACTTACACGTAGATAAGTATGTATGTATGTATAAATGTAATATTTTACAAAAGCGAAATTACTCAGTCAAAAGTGCAAATTTTTTAATTTATTAAATTGAAAAAAAAAAAATAAAATAAAATAAAAATAAAAACAAAAAAGAATTTTTCTAAAAGTATTTCGCGGAAATGTGAATTAAGCGCAAAGGAAAGTAAAATAAAAAGTGAAAAAATTAGCAAATACTTTGTACATTTTTTGGTTCTGCTCCTCTTTCTCTCACATACCTTTCAAACGCACTCTCGTATAATTAATTCAGTGTGCTAAGTGAACACTTTTATTCCATTACCGCTACACATATACATACATACATACATACAACACCCGCATAATAACATATACACACTCATACACGTATACACATACATATGTATGTATGTAATTGTTATGCGTGATAATGGCATTTAGCATTTTTATACGGTTATCAAATCAGCAAATTGAAATGTGCGCTGAAACGTGAGGCAAATAGGCGTGTTTGCTGGAACTAATGAAAAAGTACACTCAAACGTGCAAGAAAGTTGAGGAAGGATAGATGGTAGGAAGGCTGTTACATAAATATGTTAGCAGCAATATTAACTTAGGATAGGTCTCTTTCAAGTAGTTTTTGCCAGTAACATATTTATGTATGTCTGTTTATGACACTTTTGATGTTGATTGCATGATGAGGGTATGTATGTACTTCTAATATGTACGAGTATGTGACACAAAAATATTTTACTGCCAATATACGTGTAGTGTTATACAAATGTATGTAGTGGTGCGAGCATAACGTTTACACGTTGTTAACCTAATGAAAAATTAGGAGTAAATTAGTTGAATTAGTAGTAGGAGGAAATAAAATGACAAAAAAATTATAATAATAAAAGGAAATAAACATAAAACAAAATGACCGAAACGTGCATAAGCAATACAAGTAAAAGCAGAAGTCAAGCTGTTCGGTTGACATCATTTTGCGGCATTTTTGTTTGAAATACACAACGTGTTTATGAGCAAAGACATAAGATTACGAAATGGGATTATATAGCAATAAAATCGAAAAGGGATAAGATCAAATGAAATAAAACTTAATACATACAAATATAATAGAAAAAGATATTTGAAAATGTGAACAAAAATTAAACTTGATTAAACAAATCAAATGACATAAAAAAATTAATAAAAAATAAGGAAGAAAAATAAAACAAAAAAAAAAAGAAATAAAATAAAAAATAAGAAAAATAATTAAAACAAAAAGAAATAACCTAATAAAGAAAATATAAAATACAAGCTAAATAAATCAAAATACAGCAAGTAGGTATCATATATAAAAAAAAAAAAAAAAAATCAGCCAAAACAAAATTACATAAAAATAAAATAAATTTATATAAAAACAAGTAATAGAACAAAACAAAAATTGTATAGTAAAAAGTTGAATAAAATCAAAATCAAATAAATATATAAAATAATTTTTTTTAACAAACTTGAACAAAAATAAAATCATAACATAAATAAAAGCAAAATCGAAAAAATTAAATACCTACACCAAAAAGAATAAAATAAAATAACTAATTATTTATACATATTTCAATTGTGCTTTACATTGGGAAAATTAAACACAATAAATTAAAATAAAATGAAAAAAAAAAAAAAATAAAACAATATAAATATATATAACAAAAGAAAAAAATCAAGATGAAAAAAAAATTAATTGAATAATTTATAATAAAATGAAAAGTATAAAATAAAACAAATTAAAATAAACTACAATTAAAATATGCATTAAAATAAAATAAAAATTAGATAATATTAATATATTATAGAAAAACAAAATGGAATATAACATATTTTGTTACATTTCTGACATTTAACGTCGAAAATTATTTATTTTTCAATTGAATTTGAGATGAGGAAACGCCCTGTAGCCGCACATGGCGTATGAGTTATGCTAATTAAATAAGAATGAAAAACATGTTTAATATACAAAATCTTAAAATTATACAAATTAAATTAAATGATATGTACACAAAAATAAACCTAAACCAAATTAAATTAAATATGCAATAAAATATAAATTAATTAAAAAATTTAAATAAATAAAAACAAAATCAAAAAATTAAATACCGAAAAGTAAAATGAAACAAAATGAATTTAAAAGAATTAAGTAATAAAATAATATAAAAAACAAAACCATTAAATAAAATAAAATTAAATTAAATATGCAATAAAACAACACTTAAATAAAAAATTAAATAAATAAAAAAAAATTAAAAAATTAAACACAATAAAGTAAAATAAAATAAAATTAATTAAAAAAAAATTAAGTAAAAAAAAAAATAAAATTGAATTAAAATATGCAATGAAATAAAAATTAAATAATATAAATAAATAAATTAAATACAATAAAGTTAAATAAAATTCCGTATAAAAATAACATAAAAAATAAATAAAACAAAATGAAATAAAATAAATATGTGACATTTACCGTAAAAAATTAATATACATGAAATGCTATATTAATTTTGGTCCAAAGTATGTAAGCACCAGAAGGAGAGGAGCTAGTTTCATCAGAATGGCGAGTTGAGTAGACTTAGACATGTTCGTCTCTCGGGCTGTTTGTCAGCAAACTAGTCCCTCTGTATTTGAGATATTTTAACCAACCATATGCACATTTTAACAATCATTTATCGGAATCCGCCAAATCGTACTACTGTACAATAGCATACGACTGATTTTTCAGATTTGAGATTTTCAGTCATAAATATGTCAAAAAGATATGAGGTTTTGTATCCAAAATCCAAAATTCAACATTAGTTTTAAAAATATAAATTTACATCGAAAATCATCGAAATTGGAAAACTTCATCAGCACCTTCTAACCAATTTTTCAGATATAAGAATTAATAATTAATCCTAAAATAAAATACCATAAATTTGCAATGGTCACGAAAGTTATAAAGATTTCGACTTGACCGAAGATAGTATTTCTTTTTAACTGAATTTGAAAATATTAAACTTTTATATACCATAACTAAAGTAGAACAAAACAATTTAAAGTAAAAAAAATAACACCTAAAACGAAAAGAAATTAAAGTAAACTAAGTTAAAATACAAAAAGAAAATATACTAGGTTAAAAAACCAAACTGAAATTAAATTCTCGGTTTTATTAAATTTATTTATTCAACTTATTTTTTCACAATTTTCATAAAACCCATTTAAAATTTAACAAACTGAGTGCAGCAATTTGAAATAAAACATTAGAGAATTAAATTTAATTACATTAAAATAAATAAAATGAAACATAATAAAATAAAATAAAAATTGGAATTTCATAGGAAAACCATTTTTATAACTTTATTGTTTTCAGAAAAATGACAACCCTTATTGGCTATTTTTGTTATCAGTGAAAATTTTCCCTGAAAACAAAAATTAAAACAAACTTATCTTATTTACCAGCAGCCACTATATATTGCCCTTTGCACGTTGAAACCAAACCAAACCAAATTACATTTGTCAAAAATAAAATCAAAAGCAATAACATTAACAAAATGAAACCAATGATTTCCCTCTGGTGAATTTCTCTTTGATTTTTTCGTTGTGATTTTCCGCTTTACAGACATTTTACAACTGGCAAATATTCAACAGAGGAAAACACAAAAACGCAAGCATGTTGCAAATCCGTCATAAACAGACAGTTTGCAACGGTTGATGGGCGATAAAATAAATGTAGCAAAATGTAAAAGCACTCTTGACGCTGTTTACAAGTGTAACATATAAACATATGTATGTACGAGAACATCCGTGTACATTGTAAATAATTTCTACAAACACACCGAGTAAAAATTTAAAAATTTATAGCATTTACAACGCACAACAATACAAAATGAATTGACTATTCGATTTAAATATTTATTGTATTTAAAAAGAGGAAAAACGAAAAATCGAGGGAAATAAAAACAATATTCAGCTGTTGTCAATGAAATTGGCGGTTGCCATGTGAAAATGTGGGCTCAGAGAAGAGGAAAATCTGTTTTGTAAATTTTCGAAATTTTCGAATTTATTTTCAATCATATACACGTATGTGCATACAAATATACGTATGTTATACCAACTTTATATTCAGTATTTTTTAACAGTGGCTGCAGGTATTTTATTTTTTATACACATGCATGCACGTACAAACGTACGGATGGCCAATAAATTGTTTATAAATATTAATGCTTAAGAATTTTTAGGCAGGAGTCTTATTAAAATTACATCTCGCGGTTGCAATACCGTATTAGCCTCAGTGCACATTTTCAATAATGAATAATGAATAATGAATAAATACGAATAAAAATGAAAAAAAAACAAAGCTTGTTGATACGAGTACATTTGCACAGTTTTAGCCTCAGCAGCTGAGCGTCAAAAGCTACAGCGAAAGGCTTAGAAAGGAAATAAATAAATAAATACCACAATGGAAATATTTTCGATTCATATATAAAAGTAAAATAAATAAAATTAATTAGAATAAAAACAAAAAATTATTAAAAAATAACGAAAAAATTAAAATAAAACAATACAAAATAAAATATAATAAAAAAAAATAAAACAAAATATAATAAAAAAATAAAATATAATAAAATCAAAAATACAAGAAAATGAACAAAACAAAATAAAATATAATAAAATGAAAAAATAAAAGCTAAAAAACATAATAAAATAAATGAAATAAAGTGAAGTAAATTAAAACAATATAAAATAAAATACAATGAAATAAAAAAGTTAAAATAACAAATAAAACAAAACGAAAGCACTGAAACCAAATAAAATTTTACAAATTATAATAAACTCAAGTAAAATGACATTAAAGAAAAGAAAATGATATAAAGTAAATTAAAGCAAAATAAGTTAAAATAAGGTAAAACAAAAAAATAAAAGAAAATTAACAAAATATAATAAAACAAAAAAATAAAAGAAAATGAAGAAAAGATAATAAAACCAAGTAAAGTGAAGGAAAATAAAAATCAAGATTTATAAACAAAAATAAAAAAGAATGAGTAAAATTAAACAAACCAAAATGAGATAAAGTAAAATTAAAAATATAGAATTAAATAAGCAAAATGAAATGAATCTATATAACATAAAAAGTAATAAAAAAAGAAAACGATAAAAATTATGCGTGAAAATTGTTTTGAAATAGAGCTCACGAGAGAGAAGAGCCTGGCTTCGGCCATGTCGAAGTCTTTACCATATACCTTTCATGACTTTGACAAATTTTTGGCATTTCATTTTAGGATTAAATATTAATTTACATATTTGAATAAATCGGTTGTGTTAGTGCTATATGATACAGTCCTCCTATTTCGATGATTTTCGGTGTCAAGTAAAATAACATTTGTAGATACTCGTAGGTGTGTATAATCGCACGCTTGTGGATGCTTTTTTTCGTAGTTTTCACTAAAGCCTCGTATCTGAGAAAATCGGTGTATGGGAATTATATGTTATAGCCGCCGATGCTTTGTATTATTTTTGATACAACACAAATTAATATACTTTCTTAAGAAACTTCTCAACCACGTGTGTAGCAACAAGTGTTTTTTGTGCCATATACGTGTATATACATTTATATATATACATATGTATATTAATTGGTAAATATTCAAAATATGTCACTATCTACATATACAGAGTATGTAGATACATATGGATATGCGTGAGCGCTGTACATTTCCAAACAGTAAATATGTAAATATGCGTGTATTTACACATACCTATGTATGTACGAGTCTATCTGTGAATACATTGCATGTCGACCTTTGTGATGATGATTTCATTTAGCGAAAATGCCACGCATTCAATTGAAAATTCATAACCAATGTTGTTTGTAGAATGTTTATAATAAGTACATATGTACATATTTATGTACATATAAAACACTGAATGCAATGAATTTATAATTTTGCTCATAGGTATGTGTATGCAGAGATTGCCTCTTTTGAAAATTTTCAACATACATATAAACGCATTTGAAGTACATACTATTATCTACATACATAAGTATGTGCATAGATATATACATATGTTTGCATGAATATTGGATTAGAATTACTAGCACATGGCTGAGGGTGTGTCACTTTTTTAAAGTTATATAAGTATTATATTTATAAATAGATGATGCATGCAAGTATGTATGTGTGTATATATTTCATTGCATTAATGATTAGACAAAAAATTTGCAAAATAATTAATCAAATAAAAGTTCTAATTTTAAATAATAATATTTAAAAATAAAACTTCGAATTGTATTCAAATATCACACATTGTCTTAAAAAAGTTTCTAAAACATAACAGCAAAAAGATCTCATCGCATAGTAATGAACTATTCAAGCAGGTAGATAAATATTGTATTTTACTTTATCGCAGGCTGACCGGTTTTTCAAAATCGCTTTCTTTTACTAAAGCATTAGATTTGAAAAGATGAAAAAAAGTACAACAAAGCGATCTATGTAACAGATGTACGCACTAAAGTACGTGTAGACTAACTAAGGGCTTTTCGAAGAGAGTATATCAACTATTTTAGTGCCCTGCGTAAAGTTGTTTAAACAAGTTTATAAATCATTTGACTTGCTAGTTGAGCGAGCTCAAGAGATGCTGCTGAATAAGATGAAAGAGTCGTGTGAAGAGAAATATGTATATATGTTTATGTAAGTCATTTGAGATAAATAGTTTATGGCTTAATATGAAAGCAAATAGAAAAATATAAAATAAATTATAATAAAGTTAAATAAAATAGAATAAAATAAAGTGAAAAAATCGGAGGTGTATAATATCTAATAAAATATATCATATAAGTTAACTTACATTTAACAAAAATAAATACCTTTAATAAAATAATATGAAATAAATTAAAACAAAGAATAATAAAACAAAAAAAAAAATGAATAAAAGTAAAATAAAACAAAACAATGAAGTATATAAATAATAAATAAATAAATAAATAAATAAATAAATCAAAATATTAAATTTTTAAGATAATGTTAATAAAATATATTAAAATAAACTAAAAGAAATATAATAAAATAGAGTAAATGAAACAAATATAAGAAGAATAAAATGAAATTAGACAAAATAAAATAAAGTAAAATTAAATAATATAAAAATGAATATATATTATATATACATGCATATATAAAAATCTTTTGTTCGTTTGTAAAGATCCGAAAATATCCAAAAGTTTGACTGGAAATTTTGTCAGATTGTTTCTATGGTCCTTGGGAATTGTTTGGGAAGTGGACCAGGAACTGGCCTGTATAAAAAAATTATATTTATGGAGCCTTTTCGCTAAAATTAACAAGAAGATAACTCTTTTCTCCGGGAAGTGGACTAGAAGTTGACCTATTCGAAAAAATAGTACTAATGGTTGCTTTTACTTGAAATTCGGTACAAAGATGGCGTTTTGCGAAAATAAATAAAAAAATAAATAATAGTTCTTTTTTCTTGAATTTATTTACGAAAAAATTATCTTTTTTAAATAAACATAATATTGGTTCATTTTAGTTAAATTTTTGGATTATATGCCTAAATGGAATACTGTTGTTTCCTGGAAATGGACCAGAGACCGGGAGACAAGTTCGAGTTGCTCGAAATATATTAAGTTAAAATAAAATCATCTAAACTAAATTGGAATAAAATGTATTAACATAATCAAATAAAATCACGTTAATTAAAGTTAAATAAAGTTTAATGAAATAAAATAAATAAATTAATAAATTTAAAAAAATAAATAAAAATAAAATAAATAAAGTAAAAAAAAAAACAAATAAATTAATATTAAATAAAATGTAGTAATATATTAATTACGTTAAATTTAATACAAAAAGAAGCAATAAAATATATTTCTTAATACTTTACTATTATACGGTTGAGTTAAAAGTCATACGCATATACAGGAAAGATTTTATATACATATTTTAATGATTTTGGCGACCTTTCCTTTTATTTTAAATTGAAATTATTTGCCAGCTCGAGGACAAAATAAATAAAAACGCATTATCAGTTTTCTTTAACTTCGATATATTTTGGCTACACGTCTGTAACCGTCTTCAGGGTAAATACAAAACTCCACGTCACACAGTTATATATAAATAAATGTACAAATACTTTTTTACCAGTTTTCATTCTCAGCTTATGCACGTATAAAATATTATTATTTTCTTTTTATTGTATTTTTCATTTTCCTACACTTTATTTTATTCCATCATTTTAATCTCAAGCTATTTTAATTTCTAATTCTTTTTTAATTATTTGTGGGGTGAGAATACATACATATGTACAAATATTAGCATTCTCATATATTTATGTACATAGAATACAATTATTGTTTTTGTAGGTATGTTCATAAAATGTACATATATCTGTGAATTTATGTATATATACACACGTTCAAAGTTTTTAATCCCATTTCAGCGGCAATTTTTTCATTCACACTTCTTCATCATCATCGCCAAAGCTCAAGAGTTAGAAACAAAAACAATATGGTGAACAAGTATAATGTATACATACATATGTATGTAAGATTATGTGCGCCTAAGTAGAATTAAAATCACATAGAAAGCCAAAGTGTAGCCGAAAATTACGTCATATACCGCACTAAAATTAGCTGAAATTGTGTCGGTTTTTGTTTTTAACTCGATTTTGAGTGCCGGCTTTTGGTAAATAAATTATTTTGTAAATACACATATACAAATATATACATACATACATACGTGTATGTATGTACATCTGCACAAAAATTTTTGTTCATTAGATGAGGCGCTGGTGATGTGACATGTGTATGAAAATGTGCGAATAAAAAATAAATTCATTTTTCAGAATTCGATAACATTCATCAGCTCCTCCCGGAGAAATGTGATATTGAGAAGAAGTTTAACATTAAAGGCTTATGTTTTATATGCAACTATTCATTGCAAGTGGAGAATAGCGCTACTAGTCTTCCAAAGTAAGGTAAGAGACGCAGTTGACTTTTGTCGAAAGTATTTAAACACATATTTTCCAAAAGCATCTGACCATGGCTAATCCTTTTTGGTGTTCAATTAGTCAAAACTGACTTCATATAAATTGAAGAAAAAGACATATAGTAAATTTAGATTAAAATCTACTTTTATCTAAATTAAGCGCCTTGAAAGTAGTGGAATCAGAACTTTTACTAACGATTTGGATTTTATTTTTGGGAATCATTCGGCATTTGGTTGGTAGTATAAGCGTTTAGTCAATTAGTGATAATTTTTTCGAATTAAAATATAATTTATCAAATCATTAATAAGATATATTTCTTTACATTAAAAGCAGAAAGTTTCCGGAAATTGTAAATAAAACGAAAAATTTTTAATTTCACCAATATTTATTTTGTCGCCTTCAAAATATGCTCCTTCTGAAGGGATACACATATGCCTTGTAGGTGCTGTCCGGGATCACCTTCGGTTCCCTCTGCGAATTTTCTTTTATGGCCGCAATCGAGTCGAAACGATGAAACAGAGTTGTAGCTTGAGTTTTGGAAACAAAAAATCCGGTGAATACGGTGGCTGATCGATAGTATTGAACGAGTTTTTGGTCTTAAAATCGTTCACAACTACAGCTCAGTGCGATGGTGCATTATGGTCATGAAAAATCCATGAATTGTTGGCCCACAATTCCGGCCGTTTACGACGGATGTTTTCGCACAAACGCCTCAAAACGCTCAAATAATACTCTTTATGGGCCGTTTGGAATGAATTCATGATGAACCGAAAAAATCGATATCCGGAAACTTTCTGGTCTTAATGCATATGAAAGAGGTTGTATGTACCTATGCCACGGAAAGTTGTTTTCAATAAAATTTTAAAAAGTTTGGATATTTTTGAAAGAGTTGCAACTTGTAAAAAAAATTTAATTAATGCAAATATAAATAATTCATCAGCTGAGGATCTAAGTCGATTTGGGTCAATTTTATTTAATTCGTTGGACTTATGAGAAAAACCTTTTTGTTGGTAAAAAGGCGAGGGAACGGCGTTTTCGATAAACTCTTATTTAATATTCGATTTATTTGTACAGGTAGATTTTTACTTATATTAATAAATAGAAGACTCTTTCTTCCGGGAAGTGACCTCCATCCTAAAAAAAAAACCTTATTTATTTTTCTTTTTACGTGAAATATGGTACCTAGTTAGCTTTTTGTAACGCAGATAACACCTTTTCCGGAAAGGGGACTTGAAACCGATCTATTTCAAGAAAATCGACTTTATGGTGTTAGAAAGATGATATTTTGTCTTATAAAAATTAAAAGTTTAGAACTACTTGAAAAGGCTGAATACACAAATGTATGGCTACCACATAAGTTAATGAAAAAAGAATCTCATGGACCGAATTTTCATCAGCGAATTGATGCTGAATCGTAACAAAATAGACCAATTTTGAAAGCGGATAGGTATTGGTGATGAAAAGTTTATAACTTACAGCAACGTCAAGCGGAAATAGTCATAGTCGAAGGGCTGTGAGCCGGCACAAACGGTCTCTAAGCCAGTTGACTACCAGAAAAGTTTTGTTGTATGTTTAGTGGGATTGGCAAGGAATCATCCACCATGCACAACTCCCCTACGGACAAACTCTTAATTCGTATCTGTACTATCAGCAATTGGATGAAGGGAACAATCTCAGCTTTAACCAACAGGAGGGGAATTGTGTTTCAGCAGGACAATGCCAGACCACGCACATCGAAAGTGATTCGCCAGGGATGGGAAGTTCTTATGCATCCACCAAGCGATTTTTAGCCGAGTTTCTCTTTCAAACAAAATGAAGGGAACTACGGCCTCCGCCTCCGAACGACCTGAATTTTTCGAGGATACATTTCATATTGTTTATGCAACCCGGACCTTGGCCTTCTGAATGTCGTTAGTATACAGGCTATTTTGAGTTTGACGATGCGGTTACATCCATATGGTAGCGAATTATTCTTATGCATTCAATTCTATTATGCACAAGCGTAGATCATAGTAGTGGCATTCGTCTAATTTAGAGGCAGTGATATTGTCTCTACATTTTCGTTTAAGACTTGGAGTAGAGGATAATCTCAGACTATCTCTGGTAATGACACAGCCGCTGCAATAAGAAAATGCCAAATACTGTAAGTACATAAATAACGTGAACAGACAGCTATGGTCAAAGTCATAACATAATGACAGTCTACTGTTTAAATGGGCTTCACGGGGAGACAATGGGTTACTACTTTACTGATTTTTGCCGCAGCTGTAGGGACGAAGAAGAAGAAGAGTCCATTGAACACTACTTTTGTCACTATCCAGCCTTAACATCTCCGCGATCCAAGTTCTGAGGACAATATTGCTTATACCGTCTCGTTGTTTTTATTAGGCAGACGAAATGGTTTGATCATTTGAGAAGGTGAAGACAGAAGCTTCACAGCGGTAGCACAATGGACCTAATGGCCTCGCTAAATCAAATAAAAAAAATTAAAATAAAATCATATATAAACGAAGAAAAGAAAAATTATAAAAGAAACCTAGAAGGAAAGAAACATAACTACTAAGACTTCAATTAATTTACTTTTTACTGAACCGATGACGGATTTAATAACTAAAAAAAATTCAAATTAATCACAGATTAATTGATTGATTATAATAATTATAGCTTCAAAAAAAATATATAATATAACTAATTAATCAAAATACAAATAAATCGCCAAAGCATAAACAAATAACAATGTGTTCCACATATCATGGTTACCCTAAATCCCATGTTTTCAGCGGCCTTGTCTCCAACAACCAATACCACTTCTCATATATTCCCATATCTCCAAAGTGCATCATTGCCACACCCGTGTGAAAAATGCGTGAAAATAATAAGTGAAAGGCACTAGAGGGAAATTAGGCTAAGTACCATTTACCATTACGCTATTTTAACAATAATATTTTGCATAAAAAACCAATACTGTAAGTGGCTTAAAGCCAAAGAATTACGAAGTGAAGTGAAATGCATCAAGATAACGGCAGTTAGAGAGCGAGCAATACTCTAATGGTGCAAAAGACAAGTGGCACTTTCGAAACTGCACCCTTTTTGGGCACTGAAAAATGCATAAAAAAAAAGTTATGAGAATGCGCAAATTGAAGGATTGCCAGGAGTGGCGGCCAGGAATGCAACGAGCAGCAGGCGAGTATTTCCCTTAAAAACTAAGTAAACGCACCCCTCGGTGGGTAAAATTGCATTCATGTACTCGTACATATATGGTATATAATACATATGTAGGTCATAATGGTCAGTGCTTTACCACAAATCGCAACGATTAACAATAACAATTAATATAAAAATTCATATTTATGTATTTTTGTACATATATATATGTATGTGTGTATGTATGTAGTGCGTCTGTGTGTAAGTATGGGTCATAACTATTTGTAATAATCATCGAGCCATAAACAAATAGTAGAACATTTCATTTTAATTTCCCTCGTGTCGGGCATTACTCACTCATACATACAATACACACAAATTTATTTACTCATTGTTGTTGCACAAATCACTGTTCGGTCCGGTCCACTGCCTCTTACCGATGATTATGAGTCAATTTTGATTTTCCAATAGAAATTATGTAAATTCTAAATGGTTTTGTTTGAAATATGGAGGCATATAAATAAATATTTAAATATATTTATAATTGGAAGTGAACGAAAGGTTATTTAATCAATGAATATACCGACAAAAATATAAATTCCTATGTATGGTACATATGTATGTACTAAGTCTATACGTGCGCAAAATGTGCGAGGAAATCAAAACATCATCGACATGGCCTAATTATGTCTAAAATAATATTTATTTATTATATTGCTGATACGGAGACTTTGAACTCATTTCTGCGGAAGCTGTGCTGTGGCCGGACACCCACGTGTGCCAGCAATGGCGCAGCTGGAATTTCGAAGTTAACACAGCGAAGATGGTTCAATATGTAGATATGTAATTATGTATATGGAGATAGTAACTGCAGTGGTGAGCAGTGCATGCTATTATGAGGAGGGCCGTGGTTTCCAAGCCGGTCTAAACCAACATCTAGAATAGCGGTCGCCCCACGACAGGGAATATCAACTCCTTCGTATTTTTGACATGTAATAAAAGCTGGCGGCTGCAGTAGCTGAGTGGTTGGCTTTGCATACTGACATTCGGAAGGCTCGGTTTCAAATCCCGGTGCCACCAACATCTAAAAGTTAAGGAAAATTATTTAAAATAAAAAATTAGGTTAAATTTTCTAATTGCGGTCGCCCCTCGGCAAGGAATGTCCACCCCTCCGAGTGTATTTCGGACATGAAATAGAGGCTCCTCGTTAAAAAACCATCAGCCGTTCGGAGGCGGCTTAGTATAAACTGTAGGTCCCTCCATTTGTTGGAAAAACATCAAGACGCAAAACCACAAATTGGAGGAGGAGCTCGGCCGAAGATCGCTTCAGCGGTTACAAAGCGCCAGTTATATATATAATAAAAGCTTCTCTTAAAAATCCCATAACCGCTTGGAGCTGGCTCTAAACTGAAGATCTTCACTTAGCCATAATGGTCGATTAGAAGTTACTGCGAATGGATTTTATATACCAGATGGTTAGAGTTATTGCGACTTGATATTTCATATTAGATGGTGATTATATCTTAAGTGCACCCGACAAATTCTTTTTCAGGGTTCTTTTTAAAAATCAGTACACAGAACTTACTTACACACAAGAAATTACCTTTATCGTGAGGTTCGATCTATCGGCGAAGAAACTGGTTCTTGAGAGACAGTGAGAAACCCAGCGATATGCTCAGAGATATCTGCTGTATTGCTAACGCAGGTATTTAACTCTCCTAACGTTTACTGTTAGAAACGGACAGGCTTCTCAGATATATAACTCAGGAAGGACGAAGTGTGGAATTTCGTCAGAGATGTCACACGCGTCATAATAGCCTACACCCACGCAGAGTTGATCAGCATTTTCTTTAACTCTCTTCCCGTGAACCACATTGTAAGGGTTCAAGCTCTAAGCTCTGTTGAGGACGAAGAATTCAAGCTCTACTTTGTGAGATCCAACTCGTTGTGTTTCAATCTCATCGAAACCGCTCATCTCTTGAACTGACCGTGAGTAGAGCGTGAGGTCAGCCTCTAATATATTTACGCCTAAGAGAAGCTGAGCTCCTCCTTCAATTTGTGAGCTTTTATTTCATGTCTGAAATAAACTCGGAGGCATTCCCTGCCGAGAGGCGACTACAATTGGAAAAATTAATTTTCTGTAATTGTGGATGTTGGTCGAATCAGGCTCCAACCCTAGCCTCCAGCATGATTGTACGTAATGCTAACTACTTGGCTATTGCTTCTGAAAAATGTGTGGGGTGGAAGCCTATGCCAATTGGTTCTTCTAAATGTTCAGCGGCATAAACGATTGTCGGCGAGTGCTAAGAAACACTCTTTACCGAATGTTGTGGCTTTGCATTGGCCTGTTAAGGGCCAATAAAGTTACGAACGGTTCTCTGTCGCCAAAAAAATCTTTTTTTACAAACACTTCAAGCAGACTCTAATAAAGTCTAATAACTTCAACCTTTAGCCTAAGCAGATAGATCTCTTTGATAAAAAAAAAAAACATAAGGTTGCTTTGACAAGAGAGGGAAAAATATACTCTTAAATCAAGACTAAATAGACGCCGAGAACATTATTTTTTTCCAAATCGAGGTGTAATAAAGTGACTAGGAACAGAACACATAAATTAAAAGGAAAGTGGGGACCATCGTTTAAAAATGAAGCAGAAAAAAAGGAGGATGAAAGCTTACACTCATCGCACTCTCTTGTGGACTTTATATCAACTAGTGAAACTTTGGAGCCCTCATGAACTTTGTTCGGAGTCAAGTAAGATACTATTATTTCACTTCTTCTTCACCTTACACAGCTCACTTGCCACATTCATTTCAATTTGCGGACAACTGATTGTCCACAAACCAAACTTTTTTCACTCCCTTTCACTCTCCTCATTTCTTTTCTTTCTTCTCTCGTTTGACTTTTGTTGGATGACCTCAGCACCAAAAAGTTCAACAATTTCGCTTTGACTAATTAAAACACTAGAAATGTTGTCTTTTGTGTTTGTGTGGCGGCAAATTCAGTGCTAGTTTTAGGTGACAAGTTCAATTCATGAGAAAGGGAAAGAGAGATGGAGAGAGGAAGATAGTGAGAGTGAGTGTGTTTTTTTAAAGAAATGTAGAACAAGCTTTGAGACAACGTGAAAAGTCATGAAATTTCAACTGTTGCAAAGAAATAAAATATCACTTGCAGTGTATGAACTTTATGCGTCAACAGTGTATAATAAAAGTATGATAACAATAAATGAAATGAAAAGAAATGTAATAAAATTTTGCTATGATGACTTGATGTGCGTGACAAACAGAAGAGTTGAGAGCGTCAAGTCTGCGGAGTTGAGTGAACTTTTGACAGAAAGGGCAATGAAATATCTTTCAATTGGGTGTGTGCACAGGCCATTTGGTCATATAAAAAATATACACATAATATAATACTATAAAATTTGAAAGTCTGGGCAGTAGAAAACAGCAGTTTGCTTGAAATCGTAATTAAAAAAAAAATTAATTACATTAATCGTATAATTTTTTCAACTCATAATTTTAATAAGTGTATTTTTTTATTCGCATGTGAATTGCTGGCACATGCAACTCTGGCATTTTATTTTGCGCTAATTGAGCTAGTTAACTATTGAGGGGTTGTAGGAGTAAGGAGTTTGTACTAAGTTGATGAGTTGCATGCTATGAAACTTTAAATAAAATTTTATTATAAACATATGTACATACATATACCTACAATTTGTGTCTTCATAAATTTTATTTTACAATAACTTGACATATTTCCTTCATTTTATATGTATTTATTTAAATTAATAACAAAATCAAGGACTACAAATACTAAGTTCGTGTGAAACTGAGCCTTAGCTACACCACCGATATTTATATCAAGTCCAAATATGGCTCAAAATTCTAAGGTCTGTTTGGTAGTTCTGTAGTTCCTCTCAAAAGTATCATCGATTCGATTTTGAGACAAGCCGTGATTGGAAGATAAAAAGTCCATTAAAAAGGACAAAGCAGCTACGCTCAGTTGCGTCCATATTCTATTCGTGTTCAAAAGATCAGCCTTACGTGGTTGTAACAGTCAAGAAATATCTTGAAACGCTGAAATGGGAGGCCTTACCTCATCCGCCGTATTCCACAGACTTTTCTTCTTCCGACTACTGGTGTTTTGGGTCTTTTGAAGAAATCGAAAAATGATTCAATGATTGATTGGTTAGAGGACAGGGAGTATTTATTTCTTAAAGATGGTGTTCGAAAAAATACCACAGTGGTGGGAAAAAGTTGTCGTTTCCGACGGGCAATACTTTGATTGATGTATTTTTCGTTTTACTTTTTTCCAATAAAAACACTTTCGCGAACACAAAAAACAAACCGAATTAATTGGTATAACCAAAATATTTTAATTTAATTTATTTTATTTATTTATTAAATTTTCTTTTATTTTATTTTACTTTACTTTAATTGCTTCATTTTATTGTACTAATTTTTTATTATAATAATTTTTTATTTACTTTCCATTTAATTGTAATTTATTTTATTTTGTTGTATTTCGCTTCATTTTATTATATTTATTAGGTATATTTTATTTTACTATAATTAATTATTTAATTTTGTTTTATTTAATTTTAAGTTTCTACTTCATACTATAAATTGTTTTATTTTTTTTTTTGTTTAACTCAATTTATTTATTTAATTTAACTTTATTTATTTTACTTTACTTGTTTAGTTTTTTTAGTTTTAGTTTTTATTTAGTTTTAGTTTTTATTTTCTTACTATATTTTCTTAAAAATATTTTTTTATTTCATTTAATTTGACTTTACATTAATTTATTATAGTTTACTGTCATTTTATTTATTTTTATTTTACTTTAATTTAATTTAATTTATTTATTTCTCAACTATCAATTTATTTGAGTTTATTATATTTATTTTATTTTAATTTACAATTATAAATATTTTCAAATTTCTTTTTCTTTATTTTATATAATTTTATTTAGGGATTTTTTTAAATTATTTTTTTTTTGTTTTAAGTTATTTTAATTTGCTTTCTTTATTTTTTTTTTAATTTTTTTAAACTATATTTATTTTAGTGAATTTTTTTTATTTTAATATTAAATTTTATAGTTTTTTTTATTTTTTTTATTTTATTTTGTCTTATTATATTTTATTTTACTTTATTTTATTTCTTTTAAATACAAAACCTTTTTTAGTTGTTTTTTAAATTTCTTTATATTTATGTATTTTTTTTTTATTTTATTAGCTTTAATTTAATTTAATTAAAATAAACTATTTTTTTTTTATATTTCATATTATATTATTTAATTTTATTTTACTACGTATCGTTTTTTAATTTTTTTATTTTCTTTCATTTGATTTTTTTAATTTAGTTTAAGTATTTCATTTTATTTGAATTTAGTTTATTTTATTTTATTTTGTAGTATTTTATTATTTCATTACCGTTTATTTATTCTTTGGTTCCATTTGCTCTGTACTTTGCCCTCTCCTCTGCTTAGCGAATACAATATTTTTGGCTCTGACTAGTTTCCGTTGCATTAAATCAAATTTAATGTATTTTTATCGAAGACGACAGAGACAGCGGCAAAGGCCGACGTAAGTGAAACGTCATTTCATTGATAGAAAATTGAAGTGAAAGAAAGCAAAATAAAAGAAATTAAAGAAATAAAAAAGTACACAAAAAATTTACAAATATACTTTTTTGTTATTGTTATTGTTGTATTTAAAAGTAGCAACTAGCAGCACACCCAAAAATAACATGGCGATAAACATAGAAATACACATGTCTCTTGCTGTTGCAGTAGTTGCAAGTTTATTGTGTGATACACAATACTTACACACATACATTTGTAAGTACAAATGTACATATGTATGTGCACAGGTAGCTGAAGAGGTAGTTTTGGGTGCTGTGGGAGGTAAATGGGGCAGAGTTTTCAATTTGCTCTAATTGTTGTTGGGGAAAAGTAAGGAACCTTTAGACTGTAGGTAGCATTTTATATGTCTTTTGGGCTGTTATATATGGTATACACATACTTGTATGTATGTCCCCTCTGTTACGAGTGGTAAGCTTGACTGTGGTTGATATCGACTGACTACTACCTACTTCCGTGGGTGGCAGTTAATAAATATTTATTTTTCTGAAGGACGAATTTTTGCCAAAATTATATAAGGCACACATGTGAAGGATTTTTTTTGTTTGGTAAAGAAATCCAAATATATGAGAATATTGGGAATATACTCAAAAGACAAAGGATAATAAGGAATTTTCAACTTAAGACTAAAAAATACAGGACATTTTTTCAGGTTAATTTCTCTTCATTGATTGTCTTTGTGTTAAAAATTTAGTGCTGTACTTTTTTAATTTTTAATGATTTTCTGTTAATTATCAAACATAAATACATGAATTTAGACATAATCTGCATATATTTGACATCATGGAGTAGTAGAAGGAAAATTACTATATATAAATATAAATAAAAATATAAATATAAACATAAATATAAATATAAATATAAATATAAATATAAATATAAATATAAATATAAATATAAATATAAATATAAATATAAATATAAATATAAATATAAATATAAATATAAATATAAATATAAATATAAATATAAATATAAATATAAATATAAATATAAATATAAATATAAATATAAATATAAATATAAATATAAATATAAATATAAATATAAATATAAATATAAATATAAATATAAATATAAATATAAATATAAATATAAATATAAATATAAATATAAATATAAATATAAATATAAATATAAATATAAATATAAATATAAATATAAATATAAATATAAATATAAATATAAATATAAATATAAATATAAATATAAATATAAATATAAATATAAATATAAATATAAATATAAATATAAATTTTAAGGAAACTAGAAATTCAATATAAGCGTATATACATACATACATACATAGCTCTTGTGTGTAAAAGCGGAGTTCATAAAAAGTCAATATACCAAAGAAGGTTAAAATGCATATTAATATATTTATCCAAGTGCACAAAGAATTGTATTTCAATAGCAACGCACTTCAATGGATGCTCTTTATAGACCGACCGAACGCTGATATAAAATACGCTTTTGTAATGGAGAAAAAAATTTAAAGATTAATCTACCGCATAAAAGAGAAAGAGAAAGCTCGGTTACAAATATGTGAGCGAAGAAAAAAAAACAATTTTTAAAGATACGAACATATATATTAATACCTATACGTGTATATATTTATATACCTACATTCGCAGTTGTTGGTTTAATTAAAAACGAACAGACTGCATTGCGGTTAATGAAGAATAAAATACGCTTTCAAGCAATGAAAATTAGAATCGAAATAGAAAAATAAACAAATGAGTTTCAAAGGTGAACATAAGAAATTAAATATATTAAATCAATATGGAAAAAATATAAAATATAAATAAAATAAATTAAATTAAAAAACATTAAAATAAAGAAATGTAAATTTAAACATAATATAAAAATTAAATTAAATTAAATAAAAAAATACAAATAAATAAAATTTAATAAAATTAACAAAATACAAATATTAGGAAAATTAAAATATATATTATATATATATATATAAATATATAAATTAAAACCGAAAAAAAAATATAAATAAAAAATGCCAAATAAAACTGAAATAAAAATGTCCAACAAAATAAAATAAAAAAATTAAAACAATATCGAAAGCGCTGCCCCAGACACAACGAAACATGACCAAAATAGCTGAGGTTAACCGACTTCGCCGGCGCCCGAACTAAGGTTGCCTGTGGTAGAAGATTTGCGCACAACAAAATCCATCAAACTAAACGGCTGTCGACTGATTCCAAAACGCCCAGCCAAATTGATAATGTTGTGATTAACGGATGACGTGTTTCCAGTGTTCTAGCAATGCTTACGCTCCGAGAACCTAACATCGACTACGATCACTATCTTATTGCAACGAAAGTACAAATCCGCCTCTGTGTACGACCGTCAACAAACACAAGGAACGTTCGAGACCGAAAAACTGCAATCACAACAGAGAGCCGAATGGGTTTCGACTCGCACACCTGTTGTCTGAGAGCACTCATCAGCAACTTGATACAAGGAAATTGTAAAACAGCATCTCAAACTCTCTGATTGGGGCCTTTACGGAAACAATTGAGTTTCGGCAGGGTCACAAAAAAAAGCTGGTACGATGACGAATATCCAGCTGTAGAATGGCGCAAAAATGCTGTAGAAAGATGCACCAACTCACAGAAGGTATCAAGACCGGAGCAAACTCATGTAGGAACCAAGGTGGTAATCTGGTGGCCGAGGATCAGAGAACAGTTGCTGGATGGAGAGAACACATCTCCAGCCAGCTTGCTGAATGACTGGAGATAACGAACACGAAACACCAATTGCTGATGATGGAAAATACATTTCATTACCTATAACGAGATCCGAATAGGGAATGCCCATTTAAAGAACAACTAAGCGGCTGAAGCTGATGGCTTACCGGAAGAGCTATTTAAACAAGGCATTGCAGAATATAGTCGGACAAAAGCATGCGCGACAATTGGAATTTTAGGGGGCTCAGCGCCATCCATAAAATAGGAGAACCCACAGTCTGCGCCAATTAGTGTGGAATAAGCCTCCTTAAATATCGCATATAAGAACCTATCGAGCGTATTGTGTGAAAGCCTAAAGTCTACCGATAACAAACTGATTGGACCTGGTAAATCCACCAATTATCCGATATTCACTATGGGACCAAATCTAGGAAAAGACCCATGAGAAAAGAATCGAGATATCTTCATCTTCTCATCGACTTAAAGCAGCCTATGACAGACCGAAAAGAGGCTGCCTCTGCACAGCTATGTCAATATTTCGTATCCGCGCCGTGAGTTTTGCTTACTCCTGGTTTGATAAAGAAGCCAAGCGAATAAGTCTCGTAGAGAACGAGGGCAAGACGTAATTTTTCCTGTCATAAAAAAAACAGCCATCGCAACCGCGACTCGGCACCCGCTTTGCTGCTGATAGTTACAAGGTCTGATAACTTCAAGATCTAGAAAATGTCGTTTATCTAGGGACCGGCATTAACACCACCAACAATGTCAGCTCGGAAATTCAACGCAAATCACTTTATCCAACAAGTGCTACTTTGGACTGAGTACTCAATTGAAAAGTAAAGTCCACTCTTGATGAACAAAGACCAAACTGTACAAGTTGCTGCTGCATGGAAGTGGAAGATCTCCACTTCGTTGGAAAGACCTGGCTGTACTTGGTATTTCCAACTGGAGCCAAATAGCGAAAGGAAGAAATAAATCGTGTAAACGGTACCTACTTTAGTAAAGAAGAAGAAAAATATATAAAATAAAAAATATATTTATTTTAAAAAATAAGAATATTATTTAAAAAAAGAAAATTAAATAAGAAAAACTAAAAAGGAGACTTTAAAAGAAATTTAAAAAAAGAAGATATATATAAAATAAAATAAAAATAAAGTAAAAGAAATAAAGATAAAATAAACAATAAAACTAAAGATTAAAAAAAATACAATAAAATTAAATAATCAAATATATAATATGTATGTATATGGAAAAAATCTTTTTGATGATTACGGTACTTAATAAATATTTTATATTAATAAATATTATTTCAGTAGTAAAATAAAACATTATTGTTATTTGTAATTAAAAATAATTTGATTTTTAAAAAAAAACTAAAATTAATAGAATGTTCTGCTCATTCATTTTTTTTTTGAAATAAAAATAAACTTGAAATGGCTTGCTATTATTGATGGCAATTTTTAATATAATGAAATATTGGACTGTATAAATTTTGATAATTTTTAAACATTAAATGAAGAATGAAGAATGTAATTATTTATTCATCATATATTTAAATAAAATAAAATTTGGTTGGTTAAGGAAATTAAAAAAAAAATTTTTATAAATAAAAGCATAAAAAGAAAACTAAAACTGAATTTCTTATAATATGAAAAAAAGATCTGAAAAAATTAAATACGAAATAAAAATTTAAATTAGGTTGAAATCCGCAAAAATAAGCTAACAACCCACACATCAGTGATTTTTGGCGCAAAAGCAAACAGAAATCATAAAACTACGTAAATACACAAAGCAACTGCAAAAGCAAACCAAAACTCAAAACAAAAAAATTTCACAAATTTAAAAAAAAAGTTGTCACAAATGTTTCAACCACTTAATAATATAGGTATGTACATATGTATGTACATTTGCATGCACATGCATGTAATTATGTACGCTTGGCGATGCGTACGGAAGAAATATTTTTGCGCCAGCGACTAGTAAAATTAGCACTTTTAGTGGCACACTAATTTATTGTTGACAAACGTAGGTAGGCATCTATGCATATGAATACATATGTGTGCATCTACATAGGTATTGGATGAGTGCATAAGTTCGTGCCCGATTTCAAGTGCAAACTAAAATTGAAATTTTTTGAAGAAAGCGCTTTTATTAATCAATTATGTATTCGCCATCATGTTCGGCAATCCACTCCCAACGTTCAACCAATTTACGGATGCCTGATTCATAGAAATCGCGCGGTTTCTCGTTGAAAAAGGTGTCAAGGTGGTTTTTGACGTCTTCCACATTTTTAAATTCTTTTCCATTCAAATTGTTCTGCAGCGATCGAAACAAATGATAATCAGAAGGTGCAATGTCGGGTGAATTTTGGGGATGCGGCATGATTTCCCAATTCATCTCCTTCAGTTTGGCCAGGGTCGGTTTTGCAACATGTGGCCTGGCGTTGTCATGATGGAAAAGAACTCCTTTGCGATTGGCCAAAATCGGACGTTTTTCATCAATTGCTTTCTTCAATTCGACCAACTGCTGACAATACTTGTTGGCAGTGATCGTTTCTCCAGCTGGCAAGAGCTCCAAATAGATCACGCCTCGGATATCCCACCAAATGCACAGCAGTACCTTCATCGGATGCAATCCACCTTTCGACATCGGTTCCGCCCCTTCGTGTGCCTGTTTCCATGTTCTTTTGCGTTGAACATTGTTGTACAGAACCCATTTTTCATCACCAGTCACGAGCCGATCCAAAAAAGGTTCGTTTTTGATCCGTCGAAGCAAAGAAATTGCTGTTGACATACGGTCCACTTTGTTCTTTTCACTCAACTGATGTGGCACCCATGTATCGAGCTTCAAAGTGTACCCAACCTTTTTTAAACGACGAAACGCAGTTGATTTGTTGACGTTCAATTCACTGGCAACCTCTTCCGTCGAAATACGTGAGTTATTCGCAACTAAAGTCCTTAGAACATCGTCATCAAGCTCAGAAGGCCGTCCACTGCGAGGTTGATCTTCGAGGTTAAAATCTCCAGAACGAAATTTCGCGAACCATTTATTTACTGTGCGGAGTGCTGGAGCACGGTCCAAATAAACTTCGCGAATATCTTTAGTTGCAGCGCCCACTGTTTTTCCTTTGCGGAATTCGTATAACATAATATGACGCATATGATCTTTTTCGTTGTTCATCTTCCATGCGTCTTTTCACTAAGCAACTCAAATCAAAATGAAGTTATTTTATGCTTGATTTACCGTTCGGACTGTCACCTTTCCAACGATATATAATATGTATATATTTCTTTCACGAGCGCCACTCTCAAACGATTCGTACGGCATCCAGCGGAATCGGGCACGAACTTATGCACTCATCCAATACATATATTATTTTTATTTATTTTTTTTAAATTGTATTTATTTTTATTTTAATTTTTTTGCTCGAGCGACTCATAGAGATTTAGTCATCATTTGCTTGTTTTTAAGTTTTCAAATTAATAGCAAATATATTTACTACATACAAATATACGTACTCGTATATAAATTCTTTGGCCACATTAATATTTTTCTATTGTTTTTACGCAGCATGGTGTGTGTATGTATTGTAGGTATGTATCAATAACGCCGTCACAATCTGGTCACGTCAAGTTTTTCATTCATTTTAGAATTTTTATAGCTTTTTCATATTTTTTAATTCATTTTACGAATACTCATACATACATATGTATATGTATATACTAGATATACGTGGTATTGAGCATAAAACGTTTGGATTATTTTCAGGTTGTGCTTAGACATGAGAATTCTACGTGATATCATTTACAAGGCGTGTGAACCGGCCGTGTGTGCTTTTTTAAATATATAAATATACATATATATAAATATAAAAATATATTTGTATATACTAATTTTGAGCCTATACAAACTTAGTGTAGATAGAAAATAATTTTAAAAAAATTTTCTTTAATTTATTGGTAAGCGAAAAGCATTTATTGTCATTTAATGGTCTGTTTGTTTTAAGATTTCATAAAAGCTTTATGAAGAAAATTATTTACTTAATTCGAAGGTAAAATATATTATATTTTTTTATAAATTATTTGTTTGGCTAATTTTAAAAATTTTTGTATATTTCTCAATTCCATTAGACTGTCGTCAGGTTAATTAATAGTTTTTTTTTTAACTAGAACTGTTCATGATTTTAATAATTTATTTTGTTCTGGAACTCTTCTTTTTTTGAGTATTTTGAAATCATTAAAAGGTTCTTCAAGAGATAGTGGAACGACCTATGTAGGTCCAAAACATTTATATGATTTAATGCTCTGAATTCGATGATTTTTGATGTCAATGTTTATTTATAAGTACAATACGTGGGTTGAGTACGAAATTTTACACTTTCCGATGTTTCATTGTTGGATTTTTGACCCAAAACCTCCTATCTGAAAAAATCGGTTGTATGTAGTTAAATGATATACGAGTAGTTTTCCCCATTTGGCCGGTCAGGACAAATTATTAATAAAGTACATAAACATATCTGTTTACCAAGTTTGGTTGAAATATCTGCACTGCAGCTTGAGATTTACCATATATACCAGGTGTGTTCGAGTTTCATTCAGTAGTATTAGGTTATTAGAGATAAACAAGTCGAGTCTTGTGCCAACAAATTACGATTTGCCGACAGCACTACTTTTCTGTTTTCATCTGAAGAAAACCACAGCCGAATCGCATCGAATTGTAACTGGCGATGAAAAGTGGATATATATTCGAGAATCTTAAGCGCTAAAAGTCATGGGTTACTCCGGGTGAACCATCACCATCGACGGCAAGACCAAACCGCTACGGACGAAAGACAATGCTAAATGTTTGGTGGGATCAGAAGGGCGTAACCTACTACGAGCTGCTGAAACCTGGGGAAACTGTTAATACTTAACACTACCGACAACAAATGACCGATTTGGATCGAGTTTTGAGTGAAAAACGACCAGAATACCAACAAAGACAACACAAGGTGATTTTGCTGCATGACAATGCACCATCACACAAAGCAAACAGTTCCAGGAAACGATAGATTCGTTCCGTTGGGAAATTCTTCAGCACGTGGCTTTCCTCACCGGACCTTGCCCCATCCGATTACTACTTGTTTACATCGATGGGACACGCACTTGCTGAGTAGCGCTTTACTTCTTACGAAGATGTACGAAAATGGCTCGATGACTGGTTTGCCTCAAAAGAGCAACATTTCTTTTGGCGAGGAATCCACAGATGGGTAAAAATGCATATATAGCAACCGACAATACTTTGAATAAGTTACTTTGTATCATATCATTACAATAAATGTGTTTATTCTGTACAAAAATTCCGGTTTTATACTTACACACCTGGTATAATAACTATTTTTGGGCTGAATTTTTTAAATTGAAAATCTTTTTTATAAGACTTCAAATGGTTTATTTTTACATTTTTGATTTTTTTATAGTAAAAGTTTCACACATATTAACCTAGGAAATCTATGTTTTAAGCATCAATCAAATTGAGCCAAAAATACCATCTTTATTCGAAAAGTAAGTCACTGGTTCACAAATCACTAGCGAATACAAATTTTCAAAAACGAGTATGTAGTTTCGAAATAGAATTTTGGAAATCCTTTCTTATCGGAGGGACATGACATAGACAAAACAGCCTGTCAGGTCTTTACAAGCATCTCGTCGTACAAGTCGATCTGTTAGTGATTTAGAACAAAGAGTTTTATATATGTACATATGTAGATTTATAGGCAAACATGATGATCACAAGGCCCCATACATCTGATACATTGACCTGCGCGTAGTATCATTAGTGATTCCAATAAAGCTATGCAATAAAACAAGAGAAGGTAGAACTGAGAGCTAAAGAACTGATCGACTTCGAAAACTTTGGTCCGTAGCATAAGATTCGAGCACAGAAAAATTCATCATCTAGATTATTGTTCGACCTCGTAACTAAATGGGTCTAACAAGTACATGCTTTTCCGGAGCTCATCACCGACTCTTATTGTTCATTGGAACAGCGAACTGTATTCGGTATTGCATTAAAGAAACAAAACTGTTAGAAAGTTATCGTGAATAGAAGTTAGAGAGAGAAAGAGAGAGAGGGAGAAAGAAAGAAATAAAGAGAGGGAGAGAGAGAGAGAGAGAGAGAGAGAGAGAGAGAGAGATAGAGAGAGAGAGAGAGAGAGAGAGAGAGAGAAATAAAGAGAGAGAGAGTTTTCGAAATGCCTGAATGTAAAGAGTTTCAGAAGCTCACGACAAGGTTGAGTGACTTGGTGCAGGTTTCAAGACAGACACAACAAGAGCGAATATGGCTTTATTACGAGAAAAATGTTCAGCCCGCGTTATCTCTGGTCTTGGCGATGTCAATTGGCACCGAGATCGTGGGATTTGACACTGTTGACCCCGTTTTTTTTGTTGTGAGAAATACCGTAATTATTCGGATTAACCTTTAGCTCTAAAGCACTTGAAAACCAATGTTCGTCAAGTTACAGTTGAGATACAGCCGAATGTGTGCCAAAAAGTGGTCGAAAATTACCTCAAACGGAACGGCGTTTGCAAAAATTCACGAGGCGGTCATTTGATGGATGAAGTGTGATACATATTAACTAAGGTGCAATCTTTACAATAAAAAGGAATTTCATAAAAAAAAATATTTGAAATTCAAAAAAGGAATTTCATAAAAAAAACCACAAAATGCATGACCCTGCGCAATAATTTTTTTTTCTTTTCAAAAATTCCAGAGCTCAAAAGTATACACACCCTTTATTATCCTTACATGTCAGCAGATGTTTTTGTCCTTTCATACCAACGAAATCCTTAATCCACCCTTAACTACCGGCAACTAATTTTCTATCCTTTTTAATTGACCTTTTTCACTTTACAGACCCACCTTTGACGGACGGACACTTTCTACAATACATTTTATTTCATTACAAACGAAACATTAAAATTGTAAATGTACAGGCGAGAAAGAATTTTTTAATACAAGTGCATACATATGTACATACATAAACGCAGTCAGACATGACCAAGCCCAAGAGATACTGGCATGTGCACACCTTTTTTTTTGTTGAAGAATTCATTTCATAGGTACTAGATGTGTAAGTATGTATGTATCCTATGGGTATGACAAACAACCATCAACGTACAAACGAACAGCTGGAGCTGGGAATACATACATACATATGTCCATTCATTCAAATATAAAAGCAAATTTCACAATTTCATAGAGAAATTTTGTTCTCTCTCATATTTACTTTGCTCTGTCAAAGGAATTATTTTTAATGAATTCATTTTCATTCTCATCCAAGTATTTTCATGTATTTTTAATGCAACATATTTCCATTTAATTTCCTAATTGCAACCAATTAATGATTGAGAGGCACTTGAAAACAAAAGCTCTGGACCAACTGTGCTAGAAGAATGCTTGGAGCAGGTAAAAAAAAAAATATTTCATTACACACCCGCGCTTGGGTAGCTTTTGGCCCACTTTCTAGTACCCAGCGATATCGTTATAACTGGGTCAGTTGAGCGAATCCTTGGCCTTTATATTTAGTATATTTTTCGTTTTTGTTGTTGGCATGTTTTTTTATTTTTTTCGGTTTTTTTTTGTGGTTTGCACTGCTGTCTTATCTGAGCAACAGCGCCATTCATGCATACCAACACACAATTATACATACATATGTTCATATGTACGAGTATTCATGTACGTTCTGTGCCGTCCAAAATGCTAAATGCACCGCAAGGCTGAAGGGAAAGAAGAGGAAGAAGACGAAGCAGAAGTAGACAAAGTACACAAGCGAAAATATTCAATGAACCCCGAACGCTGAGAGCAAACAAGCAAAGTAAATTTATTTTGAAACAACGATTGTCGAACAGCTGCCACGGGCTATACAAGCAGCAGCAGCACGACCAGTAACAACAGCTCGGTTACAATAATAGTGAAAGGCACAACCCTATAAGTATCGGCATGTAAAGAGTGGGCAAACTTGGGCCTGTTTTGTCCATTCACAATTTAGTGCCCTTCAGAGAGCAGCAGCTGGCGTGGGATGTGGGGAGGGGGCTGTGGACAGAAGGCCTGGCTAACATTTCTCTATTTCTTCTTTGTTTTTTGTATTTTCGTGGGTCAACTTTGATGTGGAACGGAAATGGCGTAGAAAAAAAAGTGTCACCACGTGTCTTCATGGTTTAAATGAAAGTATAGTTAAATTGAAAATTCAACAATAAATAAGAAAAAAAGTTTTTTTGGTTAAGTAAAAATGATTTGAATTTGAGAAAAGTCGGAGCCGATCAATGGATTGGGGAAAAATATGATTCTGATGAGTATAATCCTTTACTGGAGCAAATCCTTCTACGACATGTGGCAAAAAAAAAACATAAAAGATAAACTGTTAGTGGAACCACCCCGACATATTCGATTTAGGGATACGCTGAGGTCTAGTTACATCGGCTGTTCATCGAAATGGCGCTGCGATCGAGTCTAGCTCTTGAAGCGGCTCGCTTTACCATATAAATAGGTTTTAATTCTTAACATTTCATGGTGAAGCGAAATTGTGCAACTGGGTTCAAAAACTAGCCGCAGTCCAAATGAAAACAGGGTCTCGGTTTGATCTACCCAATTCTCTTAACAACCACGGAAAACCTTTATAGTTTCAACTGTGGATGTGCGCTGTCCAGTCCAAGAGATGGATTTAACGTAATTCGCCTGATCACTTTCATGCGACGGAACTGCCGAAGTTGATTGAGGAAATTCACGTCTCGTGCGCCAGGTGGATAGGGACACTTTTCAAGGCAGTGTCCTGTCCCTCTTCTTTTATGAATCTTGGTAGTCAACGAATTACTTAAGAAGTTGTAGTCCTTGTAGTCAGGGGTTAATCCTAAGCACATGGGTATTATAATGAGGCGGTCAGAGCAGATCTTCCTGTAAATCCCAATAAATATTCACCAGGAAATATAGCATTCCGACAGCCGTGCCCTTATCGAAAGGATCATTCACCTGCTTTTGTCAGGGAAAGTACTTCGAACTATTTTAGACCAGAAACTGTCCTAGAATATAAACATCGAGGAGACGAAGAGTGGTAGCTTTATGCAGCTGCAACACCACAATCTCCTAAAGTAGCGCCCTGGATCTATACAATATAGTTAAACCTATCTTATTTTATGGAGTTTTCGTATGGTGGAAGTCACTAGAAAGAGTTACAGCTAGAAACTGACGCTCAAAGCCATACACGTATGTAGAGCCTGTGCCATTGTCGACCCGGGGAGTTTGGATTAAGGGTAGGCACTTCGCTATTCGTGTAGGTCTCGAATTAAGACGATTGGATTACTGCATCTCCTAGCTGGCACCGTGTGACTTTTTCTCCACAATTATACTCTCATGGTAGGACTGTAGGGAAAAGAGACACCCAAGGAAAAGAGCACATAATTTTTTACACAGAATAGTCGGTGTGGAAGTCTTCTGTTTGAAAATTTTTGACCGGTAGAAGGTTTAGGTTTTCAGACCATTGCAGAGTTTTTCAGACGAAAGTAACTGCAATTAAGCAGGTGCTGGACACACTTCTTTGATATGAGGTTTCTGTGAAACAGGCTAACATTTACTAAGATAGCCTATCGGCTAATATTTTAAAATTAATATCATTTTTATACTGGGACACAGCGCAATTGTTGGGGACAACAATGCTGAAGAGCTTGCACGTATGGTCTCCATTGGTCCGTTAAAATCGGATAAAGCAAAGATGGGAGCTCGTCTGTCGACTTGGACAGGTGGACATTGAACCAACCCAGCGAGAGCTGCGTTAGCATCTCAACATACGCGGTTCCAAGATCCTAATGGCCTCAGGTGGACCATGAAAGGTAAGTTTCTATTCCAAGACTAAAGCCATCACACTTAGTGGAAGTTTTGACTGGCCATTCCGGCCATTGTCTGTTGCAAATTGAGTGCTGGTTTCCAGTTCTTCCAAATTGGTCAACTCGACCTAGACTCGTTACTGGGTATGTTGAGTAGGAAGGATTTCGTCGGAATTTCATTTATTCGCGCCAACCACAATTCTTGTTGTATAAAATAAATAACGAGTTACTTCTGGCCAAATGCTGGACAATATATTTGGCGTTGATTCCAATGGTAAAGATGATGGGCATATCTTATTCCAGAAACTTATATCAACCATTATTAAGACATCTAAGATAAGTCGGATCTTTGCAAGCTCACCTGAGGGAATCTGCTCTCCTTAGATGCAGCCTTAACACCACTGTAATAGTATCTCTAAAAGCCCATTTTTATATTTCCCGAAGTTCTATAACCTTGTGTCCCCCACTCGAGGCGGAAGTTTTTAGTTGAATGCCTTCTAGAATAAGAAGTTCGGGACAAAGAGAACGAATTTCCAAAGGAGGATTCAATTTACACATCCCAAAGCGGTGTAAACTATAAGGAACTGGGTGTACTTTACGACAGCGAGATAGAAGTAGTGGATTTTAGTCGCCTCTTACGACAGGTATGCCTTATCGTGGGTAAATTCTTGAACCCCTATCCCGCAGGACGTATTGGTGTTCGGTTACAGAAACTTGCCGAAAGCGGAGGAACGTTTGCACTAAACGAAATTGGATTCGTTTCATTGATTTAAGTATGAAGGTCGCTAATGTTGGCGGAGAGTCTGAAGATCTAGATACTTTCCCCTTCTGATTGTCTCGAACATAAAGAAAAAGTTACATGTTACTGAAGATATCTGTGAAATCATTAAAACTGAGTTTCGCCGATTGGATACTTTTGTCTGTCGTCTACTTTGATGCCATTGATAAGCCAAGGGCTTTATGTGTAGCTGCCATCTCAGGGGTCGCTAGCATTTTAAATTCCAACGTACGTAAGTCCTAAAATGAAAAATAAAGCGCTGTCTTGACGAACAAAAAACAAATTCCACAAGTCGCTCATCATACCCGTGCGGTAGCTGGAACGATGGCGATATCAAGTGAGTCGCCGCTAAGAGTTTTCTCGAGAAATGTTTTGCGAATGACTTGTGGACCTGAAGAAGACCTTTACTACACTAGAGAGATCAGGTGGAGGATTACTTGGCTTCTTTAAGAAGAAGAAGAAGAAGAAGAAGAAGAAGAAGAAGTATTAAAAACTAAAAGAACTGTTGATAGTTTTGAATGAAAATATTTCAGAAGCAACAATAGCCAACAAGTGTGCCTCTATGGAAAGAGCTAGAAGGTTTTTGCAAATAAACACAAGCATATGTCTATATGTCTATATGTCTGTATGTAAATGTGTAAATTTAAGTGATTTAACAAAGCAGCAAGTTGATAAACAAATGTGAATAGCGTAAATAAACTACCCGCAATCGCGTTGAGTACATATAAAAATACATATAAACATACAATAGATATGTATGCACGTCCGTGCTTTTTGCAGTATTGTCTCTACGTGCAACACGTCACTTTTAGCTGCGTATCGATTCTAATGTTTAATTAAGCAGCAGCTGGCGTTTATTTGTGCTTAGGAGGGCTGAACTGTGTCACGCCAGGGGAGGCACACACACACACACACATCCACACATACCCAAAGCGACCCTTTACGTCATTTAATCGCCATCGGACATTTGTATCGATGACTATCAAATCAACAGTCATAAATAAAAATGCAATAAGGCAAACACACACATACACATGCACATACTCATACACATACACCTTATTAGACACACAGACTGCACATTCAACGTGTGGGCGTCCATATGTAGACACGCCAACGAGCTACAATACATGCATACATACATACGGGTATGTACATATTTACAAAACCGCCATGCAGTAGCTCGTTGGTGAAAGCTCTTATCGCTCGTTCTATTTGCCATTTTTAGCTCTCGTTGCAGCTCAATTTCAGCAGTCGAGCCTCAGCCTTGTCACTTGACTTTGATTACATGTATGTAAGTATGTAATTATCATTTGCTCTTCCAGCTAATAAGCAGCATTCTAAATCTGCCAAGTGCATATGATAATGAGCCAATGATGGCGCTGCTCACGCTTCCAAGTGCACTTGAGCCACCGTCAGTTTGCCAAGCTGGCGCTTCGCTGGTCTGTGGTCTCTTAATAGTAGTATATACCCGGCATATCTGTATGTGCTCTGTATGCCAAGGCGCTGCTGTCAGGTTTCTAAAATGATTTATGACACCGAAATTCACAAATAATATGAAAAGTTTAGGCGCGCGGTTGTGTGTGTGTGTGGGAGTGTGAAAAAATATTGCAACTAATTTTAATTTGTAGGCATTGTCTTTGACTCTGTGTGTGTGTGTTTTTTTGTAATTAAGCATTTTTATTATTTTTTTATTTCGAGTCTCGTTTGTAGGTTTTTGGTTATCAGTACTGCTGGGCAAGATGTGTTCATAGCTTATAATAGAACATTATTTATTTATAATTGCACAACCGAGTAGAAGGCAGAAAGAATAATGAATTTCATTATGTATAATTAAAGTATACTTTTTTAATAACAATTACATCACTCAAGGGAGATGAAGAGCATGCTAGTCATGGTCACAGTAAATATAAGCTCAAATAAATTAAATTAAAAAAGAGAAATAAAATAATTCAAAATAAAATAAAATAAAATAAAATAAAATAAAATAAAATAAAATAAAATTAAGTAAGATAAAATACAAAATAAAATAAAATAAAATAAAATAAAATAAATAAAATAAAATAAAACAAAATAAAATAAAATAAAATAAAATAAAATAAAATAAAATAAAATAAAATAAAATAAAATAAAATAAAATAAAATTAAGTAAGATAAAATAAAATAAAATAAAATTAAATAAAATGAAATAAAATAATACAAAATAAATTAAAATAAAATAAATTAAAATAAAATAATACAAAATAAAATAAAAAAATCAAATAAAATAATTAAAAATAAAATAAAACGAAATAAAATAAAATTAAGTAAGATAAAATAATTCAAAAAAAAAAAATAAATAAAAAAATAAAATAAATTAAAATAAAATAAAATAAAATAAAATAAAATAAAATAAAATGAAATAAAATAAAATAAAATAAAATAAAATAAAATGAAATAAAATAAAATAAAATAAAATAAAATAAATTAAAATAAAATAAAATAAAATAAAATAAAATAAATTAAAATAATATTAGGTAAGATAAAATAAAATAAAATTAACATAAAATAAAATAAAATAAAATAAAATAAAGTAAGATAAAATAATTCAAAATAAAAAAAAAAACAAATAAAATAAAACACGATAAGATAAAGATAAAGAAAAAAATAAGAAAGTATAATATAATATAAAAAAGAAATAAATTAAATAAATATTGAGTTGCCCCAAGAGAAACCGGCGATTTTTTAAAATAAAGTAAATACATCATTTTTTTAATCTTATAATGAACTTTAATCAATTATGTAATTTCCATTTTGTTGGAAATTCGCCATCTTTCCGACAACATCAATATTCCATGCTCATAGAACTTCCGACCTTTATCTGCGAAAAACTAAACCATGTGCGATTTTATAGCCTCGTCAATTTCGAAAGTTTTACCATTTAATGAGTTCTGCAAAGATCGAAACAAATGGTAGTCTGATGGTGCAAGGTCAGGGGCTATAAGGTGAATGCATCAAAAGTTCCCAGCCAAGCTCTCAGTTTTTGGCGGGTGACCAAAGATGTGTGTGGTCTTGCATTGTTCTGGTGGAATATGACACCTTTACGATTAACCAATTCTGGCCGCTTCTCGTTGATGAATTTATTAAATTTTCCTAGTTGTTCACAGTAGTGATCCGAATTAATCATTAGGTCCTTGGAAGCAGCTCAAAATATACCACACCCTTCCAATCCCACCAACCTCACAACATAATCTTCTTTTGGTGAATATCAGCGTTTGAAGTTGTTTTTGGCGCTTCAGCATGCTTGGACCATGATCGTTTTCGATTGACGTTTCATCTCCAGTTATGATTTGCTTCACAAACGGTTCATATTCATTGCGTTTAAGATGCATATCACAAGCGTTGAGACGGTTTGTTAAATGAATTTCTTTCAATTCATGTGGTACCCAAATATCACGTTTATGAATGGCTGATTTTGGTATACTTAACTTCTCTCCAATCTCACGCTCAGTTACATGACAATCCGATTCGATTGAAGCCTTGATATCGTCATCATCAACTTCACTTGGACGACCTGATCGTTGTTTTACTTTGAGTGAATAATCTCCCGAACTCAGTTTGTCATACCAACTTCGGCACTGTGTTTCTTTAAAGGCCTTATCACCATACAAATTGTGCTACTTTTTAGCAACCTTTTTTCCTGAAATATTTGAAAGAACGAGGGACTAGTGTGCATAGAAATCGACAAACAGACGGACATGGCTAAATCAACTCAGCTGGTCATTCTGACTTGATCGGTATACATTTTTATGGGTCTAGCTTTTTTCCTTCTGGTACTTACATACTTACAAATACCAAAGTACAAAGTTAATAGACCTTTTAATCATTTCATCTTCATCGTTTCATCTACATGAAAGGTATAATAAAATGTAATAAATTAATTAAAATATATAGAGTTATATTTCTTGGTTTAAAAAGCACAGCGCGGTACTTCGACATCTGTCAAACTTAAACGTCAAACTAAACATGTTTTGTTTGAGTTAAAAGTCGGGCATTTATGAAAATAGATGGCTTAACAGCCGCACAGTGCGTTAAAATTGTTAAAACTTACTAGAAAAATGGTGATTCAAACATTGCTACCTTTAGTGGCTTAAGAGGAAATCATATTGCACATAATCGTCCAACTACTCAAGCGAAGGGTACAATTTTAAATAAATTAGGAGAGACTGGACAAATATTGTAGTGGCCTTTGCATCATCGGTTTGCTCATTCCACCTTAAATATCGCTACTGTGAAGGAAAGTGTAGTTGAAGACCGGAATGTTTTCCTTTCTGGACGTTCTCAAGAGCTAGGATTTTCTTACGACACATCATGGCGTATTCTGCACTTGGACTTACACCTATATCCATATAAAGTCCAGCTCTCGCAACAACTAAAGCCAACTGGCCATTTACAACGACGTCGATTGGATGCTTGAACAACAAGGAGGGGACGGCGATTTTTCGAACCAAATTTTCTTCAGCAATGAGGCACATTTCTTACTCGGGAGATACGTAAATAAGCAAAATTGTAGCATTTGGGGTACCGAGAATCCTCAAATAATTGAAGAGAGACGAATGTATCTGCCAATTTTTAGCGTTATTTGTATAATATTCGACTTTCTTTGTCTTACAATTGAAGAACACGACTTGGACAGTGTGTGGGTTCAACAAGATGGTGCCACATGCCACAAAACACGAGTGACTATGCATTTATTATGAAAGGAATTTCCCGATCGACTAATATCACGTCTTGAATTGGCCACAGAGATCGTGCGATTCCACACCGTTCGACATTTATTTGCGGGTCTTCGCGAAAGACAGTGTTTCAGCATTTGAAAACCAATATTCGTCAAGTTATAACTGAGACATCGCCCAATATGTGCCAAAAAGCGGTCGAAAATCACCTCAAACGGATCGAAGTTAGCGAAAATTGGCGAGGCGGTCATATGAATGATGAAGTGTTTCATATACAAGGTCAAGGTTTAAACTAAAAAAAAAAAGAATTTCATGAAAAAAAATTATTTTAAATGTATTTTATTTACGTTTATTTTAAAAAAGTTCAAAATGTATAACTCTGTAACATAATGAATAACGAGAAAACGAAACAATATAAAAAAAAAATATTTTTGTAGCTTATTGGCAGATATTTATGATAAGAAAAGTTTGTTTAATGTGGAAATATTCAGTAAAATATATTTCTTTAATATTAAAACACTGGATGTATGTATATTAATGTATGTATATTAATGGATATACAAAAAAGTCATTTCCAAAATATGCTTCCAGTGAATTGATTACGTCATGCTACATATATATTGTACATATGTATATATGTATAAGAAATTCATATTTGAATTCAGCTGATATAAAATTTGTTTAATAAACGAAAAATACCAAAACATTCGGCGAATGCAAAACGGTTTTTAGGAAAATTTAATACAAAAACGACTATGCTGAAGAGAGAATAATTTTTTCGTGGAATGCATTAAGTACACAAATTTACAGTAAGTAAAAGTTATAATAATTTCATAAATGTTTGACTTTTATTGATATTTTTTTTGCATACGTGCGCTAATATGTATGTATGTATGTATGTATGTATAAAAGGCGCGTGTGTGGACATTTATGGTTGTTGCTCAGTTGGCTTGGAATGTGAACCATTTTGGATTAACCGAATTTTATTTAATTTTGAAGAGTACTGTATTAGCGTATGAAATGCCAATCAAGTACTATACGGCGTTGTATTTAAATACATACCTACAAAAATACATATTTAGAAATAATATACAAAATAAAAAAACACAAAGGAGCGCATATTTTTGGGCAACCAACAGCAACAAGTGTAGACAAAATATAATATGAGCAGCAATGTGGAAGAAAATAAAAAATTAAAAAAAAAATATTAAATAAATATTATATACACGTATATATACATATGTTACATATACATATATAACAAATAGAAAATTAAAAATCTTTATGCCTCTGTAACACAAAAGTCTCGGTTAAAAAAAAAAAACACACAAATTCCGATACGGCCAATTAATGTCTCATTGCGTAGCGTTCATTCGCTGGCTGGCGCGCTGGTTGGCGTGCTGAAAATATTAAGCGCTAAATGCAAACACGGAGAATACTTTGTTGTGTAGTACACACAAACAATCGTACATACGTGTATATACTTTGAAAATTATTATATTTTTGCAAATAATATTATGGGTATCTAAAACGTGTGGAACCTATCAAAGACCAACGGTATTTAGGAACTCTTTACGCGGTGGCAGCGGATATCCATAACTGACTGACTGGCTTTTAGTGATAAGACTAAACGCGATACAGCACTTAATGTTGGCGAACGTTTAACAGTTATCAGCTAAGTGGGCAAAACTCCACATATGACTATTATTAAATCATAATCAAACAATGAGGTGTCAGTTATAAATTAGTAGGTGGTGGGGTTAAATACGGTTGAAACCTTTAAAATTGAAATTATTAAAACGTTGTTATTCTTTAGTTTTTCATTATTTTATTATTATTATTTTTTTAATTATACATTTTTTTATAATATTTTTATTATTTTTTTTTTGTTATAATTTCTTTATTACTTTTTTATGATTATTTTTTTATTATAATTTTTTATTTTTATTTTTTTATTTTTGTTTTTTATTACGATTATTTATTATTATTATTATTTTTATTACTATTATTTATTATTATTATTTTTTATTGATTTTTATTATTGTTTTATTATTATTATTTTTTTATTACTAGTTTAATAAATTATTATTAATTATTTTTTTATTATTAATTTTTTTATTATAAATTTTTTAATTATTTGTTTTTTTTTTATATTATTATTTTATCTAATTATTTGTTTTTTTATTTTTAGTTACTATTGTTTTATTATTCTTATTTTATTATTAATTTTTGTTATTATTTTTTATTACTTTTTTCATTGTTATTTTTTTATTATAATTTTTTTATTTTTATTTTTTATTACTATTATTTATTATTATTATTATTTGTTATTATTATTTTTTTATTATTATTTTTATTATGTTGTTTTTTATTATTTTATTTATTAGTATTTGTTTATTATTTTTTTATTAAAATTTTGTTATTACTAGTTTTTTTTATTATTATTATTTTATCTAATTATTTCTTTTTTTAAATTTTTTGTTATTATTTTTTATTACTTTTTCATTGTTATTTTTTATTATAATTTTTTGTTATTATTTTTTTATTTTTATTTTTTATTACTATTATTTATTAATATTATTATTTTTTATTTTTATTTTTTATTACTATTATTTATTATTATTATTATTTGTTATTATTATTTTTTTATTATTATTTTTTATTATTTTTTTACTATGTTGTTTTTTATTATTTTATTTATTACTATATTTTTATTATTAATTTTTCTATTATTATTATTTTATCTAATTTTTTATTTTCTTAAATTTTTTGTTATTATTTTTTATTACTTTTTTCATTGTTATTTTTTTATTATAATTTTTTGTCATTATTTTTATTTTTTATTACTATTATTTATTATTGTTATTATTTTTTTATTATTATTTTTATTACTATTATTTATTATTATTATTTTTTTATTATTCTTTTTTATTTGTTTTTTTTTTATTACTTTTTTTATCATGTAATTTTTTATTATTTTATTTATTACTATTTTTTATTATTTTTTTATTAATATTTTTATTATTTTTTTTTTTTATTATTATTATTTTATCTGCTTATTTATTTTTTTATATCTTTTGTTACTATTGTTTAATTATTTTTTTATCTAATTATTTTCTCAATTACTTAATAAACTTGATTTTATTAGCGCAAGAAGTGTCGAGAAATCTAATAAAATTCCACTAAATATCAAATAATCAATGGCAATAGCATCAATTAAAAATGTCACACTCAATTGCCCGCTGGGCGTACACAATTGCTAATTACACAATTTTTAGCCGAAGCCAACAACAAACCGACTAACGATGATGCTGTCGCACTATTACATTAAACAAAGCAACAAATACAAAATTAAATTATTATCAATAAAGAGGACTATTATTGATGTGAAACACAATCCAAAAATTTGAAAAGTTTTCAAATTAAAAAAAAAAAAATTATGATCTAGTAAAAAAATTATGATCTAGCAAAAAACTTTAGTGATCTGTATCTCGCATTCCATAAGTGCAATTGCATTAAGCTCGATGTCGTTGGAATGATGATCTTTTGTACTGATCATTTAAGTCAGTAGAGTTTGAGCCCATATTCAAAATGGACACCAAAAAAAAAAAGCTACATTCTAAAATTTTTCTTCGATAAAAGCCAAATATTGTAATAATCCCGGATATACAATATTGGGTTCGTCGATTTTGTTCTGATAATTTTGATGTAAACGACGACCCACGGTGTGAAAGGTCAATTGTCGAAATTATCATGCAAAACAAGCACGGTTCTCATTGTCCAGAAGCTAAACATTTCACAAAAAATAGTTTGGAACCACTTCAAAAAGGTTGGATATCTAAAGAAGCTCAATGTATGGGTGCCATATGAGTTAACGATAAAAAACTCATGAATTTTCTATCTGCGAATAGCTGCTGAATAGTAACAAAGTCGACCCCTTTTTGAAGCAGATGAGGACTGGTGTCGAAAAGTGGATCACTTACAGTAACGTCAAATGAAAACCGATGGCGGTCGAAAGACATTGAGCCGGCACAAACGATCTTCATGTTAACATTGACATCCAGGAAAGTTTTGTTGTGTGTTTGGTGGGATAGGCAAGAAAGCAAACTCTTAATTCGTACCTTAACTGTCTGCAATTGGGCCGTCTGACGGAAGCAATCGCCCAGAGTGGTGCAGCTTTGGTCAATAATAGGGGAATTATGTTTCATCAGGACAACAGCAGACCACATAAATCGATATTGACTCTCCAGAAGCTCGAATCCAAATCACACACCGATTGATTACTATCTGCTCCTGTATATGGCGAATGATTTGGCTGCTGAAGAATTGGTCTCAAGAGAAACATGTGTAAATCGATTGTCCAAAAATAATGGATTACTTTTTACTAGATTTATATTTTTATAAACATTTGCATATATGTATTGATGTACATACGTAAATGCATATATTTATTTTCTTGCATTTAATACTCAGTTATGGTGATTTTCAATTCGAAGAAAATTTTTTATTCACACAAATGCGAAGAAATTCGCGCTCAGTCACAATGACTCAACAAGAATCGAAATTAACTCTGTAATCACTCGTTTTGGATCATTATTTCGATGACATTTTTATTTATTTCTAATTTATTGTTAGTTTCTAATTTTATTTATTTGAATTTTAATTTTTTTTTTAAATTTTCATTTTTATTTGATTTTATTTTTATTTTTAATTTTTTTAAATTTAATTATTTTTAATTTTTTTTCATTTTTATTTCTTTTTTTATTTTTTTTTTGTATTTTTTATTTTTTTTTATTTATTTTTTATTTTATTTATTTTTTATTTTATTTATTTTTTTATTTATATACATATTTCTTTAATTTTATTAATTTGTTTCACATTGTGTTCTGATTTCCAACGTTTAATTGCAATTTTTAAAACTTTTCGAAAGTAAAAATACTTTTCTATGTTTTTTATAGCCTAAGCAAATATATATGTACATACAAATATGGAAGCAGTTGTACTGGTTAGTATCAAAGTAATTGAATATGTTTGCCACTTTGACTTGGAAAACAAAAGTTTGTAACTACATACATATGTACGTATGTATATATTTCATTTTATTTACACTCATCGCTAACGACCTTGTTTATTGTTGCTCATTCACACAAACTGTCTACCAAGTTTGGTTCCACTGGAAGATGAGGAAGTACGACAACTTTTTTTCGCGTATAGCCCAAAAAGGCAATATTTCGAGAGTACACATACTTACATATGGTACACACATACATATTCAAGCATTAATGGACTAAGGTGAGTATTTTAATAACTGAGTCTTTTAAGTGAAGAAGGTATTCAAAGCTTCCTAAAATATTGTAAGATAACTCATATGGCTGGCTTCTGTATAACCGAGCATAGTTAGATTGGAGTACCTCGCCTATACCTGAAGGCAAGCGAGACTAATGTTCATACCAACAGCCGTATATATGACAAACAGGACTCTTTGAGGAAGCCTGTCCGTGGCTCAGCATATCGGAAGGAAGTTTAGCAAACGCCGCTCTTGGTATTATAATAACATGCGTAGAGGAAGTTTTCAAACACAGAAAGTATTCTGTAAGAGGCCGAAGGCAATAACCTCCCCTTAGATGAGTTAGAATTCGAATATAACTTTAAGCTACTGACACACAAATTAACTAAGAACCGTCGAGGTAGAGTGAGGTAAGGTCGACGCGCCCAACATAAGATCAGTAGAGGCCCTCATAAACGATGAAACCCTGTCGTTACCAACTTGCTGCTCGCATTGGCGCCAAAAAGGTAACTGAACCCCCTATATATGTAAATGGGTAACACGAAGAAAAAAATTTTCATGAGCATCTCGCCTCAATGGAACTAGTTCGATTGTCGCTAACTGAAAAAGTCTATTTAGCAAGGTAGAAATTGCCTGAGAATTTCATCCGCTTGTGGATCTCACTTGGTTAGATGGACCACACGTCAGCTTAGCGATACATATGATTTTCGGCGGAGTTGCTCCTCCTATTTGTTGTTTTGCATCTCCGGGCTCTCCGAATGGGAGTACGCAATGCTAACCACTAGGCTACCGCGGTCGCCAAGATAAAGAGGTAAATTAAGCCGATTACACGTACGTAAAAATTCCGATAACAAATAACCCAAAAATACAGAGCCCCAACAAAATCTTCGAAACGAATCACTTACACAGCGAACCATCTATGTTCGTAGTTAAGAGATATAATGTTATGCTACGTTAGCAATATCTGCTGGGCACGAACCTTAGAACAGGACGGCGTGCCGACAGACTTTAAACGTCATTCACCGAGAGACTCTCAACACCTTATGAACTCTCTTTCCGTAATCGAAATTCAAACACCACCTACATATTATATGTATTGCAGATAAAGATTTCGAGCTACCTAGAGAGACCCAAGTAATACTGGTAAAATTAAGATCCGGAACTTGCAGTCGACTTAATTCCTACCACTACACAAAGTTTATCCTACGTGCATCGAGACTATGCACGATTCTATACATCTCTTTGCCTGCAACCTAAAGCCAACTCATCTAACCTTCTATTTCCTTTGTCCGAACCCGTAGAAACAGTTCGTTTACCAGGTCTCTCGTTAGATGACCTCAATGACTTAGTTTATGCTCGCCTGCTTCTAGACGGGGTAAGCGAACCGCTATAACAAAAACAGCTGAAATGTTTACGACATATTTTCCCTAATCCCTGAGTAATCTAAAGTGAGCTTTTCGTGATTGTTACTAAGCGTTTTTTCACAACCTAACCTAACATATAGGACTCAGTGGCAGTCAAATAGTTACTGCGGTGCACTAAACAAGAAAACCTTGACCACAAACTCAATTTGATAAGAGTATCTTGCACTTGCATTACAGTTTCACACTTAGTGACTTGTATGTATGTATGTATGTGCACACAGTAATATAGAGTTTCGATAAAAATGTTTATCGTAGCAGCTTTAAAAAATTGTAAATACAAGTTTACTGCTTTTCACTTTCTGGCAGAAACTTATCAAATATGTACCTACATACATCCATACACATTTAGATATGTATGAAGTATACAAAGCACTCACCTTATCTCCCACTGCCCGTTTGTTTATTAAGAATTATGATTAATATGTTGGTTTGTATTCGATTAAGTTGTTGTTGTTTTATATCTTATTTTTATTTTTGTTTTGTGTAAATTTAATAGGATTTAGTCACTTGAACTTTACAACTTAACTTATTCGTTGCAGCTACCGGCTAACTTATTATAAAACCGGCTTTTTTTGCATTTTTAACTTTTTCATTCAAGAGAATTATTTAATTAATGCACATCGTCTTGTTAGTGTATTGCACAATGTAAATATTGACAGCTGTCACCCACAAACCGATAAGCAACGCATTAATATCCGTTCTTTTGTGGTCCTACAACAGCGGGCAAAAAAACAAAACGCCTGAAAAAAATAAAAACAAAAATTAAAAATAAAAAAAATTAAAAAATAAAAAAAAAAATTGTGTAAAGAAATATAGCAAGCACTTTTCCAAGAAATATTAAGTAACGCATTGCAAAAAAAATTTAGTAGCGCCGGACTAAATTTTGATTTTACAAAGCAACAATCGCTAAAAATTTATTTGCTTTCATTCATTCTTGTTTTATTTAACCGTATGTAGGTTTGTATAGAAATTTGCGGTTTTGTTGTTTGTTTCCCTCGTTTTGTTATTGTCTTTATTTGCTTTTCACTTTCGCCGTGCTTCATAGCGGCTTTCTTTGTCATTTATCTTTATTTTAATTTTGTTTTAATTTTTTTTTAGGCTGATTTTATTTTCATTATTATTACTCCCAATGCAGCATGAGTAGCACATAATAAATAATCGGTTTGTTTTGTTATTAGCATTTTGTCATTGTTATCGCATTCCAAATTGCTCATGCATATCTGTATGTATGCACATGTGTATGTGTGTGGCAGCAGCAGTTCTTTCAGCCGTTGCCCCCAGGGAGACGGGCACAACATACAATATTGCCTGATGCGTTGTCGATGCGCTTGCTACACAATGGTGCTGGTGGTGGTGGTGGTGGTGGTGGTGGTGGTGGTGATAGAGCGAAGCGTACTCGGCGGCGCCGCTTCTTATTGAATTTTCAAATTTTCATAATATTTTGCATAGCTGTAATTGCATTTTGCGTGATTTCACTGTCTGCCTGTCGATTACACATACACACATGCACAATTGTACATTATCGACACATCCGCTTGTTGCGGAAATGTTGCACAAAACTCTTCAATTAATTACCTACACAAATTGCACTTTAATTTAACTTATTTTCACTATTTATTATTGTTGAATATAAAAAATATTTCAATTAAACCGCGTACACATCCACTCGCGTTGAAATTCTTCTCGTTTCTGACAAAAATTTTCTATCATTTCCAATTGCTGCCATTTGCTGGTGTTGCCGGATGCGGAAATTCTTATAGGAAATGCATGGTTTGAGGAAATACCCAAATGGGGTTGGTGTAAGTGTGTGTTATATGCAAGATTTGTTTGAATAAAGTAGGTTTTCATTCAAAATAAAGCTTTTTTCTAACTTTATTAAACAGTATCTAATAAAAATTAAAATAAAAATCGCAATTTAAAATAAAGTTTAGAAGCCATATGACATTTTTAGCTGGTTTTCACTACTTTAAATGCAAAATTTGAAAAAATTGTCCTTTAAAAATTACAGATTTTTAAATTCAAGGAAATAAAATTAAGATATCGTATTGAATTCAGTAAGTTTTCAACAAAATTCTTAAAGAAATTTCAATTAATTTTAAATTCTAGAATTTTTGGTTCATCGCTAATCTCTCAATAAAATTTTCTTGCATGCAACGCTGTGTTTTTCATTAGTTTCGTGGTTTCCATCTACTTTATTGCCCATTTCACACTTCTATTTCGTAAATATTTACGAAAATGGTTTGGCAACGTGGTAAAATGGAATGTCATGACAGCGAATAAGAAGAAGGAGATGAAAACAAAAATGATTAGATGCAGTATGGTACAAAAGTGCTAGAAATTTATGGCTGCTGCTATAAATATTAAAGGTTGGTATCTAGGATGTACGGAGAGGTTTTGACTTCTGCTAAGTGTGTTGTTGTCCAAGCTAAGCTCATATTTTTTACTAGTACGGAATAGGAAGCGCTATGAGCGTATTTTAATTTTAACTTATTTCCATGTAAGAATAATCTCAACCGATTGCCAAAAACATTTGTAGCTGAAAATAGTCCATAATTAATTTAAAATCCTTAAATTAGCACAAATGATCTAAAATACCGCCAGCTGAGGTTAGCGTCAGCACTTTTCGTGTAGCCAAAGCTCGCTCTTGACTTATAGAAGAATTTCAAAAGGTGATAAAATTTATGGGAAGCAACATGCTCAGAGTGGTTGGTGGTACGTACTAGCATGTGAAGTTTCTTAGGTTCCAACCCTCACCGCACGCGTGTATTTCGGACATGAAATTAAAGCTAAATTGTAGGTCCTTGCTGTTGTTAGAAAACCGTCAAAACGAACACCATAAATAGGGGGAAGAGCTCGGCCGGCAATCGCTTCAGCGGATATATCGTGTAAAGGCCAGAGAAAGCACGATTTAGAAACTGAGAATTGTTTTAAATTTCAATAACAAAAAACTTCCAAAACTATTATCTTTTACTGCTTTGATTTATTTTATAGTAGTTTTTTTCTTCCTTTTCCTTGCAAATTCCACCAGCTGTTGCCCATCAATTTATACAAATTGTGTGGCTATTTAACTCCAATCGAAAGTTCAATGTCTTCTTTGTTCAAGTTTTCCAATTTTTTATTTATTTTATTCCTCTCAATAGCACATTTTGTCTGTTGTCCATCGATAGGAAGTAACATTTTTCGGCAGCAAATGATCCGAGCACAATGAGCTCATTTATTTTCATTTCAAACAGCTGCTCCGTGCTTCGATGGGGTATACATATCTATGTATGTATAAGCTTGAATGAATTGGCAAAAATATTTGGGAGTCGAGTATCCGTTAGTGGCATAAAAAATGACAAATACCCTCATATATTTAACTATTTAATTTGCACTAAGTGTCTTAAACTTTTGGGACTTAATTTATTACCATGGATTTCGTAACAAAGTTTCACATTACTTGAGGCCATCTTCACAGATATTACTGGAATAGATTAGGATAAAGGTTGTGTACCCTCTAAATGGTCAAGCTTGTGCAAATTACAAAATTCGCCTCTTACGTCGCGGAATTTAGAGTTCCCAAGCGCCCGAGTAAACCCTGTCACTTCACATACGGCTTATTGTCATTAACGCATCGCATCTTCGATCGTGGCACATTCTCGTGCTTAAAAGTTCATTAGTGTTAATAAAAGTTAGAAAGCGAAAGCAGTTTCGCTCCATCCCAACCCACTCCAGACAGCTCCTTTCATAGGAGTCTAGCAGGATTTTCAAACCATATTTTGTGTGTTCCAATCTAATGGTTAAAAAGTCTATAATACGAGCCCCTGGACACTGCTGAGGCTCCTTCAAACATCCTCCTTCGTATGTGAAATTACCACGCCATCTCTAAATAAGAATTTATTCGTGAAGGTTCCTCAGCACGACTTCCCATGACCCTTACCTGACTTGCTCTAAAAATCTGATCTATTTCCTATAGGTGGAGGATTGGATTCCAAACTTCACCTAATACCTAAAATAAGGAATGGTAATGGTATTTGGGCATGAGCTATGTATCTGTCTAAAAAGCAGATTTCTCAAGACTTCTGTCTCGTAGGACTCTACCTTTATACAAACTTCCAAAATGTGGACAGTTGCTTTTGTCCAAAGTATGCGTTACTTTCTTTGTATCAAATGTATGTTGATGTGCTGTGCTGAGTTCTTCATGGTATTGTGCAAGTTCAAAAGTCCTTTGAACTCGTTACGGTGCGTACTATGGCTTTGTAGCTGCAATAAGATCCTCTGATCTACGCCGGACAAAAGGATCATTGAATCTTCTCTACCGTTGAAGAATGGATCGCTAGTCCTACACTGTATTTGTCACAGACATTAATTCAAGAGTGCCTCCCACTCCCGATGATTTTCTTGTACCTACTTTTATACCCAGGTCAGCCTGATAAAGAAATCACTTGACGAGATCTAAAAGGAGTACTGGGATTCCTTGACTACCGATGGATGCATGGCTCTCAGAGATGGAAATGCCTAACACTATCACAGAAAAGACACCTTAGGGATAGGTTTCTTCTTATTCTTTACTGGCATAGAAACCGCTTACGCGATTATAGCCGTGTTAAAAATAGTCCGCCATTTCTTACTTCCTTTCGCTGTTTTGCGCCAATTGGAAAAACCAACTCGCTCTCCACATAATACTTCCAACGCAGTGGAGATTTCCTCTTCCTCCACTTCCACCGGCGTGGCCTCCCAAAGCTGAAGTATTCTTATCCATCCGGACCCCATGACCAAGCCGGCTTACCCGTTGTCTTTTGATTCGCTGAACTATGTCCGCTTGGCCGTATATCTCGTATCATCGCGCATCATACCATCGTATGCTATACTCGCCGTTGGCATTTCGCAAAGGACCATAAATCAAACGCAAAACCTTTCTATCGAAAACTTTTAATGCCGATGTTGTCATCGTCCATGCCTCCGCAACATATAGCAGGACGGGAATGATAAACGACTTGTAGAGTTTGGTTTTCGTTCGTCGAGAGAGGACTTTACTTTTCAATTACCTACTCAGGCTAAAGTAGCACCTGTTGGCAAGATTTTGCATTGAATTTCCGGGCTGATAATGTTGTTGGTGTTAATACTGTTTCCAAGATAGACAGAGTTATCTAGGAGTCACTTGAGAGCCGAATCGGGATTACGATGACTACCTGTTTGATGACACTTCGCTTTCTTATCCAGGCTTTCAAACTCGTTTGGTATCGAATGGCTCGAAGAGGTCCCTTCCTATACAAGCGAAGCTTTTGGTGTTGTTTAACGTCAGCTTACACGGTTATATATTTTCTGCAGGGATTCTGACAAAGTGGCGTATAGACAGCGTCTTTTCGTGCTGTTGAAGACAGCTTTCAAATCGACCAAGAGACAGTTTGTGTCGATTCTCTTTTCACAGATATGAGATTTAAAAAAATGTTCATGAAATCGAGGACCCAGACTATAGAAAGTGTTAAAAGGCCATTAAGACCTACACAGGATACTGAACAAAAAATTCAGGTAACTGTGCTCTCTGGAAATTATCACACAATGGATAATTCCTCTTTGGAATATTGTAAACAATACTAAGCGTGAAATTTTCTCGCATTATATCAGATGTGCTCAAATTTGTTGTCCTTTAATTTGTTGGTATCATGCGTAGACTTTGATCAGAAATACTTAAAAGGCTTCCTTGATGAAAATTGGCAACGTTGCGGTAACTAATGATTGTTAAAATCTTAAAAAACATTTACCAGAAAATATTTGGCATGATTGAATAAAGTTTGAAATCCAGAATAACATAACAATGGAAATTTCTATCAACGAAATTCGAAGTTTCAAATGTCTAGGCGTTGAAAATTGGCAACATCGCCATGACAAGTATCAGAAGTTTCATTCACTAACATCTAAAATATGTGTAGGGGCATAAGAGATGATTTGATTGAAGATGTTGGCTAAAAGATTACCTCGAGACACTAAAAAACACACGCTTGATTTCTTCTTCTCTCTGAGCGCATTCTTTATAAACACAAAAAATCAGTGAGCTTAACAAGGCGCGCACTTTGTTCTTTTGTAAAAATTTCTTCTTTATTTGCTGTTTGGTTGTCTCTACCGCTTCACCACAATTTAGTCTTTTCAGTAAACGACATTAATTACTCACACCATAAACTCCTTAAGTTTGAAAAGAAATGTAATCCACCACTTCGATATGTGCCAACTAATCTGCAAATTGTACTGTCGGCAAACCGATTTTTCCATTTCACAAATACAAAAAAAAAATTATTGTAGTGTGTGAGAGAGTTTAGCGGTTCTACATACTCCCAAAACTCTCGGTTACTCATACGCCACGCGCCTGCTCGCCTGCCCGACCAATTTAATGCTCGATTGCACTTGACGGCGCGTTGCATATGCCAATGACAACAATTCGGCGATGTAGAACGACCGCAGACAACGTGACGCAGATTGAACACAAAAAAAGAAAGAAAAGCAATAACAATAAATGTTAAGAAAACTAAAAATGTTTGCTTAAAAACTAGCAAGGAATAAATACATAAAGTAGTAAAAAAAACGTAAAAATTTGGGATTAAAAAATATTCACAAATATATCTATAGTTAACGTTTTTTTTTTAGCTCCTTTTCTTTCTTTGTGCTTTTTTCACTTTCTCTGACGACGTACATACGTGTATGTAGGTATATGCAGTTAGTGTGCGGCGCGTTAGAAGCACTTAACCTCAACCGACGCACCGAAAAAAGTCATCGACAAAGCACGTTTTTTCACGCCGCCAAATTTATTGCCCAAAACTATATTTCTTCTCTGCAACTTTTACACATTTTAAGAAAAAAAAAGTTTAAATAAACTACAACAACAGCAAACAATCAGTACGACAAACTTTATGCATTCAATTTTTCAGCGAAAGCGAGGCTTTGCCAATGTCACCAAGCAATGAGAAAAAACAAACATGTGAATTGCGTCGCGTTGCCAACTACTTGAATATGCGCTTGCAGTAATAAGAAGTTAAGTGGGAAGCGGTAGGTAGGGGGTAAAAGCCATATGTGAGTGAAATGTAGTTACTGAACGAAATTCAATTACAACATTGATGCACACCAACAATAACAACAACAACTACAAGTGCATATATATACATTAAATAAAAGTTTCACAAAGAAAATTCGACATTTTTCGCTTGATTGTATTTAGATATGTCTATGTGTTTTCTATGTATTGTACACATGTATGCTATGTAGGTATATATGTAAGTATGTGTCTACTAAGTGTGAGAAGCATTGCGACAAGCAATTGCGGCAAAACGGTTTTCAAGTGACATTGTCAGGCACACACACACACACACACATACACGCACACACACACACAAAATCTTATTCCAGCACGGAATTGAATGAGAAAAGTTTCTTTCCACAAATGCGTCTCTGCAAATGATGTCGCCGACAGTTAGTGTCGAACGCTTGCATACACACACATACATACATGCATACATATATACATATATACGAGCATTTGAAAAATACTCAATATTCTTTTTCTATAACTTAGAGAGACTCATACCCTTAATGCCGGTCTGTTTAACTTGTAAATTTATTTGCTGCCAAGAGATATCTGTGGCTTTGAAGTAAAACGGAAATTTTAATTAGCTCCATAGACGCATTTTGATATATGTTGTAAACTGTATTCTTGGCTTAAATTCGAATGCATGAGAGCTTCCTTTCGCGGAGGGAAACCTTATTCTGGCATCACGCTTCCTCCACAGTGCTATCGTTCTATAATTTTTATTGTACTAAAGATTTTGATAGCTTTGGTGGGATTTTATTTTCTTTACATGAGAAATCCTTGTGAAAGATGCGGTAACCAACCCTTGTGGAGCCTTGGATCACGGCTAATGAGAGAGGAAGCTTCAGAGGAGCCATCCCTAAGGAGCCACCTTAAGGAGGAAAATGGAGTCCGATGATGAACCTGAAACCCCAATCGATGACGATGGAAAAGACGTTCCATTACCTGACCATGAAGAAGTTCGAATAGCAATCGCCCGCTTAAAAAACAACACAGCGGTTGGAGCAGACGGCCTACCGGCATAATAGTTCTACATGGCGGTGGAGAGCTAACGAGGTGCATGCATCAGCTACTTTGCAGAATATGGTTGGATGAAAGCATGCCCGACGAATTGGAATTCTTAAAAAAGGATACCCCACAGTCTGCGCCAATTATCGTGGGATAAGCCTAATTAATATCGCCAATAAGGTCTTGTCGAGCGTATTGTGTGAAAGACTAAACCCCACCGTCAACAAACTGATTGGACCTTATCAGTGTGGCTTTAGACCTGGTAAGTCAACCATTGACCAGATATTCACCATGCGCCAAAACTTGGAAAAGACACGTGAAAAGAGAATCGACGCCCACCACCTCTTCGTCGATTTTAAAGTCGCCTTCGACAGCACGAATAGGAGCTGCCTTTATGCCGCTATGTCTGAATTTGGTATCCCCGCAAAACTTATACGGCTGTGTAAACTGACCTTAAGCAACACTAAAAGCTACGTCAGCATCGGGAAGGACCTCCCCGAGCCGTTCGATACCAAACGAGGTTTCAGACAGGGTGATTCTTTATCATGTGTTTCCTGGAGAAAATTATTCGAGCTGCAGATCTGAATAGAGAAGGTACAATCTTCTATAAGAGTGTACAGCCGCTGGAGTATGCCTATGATATTACATTATCAGCCTCAACAACCTCGCCGGGAGTTCGCTTTCTCCAGACTTGATAAAGAAGCGAAGGATATGGGTCTGGTAGTGAACGAGGGCAAGACGAAATATCTGCTGACATCAAACAAATAGTCATCGCATTCGCGACCCGGCTCCCACGCCTCTGTTGACTGTTGACAGTCATAACTTTAATGTCTTGGAATCAGTATTAACACCAAAAATAACGTCAGGCTGAAAATTCAACGCAGAATCACTCTTGTCAACAGGTGCAACTTTGGACTGAGTAGGAAATTGAAAAGTAAAGTCCTCTTCTAACGATCAAATACCAAACTCTGTAAGTCTCTAATCGTTCCCGTCCTGTTATATCTGAGCTCTGAAAGTTTTCGATGCAGTACACGCCGGTGGAAGCAGAGGAAGAGGAAGACCTCCACTCCGTTGGAAAGATCAGGTAGAGAGGGACCTGGCTCTACTTGGTATCTCCAATTGACGCCAAGCAGCGAGAAAAAGAAATAAATGGCGCGATGTTATAAATTCGGCAAAAAACGCTTAAGCGATGTCTACGCCAATAAAGTAAGCAAGTAAAATATTTTAGGCCCTACAGCGTAAGTCTCGCAAACGTAGATATGTGGCTGAACTATTTCAATCTTGTATCCTCCAGGCAATAGCAGCATTAGCTATCTAAAAGGTTTTCACATCTTACTGTGTGTGCTCCTGTCTCTTATATTGTTACACCAATAGAACCTCACGATTTATTCAGATCCACTGGAAAGGGCTAATAATCGCACATATCTTTGAGCTAGATCTGTGTCCCGGAGTTAATGTGATAGCCATCTATTCAGGAAAAGCTATCAGGTACCCAAGAGCGTATTTGTTTGTTGCATATATTGTGAAATTGAAATAATGGAATTAACTTTAGAAAGCTCTATAATGTGGCAATTCTCAGCGATTTTCATTTACTGCTTAGGGGAGCAATACCGAGAAATAATTTTGCAAAATCGATACGGATATAAGATATTCCTTAAGAAGTCTTGAACTCCCTTATAGTAAAAGCCGTCTGGCTGCCTCTTCATTGAAAAATAAGCTTTAAAGCTTTATTAGTAGCGCTTCCCTAACAACAGCCACTTCGCTCAAAAAATACTGCTCGCCTAGCAGCCTGGACGTGAAGTCAATGATGAGTAGTGGACAAAGAACTCTCTTCACTAGACTTACTTATAGTTTCGGTCCATTTGCGATGAAATTCAGTGCTCTCATTCACTGGTGAGATTGTCCAAATGCCCTTTAGGAGTCATTGAAAGGCGTTGTACGTTGTGAATAGCTTAGTTTCATGAAGTCAATGGGATTTTTGAAGTGAGAGGCTCTTTCGATTTCCATTGTCTATAATAATAAATAAAAAGCAAACCTTTTGGCTTTCATAACAATTTTGTATTCAAAATGATCTCTAAGACTTTTAATTTTTCAAGTAACTGGTGCTTTTTTAAACTCTTTGCCGAATAAGGTGTGGTCTCTACGAACGAATCCATATCCAGCCGGAACGAGTACACTAAATCACGTTCAAGTATACTTGTCCAGGTAATAAAGACAATTCACGCACTCGAAAGCGGTTTTAGAGGAACTCCTTAATTTTTTCTCTGAGAGTTCTTAAATCTTTGATTATTAACTTAAGGAATGGTAGATGGAGGGAGCTTTTAAATGGTTCCTTTGATGGTCCACCCCAGTTAAGTTTCCTATATATGTCGAGATATTCGTTTTCGGTTGGGAGGGTGAACTCCACGCCCTTTAGTATAGGTGGCTTAAAAGGAGGCGGTTTGTATGTCCTGATAAATTGGACCATTTCCGTTTTTTTTAGGGTTGAGCTTTCATGTTGGTTCCTTTAGGAGCAAAATGTTTAAAGTTTGTGGGTGTTTACCGTGGCCGTTCTTAGGGCAATATCATCAGCGTGTGCTACCACACTGCAGCTCATGCTGTTCAGTTATCGAATCACCGTTTGCTGTGAAGCTCCATTACAGTGGGGATAAAGCTCCTCACTGAAGAGTACCTTTTGGTTGTGTGTCTGGTGATACTGGCGCTGCCCATCTCTGCGAAAATAATCCTATTCTTTGGGAGAAACTCCAGAAAATTCTCTACGGGCTATCGCAGTCCCATTTCTCGAATAGCGTCTATAACACATTATGTTAATTTGGCGATGCGGCTGCGGTCCTACTTCGTCTTCATTACTGACGAAGACACCGCTGAATTTATAACATTCCGCCATTCATTTCTGGTGTTTGGCGCCAATTGGAGATACCATGTAGAGCCAGGTCCTGCTCTACCTAGTATTTCCAACAGAGTGGAGGTCTTCATCTTCCTCCGTTTCAACCAGCGAGTACTGCATCGAAAACTTTCAAATCTGGAGTGCTTTCTTCTATTCGGACGACATGACCTAGCCAGCGTAGTCACTGTCCTCTGATTTGCTGAACTATATCAATGCTGCCATACAGCTCATCGTCCAATCGGCTGCGGTATTTGCCATTTCCAAATCACAAGGGACCATAAATCTTACGCATAAACCTTTCTCTCGAAAAGTCCTAACGCCGACACTTCTGATGTTGTCATCGTCCATGCCTCCGTACCATATAGTACGGGAATGATGAGCGACTTGTAGAGTTTGGTTTTCGTACACCGAGGGAGAGAGAGAGACTTTTCAATTGCTTACTCAGTCCAAAGAAACATCTGTTGGCAAGAGTGATTCCGCGTTAGATGTCAAGGCTGAGCCGAGCGAATGTGACGACTCTTTGTTTGATGACAGGATATATGGTATTTTGTCTTGTCCTCGTTCACTACCAGACTGATATCCTCTGCTTTCTTATCAAGTCTGTGGATAGCAGAACTCACTGTGCGGTTCTAGAGGCCAATAATGTCAATATCATTGGCGTACGCCAGCAGCTGTTCACTCTTATAGAAGATTGTATTATTTTCTTCAGCAACAGATTAAGGAAGCCACACGACAAGGAATCACCTAATCTGAAACCTCGTTTGGTATCGAACGGCTCGGAAGGTACCTTCGCAATTCTGACGTAACCTTTAGTGCTTCTCAAAGCCAGCCTACACAGCCATAACTCTGTATTTTTGGGTTTAGCTTGTAATACTTCATGTTCGGCAATATGCTCAATACATGTTTGCACGCGTGTGATTCTGTACTCTAATTAAAAATGTTTAACCTTTTATCAAATGCAAGATAATAATTATTTCAACGGCAATTCCATCAAAATTCCCACATATAAAAGTGCAGCGATTTATTAAAAATTTGTATTAGTATTCGATTAAAATTCAAGTCAATGCATTTGAAGACGGAGAAAATGTTACAATTGAAGAGACTAGCCTTTGTGCTAGCTTGTATCACTATTATTGGTAGTAATCACTTTGTGGCGGCGCTAGTGGGACCATCTTTTGGACGCCCCATAACAAAAAGGGAGCTAGCTACAAGTAAGTTTAAATCTTTCCTTCATTGTATTCATTCACATTTAAGAAGCTGATTCACCAATTGAGAGCCAAAGGTTTTCTCTTTTGCTTCGTGAAGCGATGGGTAAGGAAAGTTTGGTTATTTTCTCTGGAGCAGAAGTTTAACAAAGTTCTTTATGATGGGTTTGACACCAAATAAGAGTGATCGATGAAACCTCAAGCTTAGATTGGGAAGTATATTTTGTTAGGGACCAACAAATCACCAGGCGAAATGTTTGGGGTACACTTCAATATGGTGGAGTCAAGACAGTACAATTCATAAGTTATTAAAGCGGGATCACAAGACTGGTGTTGAGGTTATTAGTCTGGAGCTAATTTCCAGTCCTATTTATCAATACTTTAAAACCAAGGTAGCCTGGTCTACGCAATTCCACATCGATCGATGCTCGCCGATTAAGTTTCAGCGTGGGCTTCTTTGTGGAGGGAATTCTGTAGAGATTAATTTTCCTGAACATAACATAAGCCTCTATGTTCCCATTTCCAGTAATATGTGTATCTTAGGAGCACAATTTTGCTGGAAGAATTGCTGAATTGGATCATAAGTGATGTTTCTGGCCATCCAAAAAGGAACTTTATCAAAACTCAAATTTCATTAGACAATTTTTTTAACTTCTTTTAGGCACCACAACAACAGCAACTACAACAACAACAACAACATTAGCACCTAGAACAACAACATTAGCACCAACAACAACAACTGAAGCGCCAAATGTCCATAACCATCCGAAATTTTACGTCTCTGAGAAGCAGGTAAACATACTCGTATCAACCACTGTTTCCAAAGATATCAACACTAAAACTCCGATGATTCTTTCTTTCCCTCTCTCTATGACACTCATTTCAGTTAAATTGGTTCGGCGCAACTATTTACTGCAAAGAACAGAATTGGCGACTTATTGCTTTGGACTCTGCTGAAATTACGGTAGAATTCGAGAAGTTTCTTACGAAATACAGTAAGGGGGCGGATTCTCAGTCAGGTCTTCTTTCCGTTTTTTCTCTCAACATTCTCTTCCTTTTCGTTGCAGATTTACGAAATCGTGCTTGCTGGACCGCCGGTAATCAGTTAACTGATATGAAGACGTGGCGTTGGGAACTTGGCGGAAAACCATTAAATTATACACATTGGGCACCACATCAACCGGATAATTATAAAAATCGGCAACACTGCATTGCTTTGTTTGCCAAAAGTTTGCAATGGGACGATGATTTTTGCGAGTCTGCACATTATTTTGCTTGTTTGAAAAATTAATTAAAAACTTTTGGATTCTATAAATACAAATATGAATTTGTTGCTCAAAGTTTATTGGATTTTACTAGTATCACGGTATATAAACTGTCATTTCATAACCCCACAAAGATCAGATAATCTTCGTTCGCTAAATTAACCTAAAGCCCATAGATCGTAAGAGGTCCTCTTCCCCTCCACATTATATCTTTAAGGGTAGAGCTTTTCAGCTTGTGCATTTAGCCGGAGGAGATATGTATGTACTCCGAAGCTAAGTTGCTTAACTCCATGAGTAAAAAGGGCTTTGGCGAAGGGAAAATTAAATTCCACCGAGAGCCAAAGCTTCGACTCTATCTCTTGTCTAAGTAATAGAAATCTTCGTGTTGCAGAAAATTTTTTTCTCTAACATATTTTTGGAAAAAAATTTCTGAAAAAGAGCAAACCGACCAGAATGAGAGGTTTCGATTCTCTGCTAACTTTTCTGTGCGTAAAAGAAATTTCTGGCAATGCCAAGCT